>CM002480.1:5122180-5148721 GCA_000325765.3 Leersia perrieri
GGTTTGACTCGGTGGCGATCTCCTCGCTTTCGGAGGAGTCCCCCACGTCCTCTGCACCCGCCGCTTCCGCGTCGGGGTTGGACGCCGTGTACCGCAGCGGGCTACCCATCATTGCTGGAGCAGGACGGGAACAGCGGAACTCGAAACTCCTCCATCGGGGATTCGTGGAACCCCTTTTTTGTCCGGCCCAGGGGTATGGGTGGATCCGAGCTCTGTGATTGCGTGAGGAAGAAGAAAAACCCGATCCCGTGAGGGAATGGAGACGAGAGTTTATATAGGTTCGGGCCGCAGGATGCATAATACCCTACTCCTGTTGTGTGTCTACTATTGTGAGGAAGTATGTTCTTGCTTACAAGCGTGGGTATTTTTTCCTCTAAGTCTGGCTTAAAAAAAGTCCCCCTCTTACTATGAGCCTGGGTCTCCTTTTGTACTCAAGGGAACACTAGAACGGCTTTCCCTCTCTCTCTTCCTTCCTTGGAAGCCAAGAGTAGATTACACTGTACCGGCATGGCAGGCATGCCGGCACGCACTTCTCACCAACTTCCCCTATCCGTCGTGTAATCCGGGATCAGGAGTGGATTTGGTAGAGCAGGCGCTGCAGGCGACATGGGGTCTTGTCGCTTGTTTCCCCTGTCAGAGCCGGTAGGCCGTAGAGCAGGTTAACTGTAGGGGTTGAAAAACCCTCGCCCTCCTCCTCCACGCTGGGCATCCTGTCGTGGGCGACCGCACAGTCACCCACGACTGACGCGGCCGCCCACCCCTCTTCCCCTCGTTCAGAGGGAAAGGAATTATGATGGGGTTTGGCAGCACCGTTTCACATTGCCATTAATGCGGCGAGGCTTGCCAGCCCTCATGAATGCGGCCGTTGGGAGCGCAGCGCCACTCCCTTCCACAAATCTTCTGGGGGCGAACTGATGCGGGTCACCTAGAGGGCCCCCGGGTGCTCCCCCGGGGTCGTCTGCTTCTTCCCGGAGGGGGCCCCGAGGTTCACCTGGGCCACTCCACCCGGGCCTAATCCTTTTATCACTTTGACTTGGTGGGCTCAAGGCGCTTTATATTGCTGCCACGTGGTACCCCAGGCCGATATCACCGACAAGGTGGATGCCACTACAATTCTCTAAAATTAAAAACATGCTACTCTCGTCACGTTTTCCGTCGCTGGCTCATGCCATTCCCTTTTTTTTCCTTCTTCCCTCTGCTCTCGTTTCTCATCCTCTTCTTCCCCTTCTCCATCTTCTTCTTCCTTGCCTCCGGCGCATCTGCACCGGCCTGATCGATATCAATCAATTTGCCAAGTTGAGAGAGCAGAGGACCATCTTCATCCTCGACAGCTCAGGTCAAGTCTTCGTCTTGACGCGGAGAAAAACATAATGCTTGTTTAGTTCCAATTATTTTTGATTTAGTTGTCACGTCAGATATTTGACCGGATGTCCAAAAGGTTATTTCGGCGATTAACTTAAAAACTAATTGCATGGGGTGTTAGGAAACCGCAAGACGAATTTATTATGCCTAATTAATCCATCATTAGCACGAGGAGGTTACTGTAGCACTTATATCTAATCATGGACTAATTAGGCTCAAAAATTCGTCTCGCGATTTCCAGGCGAACTGTGCAATTAGTTTTTATTTTTATCTATATTTAATACTACATGCATGTGTCTAAAGATTCGATGTAATGTTTTTGGAAAATCTTTTTATAACTAACCAAGCCCTTATATGATAGAGCTATTTAAAGTCTACATATGTCTTGGGTCATTGAATTTCCTGGAATGGTACCAAAGTCTACATATGTCTAGTTGACTAGCTAGCGGCCAAGTTATAGGTCTCTACAATTATCCTCTACAACTCTACGATTATCCTGTACAATATATGATAGAGCTAATTACAGTCTAACAGACTACATGATCCGTTCATTATAACGCCTCACTTAGGGTTGTGCCCATAGAATTAAATAGGCTGCCACATAGTATGACTTACGATAACGTGGCGGGCAAGACATTTATCAAAAAAAAAAGGAAAGTAGTTAGGTCTCAAGTGAAAGCTAGTTTCTGCATAGTATACAAGACTTACATGATGATATAAACTAACTAATTAGTATAGTAGTGTTGGTATTGTGTTAGTTGGCTCTTCTACAGCTCCCCTGTCCACAAATATAGTTATTTGGGTTTCTGAATTTTAAACACTCAAAGGGATATTTCCCATGATTATAAGACACGAGTAGTAATGTGATCTAAAGCTTGCACAATTAGATTTACAGTACTAAAAATACCATATCTGGTGTACTACACTTTTATTATTTATTTTAGGACAAGGACGTAGAGGGGAAAGCACAATAGTCATCGAATTAATGGAAGGGGCTATAGGTCTCGATGTCTTCCAGAAAAGATTTATTATATATTAACTCCTTTCACCATTCAACACACTAAGCTCTTAATTACATCTCTACTTGAGAAAATAAAAGAGGACCCAAAATTGGATGCTCACCGGAGCAAAAGACCTCGTGTACAACAATGAGAATCACCGGAAATATACAGCTTTCTTTTTAAAATTCTTAAGGATTCTTCTTTTTTTCCCAGCTATAATGACTTGATAGATCACACAAGTGATTACATCAACTTATATACTAGTCATCTCAGGTGAATACATTCCAATTCAGATTTCACGCGACTGTATCCAAAGAATGGAATACTATTAGATCATTGTGATAATTTCTATATATATATATACACATACACACATAGAGAGAGACCGCGCACATGAGCCTACGAGGACGTTATTTAACTGCAGGAACTTATTTGTTTATGTAACTGATGTTTTGATTGAAGTCGATCGACCGATGCTCGATATATAAACTAATTAAGGCTTCTGCATCCCCCTCATCGTAGTAGCTAACAACCTTCCGGTGGGCAGGGCAACTTTATTTGTAAAAATAACATCATTAAAATGACATTTAAATCTACTTTCATATGACTATAATTTTGTAATAAAAATATTATAATATTTAAGATATTAAATGTTGAAATTAGTTTTGAAGACTGTGCCAAGTTTGACCGTGTCTTATATTATGGAATATTATGGAACGGAGGGAGTGCCTCATTCCACTATTCGACATACTGAGCTCCTGATTACATCTCTACCTGAGAAAATAAAAGAGGTACCCAAAATTCGATGCTCACTGGAGTAAAAGACCTTGCTAGTACAATAATCAGAATCACCGGAATGTATAATGACTTGATCACACACGTGATTACTGCTCTTTTCAAAATTCTTAAGGATTTGTCTTTTTCTTTCCTGCTATAATGACTTGATCACACACGTGATTACATCCACTTACTGCTCATCAGGTGAATACATTCCAGTTTAGTTTTCACACGATTGTATCCAAAAAATGGAATATTATTAAATCGTTGCTATAATTCAACTCTCCTAGGAGCTATGTAAATAAGAGAGAGAAGAGCACACGAGCCTAAGTGTAGTTTCATGTTGTAAGTGGTTATATCACTCTGCTCGAATGACTTACAATATGTAATGGAGGGAATATGTAATGGAGGGAGTAATAAAAGTGTCACCCATATATACCAACAAAGGCTATAACACAGAAATCCAACTGTATAAGTGTAGCTAACTTAGACGTTATTTAACCGCTGGAACTTATTCGTCGATGTATAGAAACTGGTG
This sequence comes from Leersia perrieri, assembly GCA_000325765.3. Classification (NCBI taxonomy): domain Eukaryota; kingdom Viridiplantae; phylum Streptophyta; class Magnoliopsida; order Poales; family Poaceae; genus Leersia; species Leersia perrieri. The sequence goes on from CM002480.1 coordinate 5,125,859, forward strand.
TTGGATGATGTCGACCGACCGATGCTCGATATATGAACTAATTAATTAAGGCTTCTGCACCCCCTCGCTCCGGCGGGGGCGCCGCAAGCCGCGGGTACACAGGAGGATGCGGTACTGGAGCTGAAAATTAACAAAACCAAATTGTGTTGGTCGGTCACATGATGAAATTAAATCAATTGCTTAATTAATTAGGATCGAGTCAGTCCACTAATCACGTAAATATTAGAAGGGCGCGGCCAGCCGGCGGCCGGCCAGGAGAAGGATTACTCACGGGGAGGGGCGGCGCTCGTCAAGTAACTGCTCGTCGTCGCCAACCAGAACGCTACGGCGAGCTGGAGAATCGCGAGGAGACGGCCGGGTCGAATCTGCAGCCGCGCCATGTATATCTCGATCACGCGCGCACAGTCGTATCACGCTGATCGCTATATGTACGGAGTATATAGCTAGCTAGCTAGCTAGCTGTTGCAAGTATTGATAATTTGGTATACAATACGCTGCCGTTGCCGCCATTTATACATGTAGAGGATCGTTTGCAGGTACACTGTATGAATGCGCTGACGAATATTCCAAGTCCATGGTTTTCGATCGAGTCAGTGTCAGCGAGTCAATTATGCATGTACTACTATAGCACGTGGGAGGAGCTATACATCCCACATAATGATCCAATTTTTAAAAAAGGAAAAAAAAAGCTAGCAATCAAATCTTCGGCTTCACTGCATTTGTTTGTTTCGGAAATAATGGTATACTGACTTATCGTTTTCGTTTTGAGTTTTTCTGTATAACATCCGACCAGTCACTTTATTAAAAAAATTATGAAATTACTTTTTATTTTATTTGTGACTTGATTTTTTATGAAATTACTATGAACCCACCTTCATCACATCTCCAACCAACAGGCACATTGCCACATGGGAAATGAGCCGAGAAAATTAGTGCTCGCTACTTGCAGAGCAAAAAGTTTGAGGACTGTTTACGAACAACATTTTTGTGCAACTAGCAAGAGCACGACTTTGACAAACTAGCGAATTAATTTTATCCTTATTTTCTTCAATCGAAGCGGCAAGTCTTTTATTTCTGGACAGTATCGTCAAGCTATGCCTGGTTGAGAGGATCCGACCGTCATCTTCGTACCCAATATTCCAATAAGGCCATAACTCCGGTCCAGTCTTCGTTTTGGTTCGGAGAAAAACTTGCACACTTTCCTGCTCCTCGTCTTTCATAGGGATATGGCACAACATATATATGAGGATGAGTTGAAGTTTAGAAAGCTGGAACAAGTTCAAAAAAGTTCAAAAGGTATATTAAGAGGCAATGTATTGTTGTGTTGCAGAGAACACAATGCAAATTTAGTGAAAAGTTAATCAGGAATTAATGTAAAGATCAGCATGTGTGTGCATAATTTTTGTCTCTATGGTCAAATGGTGTCAAAATTAATTGTCTGGGGAGAGGGGGGAAATTGGGCAAGATAATTAAACCACAGACAGGCGACTTAATTGAGAAATGACATAAAGAAAGGTCTGGTCTTTATCTTGGCAAGGAGAATTTGGTTTTGTGTGAATATCTGTGATTTAGATTCCTGTGATTAGTTTCTGTAGGAAAACTATTGGCAAAACACACGGGACAAGATGTTACATCATGTTGGAAAAAAAAATAGTTTCGTTCAAGATTGTGATGGAGAACATAGAATAGAATACAATTATCAGATTTTAATCATGCAACTAGGCAGGAGTATTTGACTAGCACATTACACAATTTAGCGCTTCTTTTTTACTTAAGTTGTGTGTAGTGTGACGATGGTTATATTTTAGACCAAATTTCACAAAATTACATATGTTATGGTTTGATTGACGTATATTTTGATACTTGTCACTTAACTACATATATCATGGTATTAATATTTTATAAAACTACACTAAGTTTTACAAAACTATATAATTAAATATTGGCATGCCAAACTCACTGAGTTTTTAAGGCAAATGGATAGGAAATTTAATCAGTTGACGCTCTATTAGTCTGTTGTCACCTTTTTATGTTCTACAAATATTCCTTTTGCACCTTCTTTTAATGTCACCGGGGGGCGAAATGCCCACCTAAACATATTTCATCAAACGATCGATATTACACAGGGCAGACACCACCTACACAGGCATAGGAGCCCTGGATGGATAAAAGAAAGAGTACACGGGGAATACAGAGAAGATAAAACAGAAAGGAAGAAGAAAAAAGGAGTGGAGCATAGACATTTGCTGCCTCAGGAGACACCCGACCAAGGTCCAAATCAAGCTAATGCCAGCTGCTGTCCCATGTCTACCATCTTTCACCCCCTCTGGCTGGCCTTTTCGCTTTGATGTTTTCGCTCTCTGGCTCCGGCCTTTTTGCTTTGATGTTTTCGCTTCCATGGGTTCCTTCATGTTCCTTTCTGTCTTGTCTGGGTCCTTGCTCATCTTGATGTCCTCTCGCTTGGGAGTCTTTGGCCGCAATGTTCAATGTCACTCTCTTCTTCGGGGCTACCTTCCCCCGTAGGGCATTAGAGAGTGTTGAATTTGTTTGCAATTGTGGAAGTATGATTGAAACCAACTATATGTGTGCGGTTTTCAGCCACAACTTTCAGTGGCTCTCCCTCCTTTGGGGCTTCCTTCCCTCACAGGGTGTTGGCGGGCATTAATTCTGACAGCGATATTTTAAAGTCAGTCTCTTGATGGCTGGATGTGGGTGACTCTCGATAGCCATAGCCTTTCAATCACCAGTGTAATTGTGTCGGCTTGCGTCCGGTTTCTGGTGTTTCTCGTCCTTTTCCATCTTTCCTTTTCTAAATTTTTTATCTCACTACTCTCAGCTGCCTACAATCACTAGCAGGGGATCAACATTGTCAGGGTTATAGATAGTACATACCCAATAGGACTTGACTAAGACTCGGCTGGGCCCACCATCTACTATGTCTTATACGGAATCATACCAGGTGTATAGAAGGAGTCCCGAATAAGGAAGTAGAAGGAGAGTTCTATATGGAAACTATAGGACTACTCGGATATTATTCATATTGGTATCTCTAGTCCTAATTAGACAAGAAGACTTCTATGGGTATAAATACAAGACCCCTTAGGGGGAGAAGCTAGAAGACAGATCAAGAGAGAGGAAGACTATCCTGTTTTCAGCTACGTGATGGTACTCCAGGCCACCAAGTCGACAACGATTAGATAGGTTACCTCATATTTGTACTTGTATGATGCTGATGAATAGAGATTAAGACCGGCTTAGGTGTCTTACCTGATAAGGGGCCCGAACCTATATAAAAATCTTTGTCTTCCTCTGTGATTGTATTTTACTTCGATCTCGCATAATCTTGGTGCCGACGTTCCCCTATACCATATAGAAACCATGTCGTTGATCTCAGATGTCGACAAAGCATGGCTGACCCGGCCAGCACATGTGCACCGCGGCCGTCAATAATTTGATATACACTACGCCGTTCTTGCTGCCATTAATATGTAGAGTATCGTTTGGATGTGGCCATTTGATATTTCCTCTGTTCTAAAGTATAGAGTATAAGGCATAACAATCTTTCAGACAAAAATATCTCTAGTAAAAAAATACCAAATACCCTCACCAAGTAGAGACATTCATTATTAGTTTCTACAGGAGAGATAAAAAGACAACACACGTCACCCAAAAGACGGCGTGGTGTCGATGGTGCAGCCATATTGGTGAGGGAGAACTTTGGAGACGCTCGTAGAGACTACCATGGAGGAGCTTTCCAAGATGCCACCGACGTCGGAGAAGCAGATGTAGTCGTAGCGAATTTCTTTAAAAATAATACTACCTCCGCTTCGTAAGGTAAGGGTTTTGAATTTTTTGGTTAATACGTTCGACCATTCGTCTTATTCATAAAATTATGAAAATATCATTAATTGTTGTGACTTACTTCATTATCGAAAGCACTTTAAGTGCAACTTACATTTTTTTTATATTTGCAAAAGAATTTGAATAAGACGAATGGACAAACATATAAAAAAAAGTCAAAACGCTTATATTATGAAACATAGGTAATATTATTTTAAATGAAAATTACAGAAATAGAAATCGGAGTCATATACACTGAAGAGCGGCAAGAGACTTAATGGAATAGGGTCCGTAGTTCGATAGGCTTCTTTGTTGTTCGAAATAGACCCTATCGTGCGTCACCCATTCGATAGGCTTAAATCCTCGCTGCCCACAAGATTTTTAACCAAGAATATCGCAGCTAGAAAATTTTGAACTTTTTTCTGTGAAAAAATTATTGTAATTGACCCGAGATACATGGCATGGTGGTCCCAACTACAGTAGCTCCCAAGGTAGAAACCCAATCCATTGCATGCAGATATTTCTACGCACTGCTAGCACATTAATTGTTCCTTGGATGGTCTAATGCAAGCATGACGGGATTAGCTAATTGTGGAAGATTCTGTTACAAGCTGATGGCTAACCCCGTCGAACACATCCAGTTCAATATGGGTGGTACTGTCCGGCACGGGCCCAGTCGAAAATCCCATGTTAGATATCCCCGATTATATCCATTCCACAACGCCTGTCGATATACTGTTATTAGATTGGCCCCTATCGAACTATTCATTTTCGATGGGTATCCTATCAAACCGAATAGACAGGATGCTAATTTTCCAATTTTATACACCGAACCTCTATTTTTATAATTGTTTATAAAAATATTATTATTTCTTAAAAAAATGCATGTAGCCACGGCTTTAGTGTCATCGCAACCGTCTTCGGTAACACTAACCCTAGAAAAGAAGAAGCCAATGTCGTAGAGTTCAGGCGTCGTGGAAGATTCGAGAGAACCACTCTGCGCACCTGAGTTGTCTACACTCGTCCTCTCATCATCGTCGCATCCAGGCCATCTCCACTTATATTGCCACCACATCGAGGCACCTCCACCTGCCTCGAGCCATGACAGCCCAATAGACTTGTACAGCGACCAACCTTATCAACCACCATTTCTGCCGTCGCTCTGAACTCATGTACAAACTTTGCCTCCACCGATGTTGATGTCGACGTCAGAGTTGAAAGATGAGAAGGAGCCGATAATTGGGCTAGGTTCAAGTAGGAGCTGGCGAGAGGGGCATAGCCATAGGTGGGACTTAGGAGGGCGGCACAAGGAGGAAAGCTCGCCAGAGGAAAGGCTGTGCGGGTGGAAGCGTATTGGTGCTGGCGTCAAAGGGGTGAGAGATGCAGAGCTAAAGGGAGAGATGCAAGACACATTCGCACAAGGAGGTAAGGCACGCGAGTCGATTTTTCTAGTTCCTTTTTCGATTTCTTTGAACCACATATCCAACCATGAATGCATGCCAGGAGTAGCAAGACATATGTACCCATGAGTTATTCAATGTCACGAGCTTTCGTGCAAAATATATTTCTTTCGGGACAGCCTCCCTCCCTCGAAATTGATTTCTATTTGGATGGAGGGAGCACTATTTATTAGGACGCAACTAGGCCCTGGGCGTCCGATGTGAACCAAAACATCGGACGCCCGCGATTATGTTTTAACTTGTATGGAAAAATGTTTCATCGTTCAGAGAAAAATATTTAAATGGCCAAAAAAATATTTCAATCGTACCATATTGAAACATTTTTGTTGAAACATTTTTCACTACATGATAAAACATTTTATCTTTACGCATTGAAACACATTTGTGTGCGTCCAATGTTTTGCTTTCCATGAAACGCCCAGACACTAGCATTACCTTATCTATTTTAGGCTAATTAATTTTTCCTATTTATTTATTATCATGTTGTCTATTCCTTTTTCTTAAATGGATTCTAGTCATTCGAGTACCACAAGCTTGGGGACGAAAGGATATAGAAACAGAAATGTACGCTAGGTAGTAGTACTTTATTCGAAGTACAGCACAATATATCAAGATAACCCATACATAGCATCACGAAATACAATACCGATACAGTTGAAGCTAGACGGAGTCGATCGAGTCGACGCCTTGACTGCATGCATACGCGGCATCGATCCATGTAGAGCCGAGATATGGACAACAATAATTCCTCAAGGTTTCAGCCCTGGTGGCACTGCTAGGCCGCGGCAACCTTCCTTCTTCGTGCAGATCGGCGCTAGATGCATGCAAAAGGTACTAGCTAGGTAAGATCATGTGCAGTGCATACATATATTGCATGTTTTTCAAAATTAAGGGACGGAATTAGTTTTAAGGGCCTCACGACGACTAGGGGTGGGGGTGGTTGCCGCCGACGCCGGAGTAGTGTAGGGTGCCGGCGGAACAGGGGGATACGGCAGGACTGGGTAGCCAGAGTCCGGCGGGTAGTCCGTTTGGCAGAGGTGGCCGGTGGTGGCCGCCAGCCACAGCGCCACCGCGAGCTGGAGGAGCACCACCACACGGTACTTCTGTGCCATCTCGATCACAGGCACTTATATGTTGACAGATACTAGCAAAAGCTAAGCTTCGTTTTTGGTCTTTGTGTGCAATGATCGATCCAGCCCGAGCCCGCTATTTATACCAGAAATTTGTTGGATCAGGCCAGGGCACTAGAAATTTGTCCGATTAAAAATACAATTCGTTGTGCGGGTTAGGCGTCATGCATGTTATGTCTAGAAAATTTAATATGTGCCACTATGTCCTATTTTACCTTATAGACGTATTTGTGGGTGGATATCTTTGTCCCTACCTAGCTCGGCTAAGACTCGAGGTGGTCCGAATAGTATTAGTCAGGCATCCAAAGCATCTCGAGTTTCAACCAAGCCAGCCATATGGACAAAGATGTCCACATGTAAATACGGTCCAAAAAGTACCGTAATCTAGTCGATATAGTAGAAAACATCAGTTTTCTAGGTATAACAATGATATCTAGCTGGTAAGACAAACTGTAATGATAGATTTTTAATCAAACAAATTAATGACATAAACCTAATTAACCCATTTTTAAGAAGGGGGACAGTTCAGCTTCAGTGTACTTGTATGCCCATTCTCGTAACTGTTATAAAACATGTGCGGTTAAATCTCGTTAAGATTGTACTACTACTTCAGAAATAAAGACGTGTTTTTGACTTTTAAGCTTTGACATTCATTGCTACCACAAAGCATGCACCTTATAATAACTTATCAAGTAGCAGTAAACTTATAACATGCCCAAAGTATATCAGAGGTATTATCGATGGGTCCCACGACAAGAAACATAGCCACTGCAATGTGTTAAGCATCACCAGAGGTGCTATGGGTGAGACCCATCATCACGGTTAAAAAGAGAAAGTTGATGGTGGTGGTTGTTTTTGACAGGTGAGACCGGGATACTCTCCCTTCTATGAGATTGGAGATGAGGCATCAGGACTAGTGTCTCGTTCCATCTTGATACCAGCTAAAATAAATTTACTTGAATGTATGTTGTCGATCCTATGTATCTCTTATTTAGTACTCCTGTTAGTTCTACATTGTCTATGCTTTTAGCCAGCCGGAAGGAGTACGCGTAATTTTTTCTGCATCCTAACATAAAAGTATACTACTGTTCTTATGTTAGTGGCAGCTAGTTTACCTTATTTTCTTTTAGTCAAAGTGACAGTCAGTTCTAAAAACGACCATCTAGCATAGCAACGTGCCAACTGCCAAGTGAGACAGGATCCGACCCCGACAATTCCGGTCAAGTCTTCGTCTTGGCGCGAGAAAAAATTGCTCGGGAATCCTGTTCCTCGTGTTCCTAGGATGTAAGAGCATGACCAACAACAGTACTAAATAGTACTAAATAGGATCCTAAATCAGTTTTTATGATTTTTCGGTAAAAAAAGGCTCCAACAGAGCTCCAATCGTACGTACCAAAAATGAGAGTCCCTTTTCTGTAATTTTCATCTCCTAAATTAAGGTGTTAGACTCTCGCTCCCAATCTCGTCCGCGCGCGCTCGCAATTCCACTCCCGCGCGTGATTTCCTTCCCCTCCTGTGCTATCTCCGTCCCCGCTCTCTCTCCCGCGCGATTACCCTCCCGCTGCGCGTAATTTTCCCCTCCACCTCCCGCAGACGTCGCCATCTCCCCTCCACATCCGCTGTCGATCTCCACTCGCTCGATGAAGATGAAGGGCCGGTTTGGTGAGAGGCCGCCGCCGCGCTCAGGTGCTAGGCCGGCGCCGCCGCCGCCGCCCTCAGGTGCTAGGCCAGCGCCGCCGCAGCCGCCTCGCTCGGGTCCAACCCCAGCCACATATTCGGCGCCCTTGCTCTTCCAGGGGTCTCCGTCGGCGGCGTTCTTCCCGGCGGCGGGGACTGATTTGGTGGCGCCGTTTCCCCCTCACCTCCCACTGCCAGTGACAACTCCTTCTCAATTCGGGTCGGCGCGGCGATTCACGACACATCCACCGGATGCCATCCCGCGACCACCGGCGCCGGCTGGCCCCCGGGTAGGGTTGACGCCACCTCCTCATCCGAGACATGCGACCGACCTTCGGGGCAAGCAGGGGAGTACCGTCATTAACGCTGCCGAGGTAATAGGCGTCGATTGCTCCCATGGTCTGTCTACTCATGAAGATGACTTTGATGATGGACTGAATTTCTACTCAGGTTTTTCTCTTTGCTGCTCATGAATCTGTCCCCATTGTTGATTTAGGGATATATCTGTTGGTCATTTATATTGCAGGCCATTGCTGCTCATGAATTTGTCCCCATTGTTGATTTAGGGACAATAACTGTTGGTCATTTAGGGACATATCTGTGGGTCATTTATGAATTTATATGGTTTAAATTATTGTATGATTATGAAATCATCCATGTATTTAACCCTTTTATTAGCTCCTTCTGTTGTTATTTAAACCATTTTATTGAAAGGTCGAATGTGTTACCTTTAATTACTGTTGTTGAGATCAATGTTGATTTTCATATTATTGTTGACTGCTGATACGCGTTATGCTCTGAAGTTTAGAGACGGGAACATTTGCTCTAGTTTCCATCGTTTTATGTATGATGTGATTGATCATCCATACATCTGCAGAATTGAAATGTTATGCTCAAGTCTAAATACATGAGTCAACTCTTCCATAGTTCCATGACATCTCATTCTGACATTTGCTGCAGTCTTATTTTTCTACAGTCCATATGTTCTCCAGATTAGCTTGTGGTGGTTGCTTATTTTACATAAAGTTTAGCTGCAGTGTTTCAGATTTTTGAGCTAGCATTCAGAAAAAAAAAACAAACCATTTTAATTCCACAGAAGATTTTTTTTTTTGATAATCATGGCTTCTTGTCAGCTGATCTTTAGCTTGAATAAGCATAAATGTGTAGGTTATTTTTTAAAATCTGACATTGATATTTTCTGATTACATGTCACAGCATGGTATTGACCTTGCAATCCTGCTGTACTGTTTTTTTTTTCTGGTCCCGCAATACATTGTCTGATTTCTATTCAATTGGCAGGAAATATGGATGGTGGTGCGTACTTCCACAAATTTGATCAATGATGGTTCCAACTACAACTGGGATAATATGGATAGCCAACCTAAGTACGAATATGAACTTCCACGAGATGTACAGGGTAATACATCGATGAGACCAAATAAAAGAGAAGCAAGAATTTTAGTGATGAAGAGGACACCTTGTTAGTTTCAGCATGGTTAAATATCAGTTTAATTGCAGTTCAAGGGACAGAACAGTCACATTCAACCTATTGAAGATGGATTTATGAGTATTACCATGAGAACAAGACATTTCATTCAGATCACTCTCAAGGGTCACTCTCACACCGTTGGCTGGTTATACAAGAGGTCGTCAATAAGTTTTGTGGATACGTTAGTCAGATTCAAAATAGAAATCAAAGTGGCGCCACAAATGAAGATAAGGTTAGACATGATCCATATTTCAAACTCATTGTCAATTATCATTCATCCTTGTCATCTTTATTACAATTGTTAAATCTTTGAATTATGTTTTACTTTCAGCTTGTAGAGGCTACCAAGTTGTACAAGGCCATGGAGGAAAAATCATTTCAGCTGATCAATTGCTACAATCTTTTAAAACATCAACCAAAGTGGATTGACAAGGTCATTGAGTTGGCCGCTGCAAAAAATTCAAGGAAAAAGCAGAAGGCCACCACAAATTGTACACCCGAGAACACTACTCTTGTTGATGAGAGGGAGGATCCAGAGGCTGCAACTCATACGGCCGGAAGGCCCCCCAGGGAGGAAGAAGGAGAAGGAAAAGAGACGCCAACGTTCGGATCATACCTATGGGGCAAAAAGAAAGAGGCTGATGCGGAGAAGGAGTTAAAAAAGGAAGAGAGGTACAAGAAGGCTTTTGCCATAGAGGAAGAGAGGATGAAAATGGATAAAGAGAAGTTTCAGTTCAAGAGAATGATGGAAGAAGAAAGGATTGTGAGGATGGACACAAGTGGGATGACCATCGTCGAGCAGGAATATTACAAGGGCTTAAAGGACAGTATTCTCACTCGACGGATGGATGAATGAAGGGACCATTTAATGCTTTATTTTTTATGTGGGCTGTTGACATTAAGTTATCCTTAGTTGTTATTTATTTTCTATGTGTGCTACCTGTCAGTACTTGTTTAATGCTTTAAGTTAGCTGTCAATTTGATTTTGTACTGCTGGAAATGTTGTTTTTGCTTCTGGTGTTGCTTGCTGACCTTAAATACTACTGCTTCTGGATGCTAATTTACTGATGCTGCTGCTACTGCTTGAAAATTGTGCTGCTGCTACTACTGAATGTGAATGCTGTAATTTAGTGCTGCAGCTGATTGCTGCTGAAAACTGATGGTGATTGCTGCTGAAAACTAATGGTGATTGCTAATGTGAACTGCTGTAATTTGGTGTTTTTAGCTGCTGAAATTTGCTGTAAATTGGTGCTGTTAGCTGCTGTAATTTAGTGCTGATTGCTGTTGAAATGCTGTTCTAAATTGGTGTTGTTAGCTGCTGAAATGCTGCTGACTGAATATGTTGAACTCAATTTTTTTTGCTGATGTAATCTTAATCTGTTGCTCTGATCTTTCTGCTAGCTTCTGCTGCTGGTTACAATTTTGCAGTACATAAAAGAGAGAATAAACCACACACACCGCATCAGTTTGCAGTAAATATGATAGAATAAAATGACAATTAACTCAATATCCAGCCCTCACATGAATCAGTAGTCCAAGCGAAAATAAAAAATACTGAATAATTCACTTATATTTCCAAAACCTAACAAATCTTAAATTCATATTATTTATACTAATAATAATTTCTGCAATAAACTGATAACTAATAAAGGTCAGGATAATAATTCCATAGATGTTCAATGAGGTCTTCTTGAAGTTGGGTATGAACCACCTTGCTTTTAATTTTAGTGTAGTTCGCAACGAACTCATTAAAGTCCGGCGTACGGTCATGGGATCCACTCACCTGCTCTCCCATCTCATCAAAGTCTAAATCATAATCACCATCTCGCTCATCCTCGACAATCATATTATGCATGATTATAAAAGCTCTTATTATTTCTCCAAGAGTAACTGGACTCCAAAAACGAGCTGGCCCACGCATAATAGCAAAGCGAGCTTGTAGAATCCCAAATGCACATTCAACGTCCTTCCTAACAGCTTCGTGTGAAACAGCATAATATTTTCTCTTGTTGCCTTGTGGCTGGCTAATGCTTTTCACAATCGTTGCCCATGAAGGATAAATACCATCTGCAAGATAATACCCCATATCATACTCATGCCCATTGATGGTGTAATTAACTTTAGGAGCCTGCCCTTCGGCTAACTTTGCAAACAACAGTGACCTTTGAAGAACGTTAATGTCATTATGAGATCCGGGTAAACCAAAAAAAGGGTGCCAAATCCATTTGTCATATGAGGCAACGGCTTTTAAAACTATAGTAGGCTCCCGATCTTTTCCAGTATACATGCCTGCCCATAGAGTAGGACAATTCTTCCACTTCCAGTGCATACAATCTAAAGAACCCAACATTCCTGGAAATCCCCTCTTTTCCACAACAGCAAGTAATCTGGCTATGTCATTCTCATTTGGTGTCCTCAAGTACTCCTCTCCGAAAACTTCGTCTACAGCTACAACAAACCTTTTTAGACTCTCTATAGTAGTACTTCCTCCAATACGAACATATTCATCTACGGCATCTGCTGCTATTCCATAAGTCAACATCCCAAACACTGCGGTTACCTTTTGCATACATGACAATCCAAGTGTGCCGGCTGCATTTCTTTTTTGCACAAAAAAAAACATCATACGCTTCTACAGCATTCATTATGCGTAAAAAAAGATGCCGCCTCATTCTATACCTGCACACACAATAACCTTAATAAATCATATGCCCATCACAGTTTGAAAAAAAAATTGGAAAAAATATTTACAAACCTCTGCCTAAACTTTAAGGGGGGCATGTAGGATTTTCGGCAAAATAGTCCTTGTGTAGTCTCAAATGACCAGGCAACCTATCTCGATGAAGTATTTGATGGCCATATACAGACCCGCCGCGCTTTGGTTCATGATCATCCATGTCATCATGCAGTATATCTACTGCTGAAACTATAAACTCTTCATCGTCATCGGATGAAGACTCATCATTCAATAGCATTTGTACGAGATTGCTTCTACGACGCATCTTTGTACCCGCCAAGGGGTGTTGTGATGCAGCAGGGGAGGGAAACGGTGTAGGAGAGCGGAGGGGACCTCTACCAGGGGCTGCCAATTGCTGTCGGGCACTGTCGAGGCTGCCAGCACCAGAACTAAAGCCAAACGAGGGAAGGAGGCAGAGGAGGGAGATAGATGTCGGTTGGTGTGATGCAGCAGGGGAAGGAGACGGTGGAGTAAACCAATGGGGACCTCTACCGAGGTCTGCCGGGCGCTGCCGGGGTGCTACCGAGGGAAGGACGCATAGGAGAGTGATGGATTTCGGTAGGGGCGGTGCGATGTGGCAGGGTGTGGATCAGGAGAAGAGCGATGACCTATTCAAGGCGATGCATGCCGCTGCCGACCTTGCAGGCGTTGCCGAGTCGATCGCTGCCAGGCGGACGCGACGCGATCTGATCGCTACCAGGCGGGGCGCAATGCCGCGATCTGCCGCGCTCGGTACTGCGTATCGTCGCTGCCGCGCGCAAGCCTTCAGCGTCCAACGAATTCTGTTGATGGTGGGCCCACGCTTCTGGTTTTAGGAGCTCGGTTAGTACATCTGGTGGAGAGGTCATTAGTTTTTGACCCAAAAACTGTTTAGGAGGCCAAAAAAAGAGTTTTGGGGTGCACTTTTACTCATTCTCTTGGTCATGCTCTAACACGATAATAGGACGATTGGAAATTCAGAAAAGGTAAGAAGTTCAGAAGGTTTTAAAAAGGAAGCAGCAATGTATTATTGCTGCAGTAAACACAATTCAAGTTCGGTGAAAAAGTGAATCAAGAATTAAAGTACGTACCCACATCCGCATTTGGATGCATTTCTTTTTATTTTTTGATGATTTAAGATATGAAGGGTTGACATTGGTTCTTAATTTTGAGCTAACCAACGTTAAATAAAAAAACAGGATGGAGTATATAGCAAGACGGCATTTTAGGCATGGTTGCTACTAAGACGGTAATTAAGCAACAACCGAGATGACCCATCCACGCCTTACTGTTTTAAGGATTAAGCCCTTGTTTACATCTTTAATAACAATATAAGAGTGGATTATAGCTTTAGAAAAGACTGACAGAAAAGCTACTTGTTAATTTGTTTGAGCTCGGACTTTTTGTCTTGTAATCCGACTTAATTATAAACCTAAATAGGGGTACACCATCTGTTGTGTTTATCTAAATTCCACCTCTCAATTTATAAACCGTGTACACACAAGTATCAATACCATGCAAAATACACCTAGAACACTTTTTGGGTGGTTTTCGTCCACATAGCGTTGAGGAGTTGAGGAAGAGGGAAGAGAGTGACATGTGGGCCTTTTTTGGCTGATTGGATAGCCTTGTGGACGAAAACCATCCCGAAACTAATCATTGGTTTTTTTATGGTATTAATAAATAGTTGATGGTTCTAATATACCCGATTTTGTATTTTATTGTTGTATTTTAAAACACAAAAGTGTAAGTGGTAAAATGAACTTTTTCATAATTAGAATAGGGTCATGAAACTAGTTCGCAAAGCCCAATATCTTTTTAAAAAAGTCCAATAACGTTCATAGCCAAGTTGTATATACACCCAAAAAATCATACATATGAAACTTTATGCAAACAAAATCAATATACTAAATTATTATACACCCAAAGTTTACAAAACGATATTTTTATATGCTCCATTCAGATTTGGATCCAGATTTTTTTAAAAAATCAAATATTTGTATACACAAAGTTAAGCTCATACGTGTAAAGTTATCACATATATATTTCTATGTATAAAGTTTATACATGCAAATGTATTTATGTATTACATTTTTTATTTTATTAATTTTTCAAATAGTCAAATCTATTATATACTAAAAGTCCATTAAACGTTCTTTAAAATACTCTAATGCCGCCACGTGGCGCTCTAATAAATTAGAGAAATCCAATAAATTCTGAGAATAAAGCAAAACATCTAGCCATCTACTTTTACTTAAATCGGTGGAACCAATATTTTTAGCCGTTGGATTAATTAGATTGGCTTTGGTGAAAACAGAACTAATCTCCCAGCGGCCGAACCCCTTAATCCTCACGCCCAGCACGCACGGACCCTCTCCTCTCCTCTTTTTCCTGTGTGGTAGTGAAGATAAATATTTACCAATAGACCATAGAAAAAAAAAGAAAAGAAATCCCCTTCGGTTCTCCCTTCTCTGTTCCTCCGAAAGAACAAGCATGCAGGAGGCCATGCATGCACTACGCCATCAATCCTCTCCTTTTTTTTTCTCTATATAGTTGTTGATTAGAGATATGCATGGTTATATGCAAGCATATAAATATAGATAGTCATATTTGTGTTTCTATCATAATAAATAAATAAATAAATATTCTTTGAACGATTTTAGCTATTAAAATATTTAGTTTAGGATTTGTTTGATCCATTGTATTTTTATATTTAACCAATAAACCCTTGACCGTTTTAAAGAAATAAACACTTCACTAACTTTGAATGACAAGAAAATTATCACATGTTGGACCCACCTATGGATCGACCTATCTATCTTTTGTATACAAAAAATTATTAAATGTCCTCTTGTCCAAAGCGCTCCTAAGCCACCCACGTGGTGCTTTAACAAATTAGAAAAATATAATAAATCCTAAGGGAAAACGAAACTCTAGCCACAGTTAGCACTTAAATCAGTGGGTCCACTATTTTTAACCATTTGATCGATCTTCCGAAGCGCTCCTAAGCCGCCCACATGGTGCTTTAATAAATTAGAAAAATAATACAAATCCTAAGTAAAAACAAAGTATCTAGCCACAGTTAGCACTTAAACCAGCGGTCCACCGTTTTTAACCATTTGATCCATCTTCTGAGTTCCAAAGATGCGGCATGTTATCAGTGACGCTGGGTGAAATGTGTATAGTCTGAATCATGACGTATTGGTGAAAACAAATCTCAAGTTCAAGATTAGATTAGTTATGTACAAGGTTAGCTTTCTATTTCATGGCATATACAAGTAAACAACACCTCCCCAACGACCAAAATATATCTTCGTTCGCTAGCCTCATATACGATTAAATCCCTCAACAAGAGCAAAACCACAATTTGTCACATTTTGTTTTATTTATAAAAAGACATGTAAGTTCCAAGCAAAAATAAAAATATCTAACTGTTGAATTCAATTTAGTTAGTTTAATATATATAAAAAATGCATGTTATATGTCCTCTAGAATGCTCCTAAATTACCGTGTGTTCCCCATTCCCCCAACGACAAAATATATACTATTCATTAGCCTCACAATTAATTATGTCATAGATTTTGAGTCCCACAACAAGAGCAAAACCATAATGTGCCACATCTTTAAAAATTTAAAAAAATCATAGAAGTTCTAAGAAAAAAAAATAAAACATCTTTAGTTAGGATGAATTTAAGAAACAAATAAATGCCCATTAATTGTCCTCTAGAATGCTCCTAAACTACCTTGTGGCATGTTTTAAGATTAAGAAAACCCTTAGAAATTATGAGGAAAAGGGAATATCTAACCACTGGTTTCCACTTAAATCAATGGATCCATTATTTTAAACTGGATCTAACCTTACAAATATATAACTAAAACCAATGGGACCATTAGATGCAAAAAAAAAAAGTCCTCTCCCTCTCCCCTTATCCCAAGGTCGAGGTCCCCCGAGCCGGTGGCGATAAGACAGAGGGAGGAGGAGATGATGCTAAAAACGTTGTGGCTAGGAAAAGTTGTCAGCGGTGGCCCAATGACGGGAAGGGCGAGGTGGAGAAAAACTAAGGAGGGAGCGGCTACTAGCGCCATAGAGACCGTCGGGGAGGGAGTGGGAGGCATATCAACAGTGGCTAGGGAGGGGAGGTGGAGAGCTGAGGACGAGATGAGGAGGGGGTTGACACCAAGCCGATCGATTCTACTAAGTGTTGAATTTAAATCATGAACTAGCTAATAAATCTCTCACTCCATATATTTTAGATCTAGCAGTGGATTAAACCAAACTTTATTGAGGGACAAACATTCATACCCTTTTAATTGTCACCCGCATTGACTAAAATAATATGAATATAATTATATGACATGCTTAATACTAAACATGTATAATGTTAGTATAACCATTAGTCAAAACTTTAAAATATTGACTTTGTTAAAAAAACACATCCTTTATGTTTGGATGAAAGAAGTATCATACCATATAATTATAACATTTAGCTTGGAAAAGTATATCTATGCAAATATTACACAAAAGATTGAGAGGGCCACAAACAAATCAAGATGGTAAACAAAATTCAACTAACCAAATTTTACTTTTAAAAATCCTAGTTTTAATAGTGGCATGGAGTTTTACACCTTTATAAATTTAAAAACAGGGCTTAAGATACATCTACAGGAGGTCTCATGTGGATATGAAAAGCCTGGGGCTAAGGGAGGCACGAACCGCGCCAGTTCAGCCACGATATTGAACGACACCAATGCTATAGATTTAGTTGATGGGTATCTCTTTGAAGCCTAGACACGACGGTGACTAATAACTCATGGCAACATCTACGAGGTCTCTTCGCTAAGAGGAATGGGAAAAGATGATAGGAGCGATACTGCAGATAACCATATGCTGGCTAGTATCACTAGTTCCCTACCATGGTGTTGCAATTTTACAGCTATATATATGTAGAGAGGGCTATATGAATCCAGATGTTTCATGAACACTACTACTACACCACAACATCTGTTGCAAATATTCCATATGTTAGAAACTATCCTGTTTGAATCAGTTTAAATGCATGTTCAGTCTTTAGTGCTGGTTATGGTTGAACCAACGGTTTTCTACTATAGACAACAACACCCCACAACCCCATAACCAATGGTAGTGATCCTAAATTATGATGATAGAGCCTACTTTGGATAGAAAACAAGGCCATCTCCGAAAAAGCAACTCCAATGAGCTGGCAGAGTTGATGAGTCGCTCACTCGCTCGTCACCACTGACACTGAACTGAAGGACACATTAATTACAGCTAGAGACAAGCACTCGTCGGCGGCGTCCATGGCGAACAGCGGCAACACGTCGGCGGCGCCTTCGGGAAGAGCCAAAGCAAAGACGCCGCCGCCGCTCACCGTGGAGGGGCGACACGCTCGCCGGCCCTACCGCACGACGGCGGCGTTGTGTCGCCCGGGGGAGGACGACGCGGGGGCTTCGATGGTTGACTTGATTCATTTGTGTAGCCATTCGGGCATGCACATGGATGAAACTCACACATCGATTTGCCTCGGGCACTTGGTTTTTGTTTGTATCGTGATTCAAGCAGGCACATCCGATCGATTTGTTTCATGAGTTGGCGGAGCTCTTCTTGGCGGACCTGGCGCGCGGCGGCAGCAGTTCAAGCAACAATAGCTTTCTCTCCCCACGGCGGCCATGGTCACCCCGGACCGGGAGCCAGTCTGCCTGATGACTTCCGAATGTTCGCGCATCGAGGTTGTTGACAAGTATTGGTGCGAGGCCGCGCGGCGGTGGCGGCGATGGTGGGTGGGCCTGATGATATGGCGTTGAGTGATGGAGACGAGTATGGATGGACTCTGAACGGATAGACCGATGGCCTCGGTTTGGATAGACGGGAGTGGTATAGAACGAGGGTCTACCTAAAAATCTGGCGCCACATTTTTGGTAACGCTGACATTGGCAAGGGAGAACCTTGGTTAAACTACCACGGAGGAGCTTTCCAAGAAAGCCGCCAAGGTCGGAGAAGCAAATGTCAACGTGACCGTCTTCGGTAACGCTGACACTAGGGAAGAAGAAGCTGATGAGTGATGACGTAGAATGCAGCCATGAAAGATTCGAGAGAACCACTTTACGCACCTGAGTTTTCTACACTCGTCCTCATCATCGTCGCATTTAGGCCATCTCCACCTATAATGTCGCTGCACGGAGTCACCTCCACCTGTCTCGAACCATGACAGTCCAATAGACTTGTACCATGGCCAACCTCGTCAAACTATGTTTCCGCCTTCGCTCCGAACTCATGTACAAACACCACCTCAACCTATGTCGATGTCGACGTCAGGGCTGAAAGGTAAGAAGGAGCCGACGATAGGGCTAGGTTCAGGTAGGAGCTGGGAGAGAGGCATAGGTGGGACTTATGAGGGCGATGCAAGGAGGAAAACTCGCAAGAGAAAAGGCTACATGGACATAAGTGCATTGGTGTTGGCGTCAAAGGGGCGAGAGATGCAGAGCTAAAGGGAGAGATGCAAGACACGTTCACAGAAGGAGGTAAGGCGAGTTGATTTTTCTAGTTTCTTTTTCGAGTTCTTTAAACCACATGTCCAACCATGCATGCTTGCCAGGAGTAGTAAGAAATATGTACCCTTGAGTTATTCAATGCCACCAGCTTTAGTGTAAAATCTATTCTTTTCAGGACAACCTTTATCCCTCCATCAGAATCAATTTGTTTTTTACGGAGGGAGTACTGTTTATTACCATGTTGTCTATTCTTTTTTCTTAATTGGATTCCAGTGATCATTCCAGTGCTCTAAACTTGGGGACGAACTAAAGGATATAGAAATAGAAATGTACGCTAGTTAGTAGTAGTACTTTATTCAAAGTACAGCATAATATCAAGATAACCCATACACTCTTATTTAATTAGCATCACGGAATACAATACTGATACAGTTGAAGCTAGACGGAGTCGATCGAGTCGACGCCTTGACTGCATATGCGGCATCGATCCATGGAGAGGCGAGAGATGGACAACAATTAATCCTCAAGGTTTCTGCCCTGGCGGTACTGGTACGCCGCGGCAACCTTCCTTCTTCGTGCAGATCGGCGCTAGATACATATGCAAAAGGTACTAGCTAGGTAAGATCATGTGCAGTGCATACATATACGCGTGGTTTTCAGAATTAAGGAACGGGATTAGTTTTAGGGGGCTTACGACGAGCACTAGGGGTGGTTGCCGACGCCGCCGACGGAGTAGTGTAGGGTGCCGGCGGGACACGGGGATACGGCACGGTAGGGTAGGTAGAGTAGCTCGGCGGGTACGGTTGGCACATGTGGCCGGCGGTGGCCGCCAGCCACAGCGCCACCGCGAGCTGGAGGAGCGCCACCACACGGTACTTCTGTGCCATCTCCATCACGTACAGCACTTATATGTTGACAGATACTAGCAAAAGTTAAGCTTCGTTTCTGGTCTTTGTGTGCAATGATCGATCCAGTCCGAGTCCGCTATTTATACAAGATTTTATTGGATCATGCCACTGGAAATTTGTCCGATTAAAAAATACAATTTGTCTTACTGGTTAGTGCCATGCATCGGTATTTCTAGAAAATTTATTATGTACTATATTTGGTACCATAAGAGTATCCTTACTTTATAGGCTTATTTGTGTGCGGATATCTTTGCCTCTGCCTAGGCATTAGCCGAAGCATCTCAAGTTTTAACCGAGCCAGCCATGCATGGGCAAAGATTTCCACACATAAATACGGTCCACAAAGTATAATCTAATCAATGTAGTTGGACACGTCAAATTTTTGAGATATACTAATGATTACCTAGCCAGTAAGATAAATTGTAACGATAGATTTTTAATCAGACAAATTAATAGTATAGATCTAATTAACCTTTTATAGATGTAATTAACCGTCTGTCTGTACTTTAGTGTTTCTTGTGGTAGCGAGTTGTTCTCCTCTCAGTTTGAGCTGGGTCGGGGTTGGGGTGGAGTCAGAGTTGCATGTCTTGGGTATTGCTCAGCAACGATAATCCTCAACCGTTCCCGCCTCAGCTGCTGTGACGCCCATGATTTCTGTTGTTGATAGGAAGTGTGAGCTTGGGCGAAAGTCTGCATAGTCTTTGAACTATGCCGATGGCGTCGACACCTTGGGTGCCATTTTCTTTCTTGAGGGTGTTATCACATTGCTCCTTTTTTTCTTCAGGTAAAAACCTTGTTCCGATTTTTTGGACAGACGTTGTTTGCGTCTTGTACATTACTTTCCTCACTAGAGGGTTCGTCTAGAAGAGCATGCCTTGCGTTTCCTAGGTTGTTTGGCTGTCTCAGTGTGGGTAGTCCGAGCTGCTCTTTTGAGCTTTGCTTCATTGTCTCAAGTTTGAGTTTTAGTTGTGCTACCACCAAGTGTTTCTTTTTTTTCACTGTGTGGGTTTTTGACCAGTTTCCCTAATTAACCATGCGCACGTGGGTTTTTGTCCGGTTTTGCCTTAAAAATTAGGTCAGATCTCTTCTCTTTTAATGAAAATAGGTACTCCATGTCCTCTTCTGAGGTTTACCTAAAAAATTGTATGCCCAATCTCATGATTGTTATAAAACATGTGCAATTAAAATTCACGATATTTAGCATCTTGTATAATAAGGTCATACACTTAGGATCATCCTTTCTATACAAATGCTATATAGTATTGCGTACTATATGTGTATACTGTAGTATACTAATCACTAATATAATTTAATCTCGACCGTTCATTTAATATAATTGACTAGTATACACTAGTATTGCGTACCGTAACTATGGGTGGGACCTGCCATAGTTAAAAAGAGAAAGTCGTTGATGGTGGTTGTCTTTGACAGGTGAGACTAGGATACTCTCTCCTATAAAATTAGGTGTCAATACTAAGGCCATGTTTAGTTCCAAAAAATTTTCGCCCAAAAATATCACATCGAATTTTTGGACACATGTATGAAGTATTAAATATAGATAAAAAATAAAACTAATTATATCGTTAGGCTGTAAACGACGAGACGAATCTTTTAAGCCTAATTAGCCCATGATTAGCCATAAGTGCTACAGTAACCCCATGTGCTAATGATACTTAATTAGTCTTAAAAAATTCGTCTCGTGGTTTCCAGGCTAGCCATGAAATTAGTTTTTTTATTCGTGTCCAAAAACCCCTCCCGACATCCGATGTGATGTTTTTGCCAAAAATTTTTACCAAGTAAACAAGGCCTAAAGTCAAGTTTCACCATGATATCGAGGCTAGCACTAAGGGGGGCGAGAGGGGCAGCCAACCTAGGCCCTAGACCTGTTCAAGTATGGCCCGGCCCGGTCGGCCCCGCTCGGCCCGGCCCGGCCCGGTCATGCGTCGGGCAGGGCCCGAGCCTGAGAAGTGTAGCCCGAAAGCCCGAAAAATTAAAAAGCCCGAGAAAAGCCCGAAAAAACCTGGCCCGGCCCGGGAAAGACCGGGGTCGGGCCCGGGCCTGGGCTTTGATTTTCTACGAATTTGCCGGGCCGGGCCGGGCTCAAGCCTCGGGTTTTTAGGCCAAAGCCCGGCCCGGCCTGAAAGCCCAAAAAGCCCGCATGTGAACAGGTCTACTGGCCCCCAAACGTCCGCGCCTATGCCCGACTCCCGCCCGCTCCACGTCTCCACATTACGTATGCTCTTAGCCAGCTGGAAGGAATACCGGTAATATTTTTTCCGCATCCTAACATAAAAGTATACTACTATTCTTCTTATGTTAGTACGTAGCAGCTACGTGTGCCGTTATTTTCTTTAGTTGAAGTGACAAGCTAGTTATGTAAAAGACCATCTAGCATAGCAACGTGCCAAGTGAGACAACCCCGGTCAAGTCTTCGTCTTGGTGCGAGAAAAATTTGCTCCGGAATCCTGTTCCTCGTCTTCCTAGGATGTAACATGGTAATTAGGACGATTGGAAGTTCAGAAAAGACGAACTTGAGAAGATCTTAAAAATGAAGCAGCAATGTATTATTGTTGCACTAAACACAATTCAAGTTCGGTGAAAAAGTGAATCAAAAATTAAAGTACGTACACACATCCGCATTTGGATGCTTTTTTTTTATTTTTGATGATTTAAGATATGAAGGATTCACTTCATACCACCTCTAGTTTTCTTTATTTGATGCTTGCTAACTTAATATGGAGCTAACCAACATCAAATAAAAAAATATATTACAGGATAGTATTTTAGGCATGGCTGTTACTAAGACGATAATTAAGCAACAATAACTGAGATGAGCCATCCCATGTCTTACCGTTTTAACTATAAAGATTTGGATCCAGATTACTGATTAAAATAGGGTCATGAAAACTAGTTTGCAAAGCCCAATATATTTTACACAAAGTCCAATAACTTTCATATCCAAGTTTTATATACACCCAAAAATTCATACATATGGAACTTTATGCAAAGAAAAATCTATATACCAAAATCTTACACCTCAAAGTTTATAAAGCGATATTTTTATATGCTAATATCTTGTTTTCTCCATCTCTATCAATATATACAAGGCAATGTTTTTGCCTTCTTTCAAAAT
>CM002480.1:5148821-5165893 GCA_000325765.3 Leersia perrieri
ATATGCTCCATTCATATTTGGATCCAGATTTTTAATAGATCAAATATACAAAGTTAATTAAGCTCATATGTGTAAAGTTATCACATATATATTTCTATGTATAAAGTTTATTGGGCTAGCTAGCTTGGTGTCATGCGACAGATTTTTAAGCAATAATCACACGGATTTTGTGCCGTCAGATTAGGGAACGAACTGTTGGATTTAATTAGGGTTGGACCCATTTAAATCTAATAATAAAACTTCAAATACTCACAAAAATACAAATTATAAGCCAAGGGGATGAGTGTTCATACACCGGAATATCCGGTAAAGTCACCGGATAGTACGGTAAAAACTCTGTGTTGGATGCTGATTTTATACCAAACTGTCCGGTGGACTGCCTGGTCGATTGTCCGGTAGAACTACCGGAATGTCCGATAAAATACCTCTGTTGCGAACAGAACCATTTTACCGGACTGTCCGGTGATGTTACCAGAATGTCCGTAGCAGGCGGATATTAGAGGTCTTAACTTCTAAAAGGTTTGGAGATTTAATGGCTGTGTTTATTCTTCATAAACAGGTCATTAGAACTCAATTAGGCAATCATTCATTCCCACTTCTTCCTCCTTGGCACATGAGAAGTCACTCTCTCTTTCTCTCTAAGTTCAAGCTCTTGCATTGCAATTTCTTCATCCTTGATTCTAAGTTCTTGCGTACACAAGATCTTAGAATGAACAGGCCTTCGGAACTACCGCTGCGTTGCGAGTACCTGTTCGGGTAGACGGGCGATATAGTTTTTGGGGAGCGCTTTCGCGCGACTGCTCAAGGTTCTTCCTCATGGCAATCGACGAGACGATCGGAACTGGTGATGGATCGGGCAACAACGAAGGCAACGGAGGAGGAGGCAATAGAGGAGATAACCATGACGGATAAGTAGATCGTCTACATTTAACTCTGGGTATGATATTCTCACTTTGATCATGAACATGATAGGTGTTATCGTGTTCTTTTTGGTGCTGAAAATATATAGCTTTTTATAAGATCATTATCTACTTAGTGGCATCATTTTGATGATTATTTATTTACTGAATTTCTGGATTAAATTTTCCAACACGAACGGGCAGGAAGATACGATGACAGCCGGATATACGTTTCCAATTAAAAGATAAAAACACTCCACGGTGATGTATCCATATGCCCAAACAATGAAAGATATATCAGGCTGTAAAAAGTTACATAAAAATATATTATAAATTACAATGTAAAAAGTATATATTTACACTAAAACTTGACAACTTGCATATGTAAAAACAGTAAAAAAACAAATGTAATTTTTTGCCTTTACCGTCACCTCGTGGATATATAACACCTCTGCTGCTACTAAGGGGCAACGAGAGAGGAGCAGCGAGAGAAAGAAATAACTTTGTTTAATCGAGCATCCACACGCTTCAGACCAGAAGCAAACAAGGGTCAGCATGTATCTTTAACACATCATGCGGTTTCCTGGATTGTTGCAGCCTCAACACATTCTGAGAACTGGTGTCTGAAACCATCTCATCAAGACAGATATGTGAGTATGAGTGTAGGGGTAGGTTTTAGCTTGCGCATAAGTGTGTAAGTGTGGTGTTGGGTGTGTGCGTGTGTGTGAGTGGTGTGTGTCTATACGTAAGTTCAGATATTACAACCTGTAATTAGCGAGGCTCTCTAAAAAACACATCATGTGGTTGAAAAATCGAGTGTTTTGCAAGCAAAAATCGGTCGACGGATCCCTAGCAAATTCGAAAGTTTATACATGCAAATGTATTTATGTATTATACATTTTATTTTACTAATTTTTCAGCTAGTTTTTAAAATTAATATAAATCATATCTAAGACCCTTAGGTGGATATGAAAAGCCTAGAACTAAGGGAGACGTGCGCCCACGCCGATTCAGCCACGATTCAAGGATACCAACGCTATAGACTTAGTCGATGTGCACCTCTTTGAGACACGACGGTGGCTCATCAACGAGAGCTCTTCGCTAAGAGGAGTGAGAGTATGATAGGAGTGATACTGCAAATAACCATATGCTGTCTACTAGCCTAGTTTCTTATCATGGTTTTGCAATTTTACAGCTATAATGTAGAGTGAGCTACATGAATCCATATGTTTTATGAACACTACTCCTACACCACAATATCTGTTACAAATATTTTATATTTTAAAAACCAGTCGGTTTGAATCGGTCCAAATGCAAGTTCGGTTTGGTGTTGATTCTGATTGAACCAAGATTTTTCTACTATAGATAACACCCCACAACCTCATAACCAATAGTAATGTTTGCCTGTGTACATCCTAACGAGGTGTAGAGGCCAGATTTTATATAATCCAAAATGGATAGCACATAATACCATCTCCGGTGAGAGAGACAAAAAGCAACTCGAATGTGCTAGCAGAGTCCCTCTTCACCACTGAAGAAACACATTACAGCTAGCGCTAAAAACGGAACGGATAGTTTTCGTCCGATCCAGAGAAAAACAAATACGGATACAATTCGGAGCTGGTATTTTTCAGATAATCCGGATACGGATAGTTTTTCTCGGATACGGATACGAATATGGTAACGTTGTTTCCGGCGGATTCGGATATGGATATGGATATCTGGACACTGTTGCTATATAGATATCCACAAAACATATAACATACCTGTTTCTCCTTAATTTACTCTAGCCAACTTTCTCACTTAAATATGATATTTTAGCTTAAATCACTAGTACATTTTGATAATATTACTTTTAACTTGTAAATATCTATTAAAATTACATACGTATCGGTATCACTTCAAGTTAGCATGTATTTACATCGGTTATGTCATATATGTTCAATCAATATTATTTATTTAATGCTTGATGTATTTATATCAAATAGCTAATTATATTTGGGAATTATTTATCTTACAAGCAATTTAAGTGGTTTAAATGTTCCGAGAAATATTTGTTTTCGTATTCGTGTCCGGTCTTATTCAATCCTTATTCGTATTCAAAATAATTCATTGCTGTTTCCGTATCCGAGTTATTCGTATTTGTTTTCATATCCGGCTAAAAATATAAAAACAAATACAATACGAGAAATATCGTATCCGCTCTGTTTTCACCCCTAATTACAGCTAGAGACGCAACAGGGAGAAATCACGGACGTTGGATCTACCACGAACGGTTCAGATGCCAAACCCCCAATTCATTTCCTCCACCTCCTCGCCGGACATCCAGCCACGCACGCCGCCGCCGCCGCGCTCTCCTCCTCGCCGGCGCCAGATCCGCCGGCGGCGGCGCATCCCCTTTCCCCCTCCTCCCCGTAGCTCCCCAAACAGCACCAATCCCTCGTCGGCGGCGGCCATGGCGAACAGCGGCAACACATCGGCGGCGCCTCCGGGAAGACCCAAGGCAAAGACGCCGCCGCTCACCGTGGAGGGGTACCCGGTGGAGGGAATCTCGATCGGGGGGCAAGAGACCTGCGTCATCTTCCCGACGCTGAGCGTCGCCTTCGACATCGGCCGGTGCCCGCAGCGCGCCGTCTCGCAGGAATTCCTCTTCATCTCCCACGCCCACCTCGACCACATCGGCGGCCTCCCCATGTACGTCGCCACCCGCGGACTCTACAGGCAGCGTCCCCCCACCATCTTCATCCCGGCCTGCATCAGGGACCCTGTGGAGAGGCTCTTTGAGCTGCATCGATCCATGGACCAGTCCGAGCTCAGGCACAATCTTGTCCCCCTTGAGGTTGGGGAGGAGTATGAGATTAGGAGGGATCTCAAGGTGAAGGCTTTCAGGACCTACCATGTCATTCCCAGCCAGGTGAAGGGTTCATCAGTTATTGGAGGAGCTCTGAATTGATTTTGTTAGTTATTTAATGATTTCTCAGCAATGTGTGATTGAATTGTTGAGATGTGGTTTGGTTGTAGGGGTATGTGATATATACCGTGAAGCAGAAGCTCAAACCGGAGTATCTTGGCCTCCCGGGGAACGAGATCAAGCGGTTGAAGCTGTCAGGTGTTGAGGTTTGTGGTTTCTTGACTTGGTGGATGCCTTAGATGAAATGGGATACAATCACGATTTAGTGATGTTCTTGATGTGGTGCATGGTTCTGTTTTTCAGATTACTAATACATTGACAGTACCTGAGATTGCTTTTACCGGAGATACAGTGGCAGATTTCATTCTTGATCCTGATAATGCCGATGTATTGAAGGCAAGAATCCTTGTGGTGGAGGTATTGCTTCTTATCGTCTATATGCTTAATTTGTTGTGAATTGTTATTGCTACTATTCAGTTTGAGAGAGAAGAAAGGGTGGAGACTGTTTCTGCAAGCATGTACAGTATATCAGTGTATCACAACCATTAATTTTATCGACAGAGTAAACTGGAATAGACTTTCTTTTACCCATCATAGGTTATACACTTTCTTGCTAAATGGATACCATTATTTCAAATCAAAATATTTCTGGGACCAATTTATAGCAATTAGTGGATCTTGTTTTTCTGAAGCATGTCTCAGTTTTCAAGCTGAATATCTTAAGTATCCATTTCCTTGTCATGAGTTTTTTTCTTGTTTCTATATTTAATCTGGTGATACTGTGGTCTGTAAATTGCAGAGTACTTTTGTTGATGACTCTGTTACAATTGAGCATGCAAGAGAATATGGGCACACCCATCTGTTTGAGGTTATTCCCAAACTTTGCTTGTTTCATATGTGTGTGAAAGAAAGCATTCACCTAGCATTGCTAATTTTATCCATGTGTTTATTATGTATACAGATATTGAATCAGTTCGACAAGCTTGAAAACAAAGCTATTGTGCTAATCCACTTTTCAGCTCGTTATACAGCAGAGGTGAGCTGTCAATTTTCTGTCAAATTTTGGCCAAATGTACAGCTGATTGTAATCTATGTTAACAACTTATGTCATTTTATCCTTATTGAATTATTAATCAAGATGACTTGTTTCTATTTTATGGTTCTAGTTTTGAATCAAGTTTCACCTAGGCCCTGTTCGGCAGCCACACAAGTAACAGCGCTGCAGCTGCAGCTGCAAGCTGCAACCTTTACAACCATATTGTAAATCACTGTTCCGGCAGTGCAGCCACTGCAGTTTGTTCGGCTGCCGAACAGGCCCCTAGACTTTTTAATCTTTAATGTCATCATTATGACCAAGCAAAACGTGCCACCTTTCTTGCATTATTTTCTTTTCCTCTGAAAATAATGTGTGATAGTGTTTTATTCTTTTAAGTAAACTTGTTGTATGTACTCACTGAAGTTGTTCCTCATCATTAAACGTTTCGCCACTCTGTACAGGAAATTGATGCAGCAATCAATAAGTTGCCGCCCTCTTTCAGAAGTAGAGTCCATGCATTGAAGGAAGGTTTCTGATAAACATACACTGATCATTCAGAATTCAGAGACAGGCAAAGTACTGTCTACTTTTTTAGATGGAACCCTTGACACTCTTGAAACATTTTTTGTACTTATCCCTTTGCACTCTGAACATTAACAAGATTTTGGTCCTTGGCAATCGCCAAGAAACAATGGTTACATTCTTGCTTATAATACATCAAGTTAGTACGTGTTGTGCATAATCCCTAGCCCCTCTGAAAACATGCAAATCAACATGCCGAATTCACCGGGTTTTAAGGTAAATGGATAGGAAATTTAATCAGCTGTCCCTCAGTTACTCTGTTGTTAACTTTCTATGTTCTCCAAATATTCCTCTTCCATCTTTCCTTTTGTATTTTTTTGAGCTCACTGCTGGTAACTCAGCTGTCTACAGTCACTAGCCGGCGATCAGCACGGCTGACCCGGCCGGCAGTTCAGAGCGCCGGCGAAGCGTGTCAGCCTCCTGACATAGGAGCCAGGCTTGGGCTTAACCATGTCAGACTTCTTGAGCTTCCTGGCAATGGCACCCTGCGACGCCTGGAAGATGGCGCCGTTCATGAACAGATCCCCTTCCGAATGCCATGCCCAGTTCTTCCACTCTGATTCCGGCGCGTAATACTTCGTGATCTGTTGTTCATCATAACTCACTTTTAAACATCGACAGTCTCCAAAAGACAATAACATTGTCTTCTTGGCTTTTAAAAATCAATACTTTTAAAAATTAATATGGTATTTAAAATACAATAACATTAATCAGCTGGCAAATCTCTAAAACGACATGGACAAAATGACTTTGGCTTGTTGGCTTTTAAAATTGATACGGATTTTAAAATACAATAACATTAATCCTCTAGCATCTCTCTAAAATAGAATAATATCATATTTAATTTTTGACATCGACATGGTCTACAAAATATAGAAATGATAGAAAGAGAAGTGTCCGTAATATTACCACTTTGGCGGCGATGTTAGGAGGGGCGATGTAGCGGTTGCCCTGGCTGAGGATGGTAGGGCTCTTGCCACCACCAATAGCATACATGAGCCAGTGCGTGTAGTCGTTGTTGACGACATGGAAGAATCCCCACCTGCACCGCGGCATCCGCTGCACGAGCCCCCGGCCGAAGTGGTTGAATGCCACGGTGATCTGCATCACCTGGTCTTGCGGATACGAATCGCTGGCGCCGAACAGCATCACGTCGTTGTGGTTGGTGAAGTGGCAGTTGGACACTGTGACTCCTGTTGATCCCTACACATTGATATAACTTGATTTTCATATAGTTTTTTTAGCTAATCCATCTGTCCACAAATATAAATATTTCAAGGTGATGCGGACACGCGGTTTACCTTAGTATATCTGAACAAATACTCCCTCCATCTCAAAATGAATATTTGACGTCATTGACTTTTTGACTTTTTATATATGTTTGACCATTCGTCTTATTTAAAAAATATATAAAATTATAAATTATTTTGCTATCTTTTATTTTATTATTACATATATTTTAAGGATAACAGATAATTTTATATATTTCATAATCTTTTTAATAAGACGAACAATCAAATATTTTTGAAAAAATCAGTGGCATCAAACATTTTTAGACAGAGATAGTAGGATGTTACCTGCACGACGTCGACGAGGCCGTCCTCACACATGGACATGGAGACGTGGTCGACCCAGACGTCGGTGGCGCCGAACAGCGAGATGCCGTCGCCGTCGGCGCGCGTCCGGGGGCCGAGGTGCGACGGCGCGTCGCGCACCAGCCCGCCGTCGCTGTGCTTCACGTCATGGATGTGGAGGTTGGAGATGATCACGTTGCGCGCGAACTGCACCGTGACGCCGGCGCCGCCGCTGGCAATGTGCACCTGCGCGCCGCGGCCGTCAATGGTCTTGTCGCTCGCGACGAGGAGCTCCTGGGAGAGCCGGATCACCATGGATTTGGCAAAAATAATCCACAACGGCACCGTCTGCATGTAGGGATGACGGTGTAAGCAGGTTTTTTCTTGCTAAGTCATAATTCAAATCCATTTTTGTTGGAGATTTTATACTACATAAGTATATATCATGTAATTCCTCCGTCATTAAATATTTGACGCCATTGATTTTTTTTTCAAAAGTTTGACCGCCCGTCTTATTTAAAAATTTTGCAAAATTATTAATTCTTTTCCTATCATTTGATTCATTGTTAAATAAACTTTGTGCACACATATAGCTTTATATATTTTATAAAAAAATTTGAATAAGACGAACGGTTAAACATATGTTAAAAAGTCAACAACGTCAAATATTTAAGAACGGAGAGAGTATAGTATGGACTAATAAACAGGTTTTAATAAAGGTAATGGGAATAAAAGTCTTTTAATTTGTATCCTAAGGAATCCTGACTAACGACTAATTGTTGCAACAACGCCGGTTAAAGTTTTTCAATTGGAAATGTTTCAAGTTTCACAATTAATAAAAAAAGGTTCAGCTGAAAGCTTAATCGAAAGTTTCAACTTAAAAGTAATAAAATCACGCTACTTAGAAAACCGATCGTTCCAACGAACGTTAATTAGCCAAGCTAGCCGTTGTATCCTTCACCTGCAATGCGCCCCACCGGAGCGTGCCGTAGCGTGGGTTGGCGGCGTCGGCGTCGGTGGGGTCAGTGACGACGTAGATCTTGCCACGGAGGCCGCCGGTGGCGCGGCGGCCGAAGCCCATGGCGCAGCGGCCCATCCGCTTCCGGTCCGTGGCCCAGTCCTTGCGGCATCGCCAGCAACGGTCCATCGGGTTCGTCGCCATGCACGGCCCATTGTACTGCTTGTTCTTCCTCCCGCCAAGCTCTCGCCGCAGAACCCCACTCTCCGTCGATCTACCTCAAAAATTTCGAAACGAAATTATTTCAAATTCGAGCAGAATTTGAAGGGGATTTGTGAGTGAATGATGACGTGCCTGATGACGGCGTGGTTGAAGTCGTTGGTGACGTTGAAGGGGTCGTGCACGTAGGACTCGCTTGCCCACGCCTCCGCCGCCTCCCTGCGTTTCTGCCAGTGATCGTCGAATTCGCCGATGTTGCCGCTCGACACGGCCGCCGTCGCCATGAATGCGACGGCGACGAGGATGAAGGAGCCAAGCCTCTGGTCATCCATTGTTTTTTTAAAAAAAAATTAGTTTCTCTATTCTATATAATTGTGCACTCTGTTTCTATCTTCTCTTGCTGCTTACATAGATTAATCTTGTTTTTGGTCTTGTGCACAAGTAATAGGGTTCGATTTGATAGGGGGGACATTGGGATTGAGGAAGAAAGAGGAGAAAGAACCCTAATACTAGCGCGCGTGGATTGAGGGAGAGGATTATATATGGTGTGAGGTGGTATTATTAGAGAAGAGGTTTGAGGCGAGGAGATGAGCAAGCAACGTTCACGGGCAAGAAAAGCTTTGGTTTTTTTTGTTTTCTTTATTGTGATTTATTGGTCGTGAAGAACGTGTCTGGTTTTTTTGTGATTTATTGGTGGTGAAGGTTTGAATACATGGACATGCTAATTAATATGAAAAACCTGCAAAATTCCCGTGTTTCAGTGACGAAGCTGCTTTCTAATCCGACAAGTAATTTCTGGCTGTAAAGTACTCCCTCCGTTCTATAATATAAGACGCGGTCAAACTTGGCACAATCTTCAAAACTAATTTCAACATTTAATATCTCATATATTATAATATTTTTTATTACAAAATTATAGTCATATAAAAGTAGATTTAAATGTCATTTCAATAATATTATATTTATCAAATAAAATTTAAATAACAATAGACTAATTATTGGTTAAACTTGAAGAGTTAAATCTCAAAAAGCATACACGCCTTATATTATAGAACGGAGGTAGTAGTACATAACTTGTCGTACAAAATCGCTATATTAAATGATAAGTAATTGAATTCAATAGTATTTCTCATACTTTCTTCGGTCATTAATATATGACGTTTTTAATACTAATTTTAGTGTTAAAAACATTATATATTAAAATACAAAGGAATACATTTCAATGCTTTTGCAAAGATGAAACGACATGCAATGCTTTTGCATGTTCCGGGAAAAAAAAAAGATGATACATTCTATAGGGGGGCGCTTTTTAATTAGCAGCCCCTTGGTATTGGGACAGCTTACAGACACTACAACAAAGTCACAAAACACCGTGTTCCCAATAGGCCATTACCTTCTTCTGTTTGTGACCAAGGGTTACACAACTACACAAGGCACAACGACGGAACAAGTGCTCTCCAAGGAGCCAAAGGCTGCAATACATTCCGAGCTGCAGAATGCAGCGAAGCAAAATTGACGGCGACTCAGGCGACTGCGCCTGTCCACCAAGCTATGCCTATCTGACAATCAAGAGGGGCCATTCATTACAAGCTTCTTATTGAGGATCACTCGCCATCTCCATTGCCAAAAACTCCAATGCGCTGTCTTCTCTTGTCAAAAACTGCCCTGAAGGATTCACCTTCATCACGAAGTTGCTCGCTGAATCGCTTTTTTGAATCGTTGTTGATTGCTCCCTTTGTCTGCATGGAATTGTCTTGAGCCAAGGGGTTGGAAACCTGAAAGCAATGGGAAAATAAATAAAACCACCATCAAGGGTTTGAGGGGCTTCCTGCATGATGTAAAAATGCTACAAGTCTTCCTGTATCATGTGGATAGAGCAGGAATGACATTCCATCTAGGAAATCTTTCAGAATGCTAACCAAATATGAAAAGATCTTCAAACTTGCATACTAAGAACCATAGGAGTCAACCTTGTTATTTGCTGGCATGGCTCCTACAACCAGCTGCAACTATTGCACAAACGGGCTTAGCTCTCTGCTGATACTGTTTGTTCACAAAGGTCTCTACTACATCATCTATGCTTAGTTGCTTACAAGTTTTCAAGAGCCAAGTGTAAGCACTGACAACAATCATTTTCTATAACATTAGCACCTGCTAAAGCTAAATTAAGACATATGACTGTTTTCCCTTTATTCCAGAACTTTCTAGAACATTTTGTCTGACATTTTAAATGACTCTAACAACTCACGTTTTCTGCATAATCTATGATAAGATGGCAAAGAGATAAAAGATAGACGATCACAAAAACTCTGCAAGTTAGTTCTAGAGATATGTAACTACATAGTGCAGAAAGATCAAAACACTATCTAAGTACCAAAATTTTAGAACAAGTCAATTAGGCTACTGACCAAATTGTACCCTGATCCAGGTCCTATGATTAATGAAGAAGTGAGTCTTCTTTTAGCTGCACCAATAGAAAAACCACCTTTTTCTAGCTGCAAGGAAAGAACAAAAGAAATGTGGGGAGGATAGTTATGTGATGCACAGCAATAAGCAGTTGCAGAAATACGGTAATAGCTCATTTTTCTCCCTCTCTCCTTTTTTTTTTGTAAAAATAGAAGTATCATCGAATATATGATGTTTTAATGCTACGTGAACAATCATAATCAATTAGTTATGTAGTTTAATAGCGAGATTGGGTCTCTTGCAATAACAGAAATATAGGCAGCCAATACTCAGCATTATTAAAGCGCAAGAAAACAATGTATTTTTCATTGAAGCAAAAATGCATACCCGATCTCCCCAGGTAACTGTTTTTCGACGAGTGCCATAGGTCTGAGCCAGTCCAGAAAGAGCATGTGTACTTCTCTCTTTATGCTCAGACTTCCCAGTATCCTCATCAAAATCTTTTGACCATTTACTCTGTCCTAGCTCTTTGTAGCCATCTGGATCTTCTTCTTCTGAGTCCCATTTATCCCCTGCTTTTGAGACGTCTAAAACAGAATTTCACAGGCCTGGCTTAACATGTCCTTAAGACTTTCACTAAAAATCCAATATAATTTTAACGCTTAACGGATTAACAATAATTTCCAATCAAACTAAGCAAACAAAACTAACAGTCCAGTTGATGCATGCACTACAGTACTAATTTAGAACTCATGGTATAGTGATGGTGTAGTTTATTATCACTGATATTCATAGCAGAATGCCTTTTGTTCTTATTTACCCATCTAGTTCAATTCCACATTGCTTGTCTTGCAGTGCATTCACCACATTTCATCAGGGTTGCCAAACAAATATTTGGTTATATTATCTGAGATAGTAACTGACAGAGAGAATGGTGTCAACAGAACAACAAAACGGCAATCAGTAGTTGGTTCATCTCCAGAATCAGCAGGTCCAGCTTGAGCTTGACAAAGATGTATGCTGTATGCATCCAACTATCCAAGGCTCATTGCCTCAGATTACCCAAAATGAAGAACTTTCTATATTGATGTGTAAAGTAACTTGCGGGGACTTCCACATAGTGACAAAGGAATGTCAACACTCATCACTGAAGAGTGATAGGAATCTGTACCTTGATCATGTCCATTATCTAGTGATTCAGACACAGCCTTCTGTGTGTTTTCACCTTCAGTACTAGTTTCTGTGATACTGGTATCATCGACATCTTCTGTGTCCATATCCACCTATTTGAAGTATGATAAATTTTGAGCATATAGATCTTTTTAAGTGGCTGTAAGGGTAGTGAGTTATATACTAATATGTGATACCTCTTGAATAGAATGCTCGCAGCGATTGTCATCGTGGAATAATGACTAAAAATATTAATACAAAACATGATTAATTATGTGCCTAATAGCAAGTCTTAAGTCATAACTGTCAATCATATGAATACTTTCAAAAACATACATGGGTGTCTACTCGAAGATATAGTGGTGGAGCCTCTTCCCAGTCTGCTGCCATCTTTTTGACATCATCTACTGTAAACCCATGCACATTCCTAGCAGCACAGCCCTGTTGTTCACAAGATATCAACAGTGATTTCAAGGAAATAGGAGCTTGTGTACTTACTGGAACTGAAGTACATTATCAGATGGTTATAAACTTATAATATATGGTCTCAATATTGGTAATGTAACTAATGGGAGGGCAGGCAAGATTTTTTACAGCCTGATACATATAGAAGCCTAATTTCAATATGTTTTTCCCAGGACTCGGATAGCTAATAATAAGAATTTATGCCACTTGCCAAGCATGCATTTCTTTGCTTAATAAAGAAATAAGGTGTCTGACAAAGCGAATTAATATAGTACATATTAAAATGGTAAGACGTGCATGCTTATAGTAAAGAACTTACTGTCGGATCCTTGTATGGTGCCTCCAGCAGGTACACTTCATAGCCTGATTTCTGAAAAAGGAATAGAAAAATAGTGAGCTTACTTTCAATTTCAAATTATTACCAACAACACATTCATAGAATAAAATTCCAAAGAACCAAGGTAGAACGATTGGCTCCTGAAATGCCAAGGTATAATCCAACAAAATTTGCACAGGTTAGTCTAACAGATGTCACAATCATTCACTACCCATATGGGTCATGGGTGTATCATATAAATTCTAATAAGTTAACAGTGCCAAGAAAATGGAAGCCAAGATTGATTTGGACCAACTGAAGCATCAAAAACCACACAAATACCCAAAGTACCGAATTCCTTTTAGCAACTCAACAGTTGATTCAGGGTATTTACAACAAGCAGACCAAAAACCCTTAAAAAACAAAACAAAAGAAGGTTTATAGTATTAGGCAAACCATGTATTGAAAAAAAGCTCATGTATGTAGTAACTGCATACAGAAACCAGAAATACAGCTAGCGCAAATGTCTTCACTAAGAGACAACTAAATAGTCCCTCTGGTGTATAGGTACATTCAATTACAGCAAAGATAGGAGAGAAGGGTTCAATGGACTGCCTTAGCACATTAGCAGTAATAAATGCACGGTGCTAGAATTTATCTTCTTAAGACTTTGGAACGTAAAATCCTGTATGAAACAATTCGACTCCAGCAGAAATAAAGAAAAAAAATAGTGAATTATAAAGAGCCTTAATTTATACTCCCTCCATTTCAGAATGTAAGACGTCTTGACCTTTTCAAAGTCAAACATAATGAAGATAGAGAAGTTTCACTTTAAAGAAGTCAAAACGTCTTATATTCTGAAATGGACGGAGTAACAGTTACTACTATCTATGCTATGCTATTCCTGTCATATTATACCACTAGGTCCACTACACATATGTCAAGGGAGTGACAGGAGGACAACTATAGTAGTATTGAGAGATCACTAGCCAAAGATAAAATAAGAGTGTGTGCTGCCTAATTTGCAGCAAAAATGCTTTTTAAGTGCACCCCGCCTCCTGTTCTAGGAAAAAAATGCAGAATCCCTCTTGAGGATTCAAAACCTTAACAATAAGCTCCATCAAGCAATGTAAATTCTCACAGTTGACGCAATAGAGATTGAGAGTTTACCTTCGCACATGCCCAAAATTGAGCAAAATCAGCTACCCGCAGATTGCGGTCATCCACTAAAAACGGCCAGGGATACCAGCAATAAACAAGTCAGTTACCACAAGTCCAGCATCAGCCATTGCTAAGAATGAAGGCACCACCCAGTACATTGCCATTGTAGGCCTGTTGCTTAATTGAATGTTTCAAACAGTACAAAACATAAACCACTAATACAAATGGATGTCGTGTCATCCTCCCAATATCTAGGGAACCCATTGCTTTATCCTAATCCCAGAAAATGACCACCAAACATTGAGCTCAACAAGTCAAAGATCCAATCATGAAGAAAACCAATTGATTGTCAAACTATGATAAT
The DNA here is from genome assembly GCA_000325765.3 of Leersia perrieri. Lineage (NCBI taxonomy): Eukaryota > Viridiplantae > Streptophyta > Magnoliopsida > Poales > Poaceae > Leersia > Leersia perrieri. The sequence goes on from CM002480.1 coordinate 5,162,883, forward strand.
GATGTGAATGTACGATAGAAAAAATAAGCATAGGACACTTCCCATCCTTTATGAAATTCATGGTAAATGGGCAGAATATAATCATGACAAACAAAGCAATTACCACCTACATGAATTTTAAATCATTAATTTCTCCTAAAGCAACAATATTAAAAATGACTCATACCAATCACAAATGTAAAATTCCCTTCATCAAGGGTCTTCTTAAATGCATTTAACATGCTTGATCTGTACGTCTGTCCAATATAAAAGAAAATTAGCAACATTACTACACCAAACGATAAATATGCAAATACATGAAAAGCAATAAATTATGCTGCAATTTTAGAAAATTTGACTGATGGACAATGCTCCCACGTAGGGTATACAGATTCCACAACAGAAAGACATCTTAATGCCAACGTGGGTTATGAAGTATAATCTCTTTACAATGTAGTCTGATAGATCATATCTTTTCAACATCACAATGCCCTGCACTGCAACATCTAGGCAATGCGCTCTGGTATGTGACTTTTCTAAAGGTTTATGTTAGTTTTAATGAGTAAGGACTACTTTTGCAGGCAAATTCAACAGTTTGCCATAACACAGCTCCAATAATTGGAAATGGCATTCATAAGAAATTAGAAAAAGGAACAAACACACAAAAAACATTTCATCACCTCCTCCATTTCAGGCTCATAACAGTATTCGATCACTTTCTTGGTCAGCTGCTTCCTTCCTTTGGATGTGCTAGAGGATTTTGACCCTTCATTTTCTTCAACTTTCTAAAAGCATTAAACCAAGTTACAAACCAAATACTCATCAAATAAATCAGAAATGTAAAAAGAAATTCTGAGTATAGGGTGACAAATTAGTGTGCACAATTCATGCTATTCTGCTGTTTTTCAACTAACCTTCTCGACCTCAATCATGAAATAGTCATCCATCGAATGAATTCTAGGTGCATTTCCACCATTCTCAACTTCAAGATCACGTAATGCCTTTGCAAGATAGCTCTTTCCACTACCTATAAATTGTAACAGCAGTAACACAGATTTATATGAATAAATCCCCAGAGTAAAAAAAATAGATAGTTTTGCAGACTACTATATCATGATCATAATGCCCGTCCGTGCAATAGAAGACAAAAAAATTATGTATCAGAACCAAATAAAACATGTTACGAGCAGCACTCTGGACAGTAGACAGTGGCAATAGAAATAGATGCATTGCTTCCAACTACTCCCTAGTCCCTCTTTTCAAATATAAGCTGTTTTACTTTTTACAGTAACAAAATCTTCATGGTCCAATTTTGACCACGATTGTCTATCATAATATGCTTGTACTAAAATGTTACAACAATAATAGCACTATGAAAATATTTCAGCCATGTTTATTGATGTTATTTTAGTAGTATAATCAATATAAAAGCCTCTATTAAGATCATGATCAAAGTCAGATTAAGTAGTGTGCATTTCTCAAAACAACATATATGAATGGAAGAGTATTAAAAGAGCTCATCATGTGAATTGCCTTGTAAACTGATAAAATATGCACTTGATAAGTATATAGTATATTATAAAAAATATCAGCAATTCTCAGGTGTTATGTGTAGCGAAGGTCACAGCATTCTAACCACACAACAGGCATAATAAAGCAACTACTCAAAAGATGAACGCTTCCTGAGCATAGTATATCAAAATTAGTCTAACCATATGTTGCAGCCAGTAACAAAACTGTCAACGTTGTTGTTAATATTCCTTTGGACACTTAATCAACTATATGAGATACTAAAAATAGTCGTGCAAATACCTGGCAGCCCACGGAGGATGATAACAATATGATCAGGCCGTGACCCACGAAGTGGCTGCTTGAACAAGTCACAGGCGCTAATTACACTGATTTTAGCATTGTTGATGGGATTCTGAGCTTGTGTTTGCCTTCCATCTCTCATATGTTGCTCTAGGTGTGGTTGATAGGTCAAACCCAATACCTGAAACATATGTCCAACAACAGGTACTACTTCTAAGTGCAAAAGGAAGTATGCTATCATAATCAACGCATCCAAGTTCACAAAGAGAAGAAGATCAACCTCATTGTGGATGGGCCCATTGTAACGATTTGCGTTAGGCGTTGAGTGAGCTTGATGCAGAGTATGCGAACTAGGTGGGAGTGCAGTTGCTGATGGCGAACCGGAATGAATAGGAAACAACGATGATTTCGCATTCTGCAGAGGTGGCATGGCATGGTAATCCGGGGGAGAAGGTACAGGGGGCTCTGGTGGTGGTGGTGGAACATCAGCCTCAGGATGCCAACCATGTGAATCATAACGGCTTCTTCCCTCAGCATATCGACTCGGTGGAGGGATTGGCGGCGTGCCAGGTGATTCCTCATGTTGGAAGCGATGGTAATGGTGATCATGGTTGAAATGCCTCTCTTGAGACCCTCCACCAGGCACAAAACCTGAACCCAAAACATGCCGTTCATGCCAAGGCGGCAACCTTCCGGCATGCTCGAAATTGGAAAATCCACCTCCTGGCCCATAGGGGTTGTCATTCAAAGGATAACCTCTACCTCCTCCATAGCCGAATCGATCAGGAGGAGGGAACGGATCCCCGTGCAACATCCCAGGCGGCGGCAGCGGCGGAGGGGGACCGTGATCCCGGATCAAGCCGAGCAGCCGATCCCCCTCCACGTGAACCATTCCCGGCGGCGGCGGCGGCAGCGGGGGAGGCATCCCGTCGCCGTACGGATCGAACGGAGGCAGCGGCGGCGGCGACTCGGCCAAGCGCATCCGCTTGTGGGGGCCTTCCATGTCGATGAGCTCGTAGGGGTGCGGCCCAGGGCCTGGAGGGGCCCACATCGGCGGCGGCGGGTGAAAGGGGACGTGATACTCCGGCGGGGGAGGTGGCGGAGGTGGGTGGAAGGGGGCGTGGAGCGCGGTGCAGACCGGGCATAGCTCGTCGCCGACGGCGGGGAAACGCCATGGATGGTGGTCCATGAGGAGGAGGCGCCGGATTGGCCTCGGGGAT
>CM002480.1:5165993-5183168 GCA_000325765.3 Leersia perrieri
CCCTCGCCCCGCGCTCCCCTGACGACCTCCCTTCCCCCGCCTCGCACGCACGCATGCAGCGCCCCCGCTCCTAACCCTAACCCTTCGCGGCCCTCCCCACGCCGCTGCCGGCCCGCTCCCCGCCTCCCCTCCTCGCGCTCGCCAACGGCGCTGCATACCTCGCCGTCGACCGCCGCGCGGGTGCGCTCGCGGGGGCCCTCTTCCTCTCCGGATGGGCCGCCAGCCGCGCCATCGCCGCGCGGGTCTGGTTTGGGGTCGCGTGGAAGTGGGTGGTCGCCACGCAGGTCTTCTGCTCGACCTGGCAGTTCCTCGGCCATGGTCTCTTCGAGGCAAGCTCTTCGCTTCCTTCCTCATCCCCATCTTCCTCGCCGTCTTCATTAATCAATTTTCTGATACGATTTTGATGCCATTGCTGATTGCTTTGCTGAATTTGTTTGTTTTTGCAGAAGAGAGGGCCAGCTGTGAGTGATCTGCCTGAGGTGTTCTTGATGGAGCCATTCCTCATCTTGTTGCAGGTGAGCAAACCGACACCACATTGAAAAGAAGTAAACCATATCCAACTTGTAGTCACTTTTTTCATGCCCAGTTATGCGACGTAATTAGCAGTCACTCCCTGATATCACTTAAAAAGTTGATGTTTTCACATGCTGAAGTCAAAATTTCAAAATGTTTCATCAATACTCCCTCCGTTCCATAATACAAGGCGCGGTCAAACTTGGCACGGTCTTCAAAACTAATTTCAACATTTAATATTTCATATATTATAATATTTTTATTACAAAATTATAGTCATATGAAAGTAGATTAAAATGTCATTTCAATGATGTTATTTTTATCAAATAAAGTTTAAATAACAATAGACTAATTGTTGATCAAATACTTGAAGATCAAATACTTGAAGAGTTAAATCTTAAAAAACGTGTGCGTCTTATATTATGGAACGGAGGTAGTATATGTTTATATATTTAGATTACATAGATAAAGCTGTTGTATTGGACCGTCTCCTTCCATTTTTTTTTTGGTATTACAAAAGTAAAAGTTAGAATGAATGGCCTAATTGTGTAGCTTTCAGTTTTGTTAGATTTTACGGTTTGCTTTTGTATTGGTTATTTATGTGGTTCATATGGTATTTTGTGTACATTTGCGCTTCAGAGACATGTTGTATGGATCTTCTGGTCGTATGCTGCCAATGATCGATTCCATAGAGGTATATATGCTGTATCCCAATCTTATTATCTGTACATTTGTGTTTGCTGGGAACTGGGAAGTGCTTGCTTGCTACTTTAATTTCTATAATTAAACTGGAACAAGACTGCTTGCTCAAAAAAAAAAAGTTTTGCTGATCATGAATTGCTTGGCAAAATGTTACTGAGGTTGCATCATAATTGAGTATATATGTATGTTATAATTTGATTTGTTATTTCACTAATTATAATTTGAATGGAGAATATTTGTCCTTGATTTAGATTTCATACAAGAGTTTCAAAAGTGAGATTTATTTCCTTGGGGCCAAAGCCCATTGGAACTTAAGCTGTGAAATCTTACTGTCAAAGCTTTTGAAGAGAACCACTAAACCATGTTTTGCTAGCTTAATCAATGACCTATCAAGTAGAGGTTGACATGGATAAAACAATTATAATAATTAAAAGCTAACATGCACAAACAGTATATGATTTATGGGGAATTCTCATTTTTATCTGGCTTGTGGTGAAAATTTTAGCTTCTGTTACAATTGAGTTTGAGGTTCAGAAATTTGGCCTGGAACCTGATTTTGTAGTACATTTGGGCTGTTTTGCTTGTTACTATGAAAATCTATCGATGAATTGATTCAGGGTGAAATGCGGAGAATTTGATTAAATATTATCCCGATGTTTGAGTGCAGATGGTACCGGTTGAAGATTTGTGCAGCATGGGAGGAGAAGGATGAGTGCAGGGCACCCGTATCGCCTGCCAGGGTCGTGCAATATGAAGGTTTGTGCATTTCTTGCAGCTCTTTGTAAATTGTAATTTCTGATATGACTATCTTCTGTATGTTTGCTTAAGTAGTTTGTACAAATAATCCAGTAAATTTATATAGGTCTGCTATATCCAGTATATGACATATGTTTTGTCCATGGAAATAGAGTTTTAAGTCACTTATCTTTTGCCAAAGAGCTAAAGAATGTCATCCTTAGCTAGCTGATTTGCAAAATTGATTATCCTGATGTTATTACTGGGCTATACCTCTGTATTTGTAATTTTATATTATTGAGAATTTGGAGACCTATGATCACATTAAATTGTGTGGCATGCCCTGTAATTAATTGTATTCTTAGAGAAGTTTGGTCATGTTTTATTTTTAAATCCTCTATTTGAAGTATGGTGTACATTATAAACTTATATTTAAATCATACCATAAATTTTTTGGTGTACATTAGATTTGTTGACCTGATTTAAGTATTTCCTTCATTTGGTTTTTGTTGGCTGATTCTTTTTTGAAATGATTGACAGATAATATCCAACAAGGCAAATCCTGTAGTGACATAGGAATGGACATTAGGAAAATGGAAACACGTGATAAAGGGTGTCAGTTGAGGCTCTTGATCGTCCTGGAACAATTTTTTCTTGTATATGAATTTTATTTACTATTTTCATTTCTCCTCTTATTATATGAGTTCTATGTAGAATATTACACTTTGGTTGTATATGATATTGTGGGAGATGGAATTTTGAGTTGTATGATTTTTTATATTTAAGTATTAATATTATGTCATGGGGATGTTTGGTAACAATTGCATACTTGCTTTTTCGGTCTTTGCTGATGGTTTGTAAAGCAACTGAAAACTTTAATATGTAATGGTTATCAAATGTTCGACAATTTATATTATTATTACATAAATTTCTACTTGGTTTGGGTGATTATGACTGTTTTATATTTCTGTCAAAATGGAAAGTGAAGTAATTTGGTCAAAATTTTATATTTTTATTTGTTCTTTCATATTTTTGCTCGATCTTAAAATGAAAATCTGATTATGAAAAAATAAATTTCTTTTAATTATTTGATTTATATTATTAAATATTGTCGTAGCGTTAGCACGGGCCAATTACTAGTTCCGTTTTAGGTTGTTTTGCACGTATAAACCACATAGGCTCCTCATATGTACCCCCTCCGTTTTTTTTTAACTTGATATTGGTTAGTTAAAAAGTGAGCGAAACAACGTCAAGTATTTGTGGAAGGAGGGAGTATAAAAGATCCACTTGAGAGGACTCAGGTTTTAACATTTTATTAATTTTCACATATTCAAGATTATAAGAAGAAATACTATGATCCCATAAAAACAAACAAAACATGAAAAAATTCATACTGTTGCAATTGCAACACTTAAGTTTGTCCTCTCGCTGGAGTGTCATCATAGCATCATAACATTGGTTTACAAATTCAAAATAAAACAAGCACAAATCAATAGAATTTTGTAGGATACTAGACTTTAGTGAAAATATGAGTCTCCAATGACAGACATCCCACATGCAGCAACCACCATCGTCCCTTTCTGATGGAAGCAAATCCTCAAGCTCGTATCCAACAGGTGAGGGGCTCTCACTGTCCATTCCCCCATGCTTCATACCTTCGTTCGGACGCCTTCACCTTCCCCTGCCTGCACAGAGCTTCGGGACGATGTCTCCGTGATACTGGTCCACATACGTCCACTCGCCAAGTCGGGTTTCTCCTTTCGAGCCTATGCGGCAACCGCTCTAGCAAGCGTCTAAGGCAAGGCTTCCTCCGTCTTAGGGACGTGGGCATCGTGTTCGGCAGAATGGTAGAGCGAACATTCGATCCCCTTCTTCGACGTCCTCATTGGAGTCAGCGAGCAAGGGTTTTATTTTTTTCGGGAATGCGAGCAAGGGTTTTAAGGTTGCCGTTTACAAGAGCGTTGAGAGTTACAATGCGATGGCATTCTAGATTGTGGAGGAATGGTGAACACACCATAGCGTTGGATACTCGCTAGAGTTTGTGTCCAGTTAAGAACCTATGGCTTGCTGGCGGCAAGGGCGGATTCACCACCCGGCCAACCCGGGCGCCTGCCCGGGCTTCGTGGCGACGATCCTTTGATGTGGACGCTAATCCTTCGGTGAGATAGTTTAGTATCGGGCAGGATTTGTATTTCAGAGGTATAAATCGGCAAGCTGCACGCTGAATACACACAAATGTTCTGATGTACGCCAAATCCTGCCTGAGGCCTTGATTTACACGTACAGTTGTTAAGAAATTGTTAAGGAATAAAGTAGCAACGAATACTTAAAAAAAAACACCAATCTGCAGCCAGCTACTCCCTCCGTCCAAGAAAAAACGTATTTCTGGATTTGAATCTGGACATAGGGTATGTCCACATTCAAACCTAGAAATGCGTTTATATTGGGACGGAGAGAGTAAGTTTCAATTTTTTACCAAGTTTTTTAATTATATGTGTTCAATTTCAATTTCGTTTAACTGACTGCGCACCATATTTTTATTCGTACCTAAATATTTTCACACGTTTTGGACTATGCTAGTAGTCCATTTTGACAGCACCATCATAGAAAATATGGTTATTTTTAGTGTATCAGTTTTAGTCACACATGTCTAGGCTCAACAAAATTTTTGGCTCGGCCACTGGTGGCGGTGTTCTCAACATGCACAACTATGTACTTTGCTGGCTGTGTCACATGGTAAACACCATTGATGATTTGCAATGTCAAGATTGGTACCGCACTTCTTGTATGCTACGGCCAGTTAGTGCGTATTGGTTTTTCTCAGCCATGGAAGAAGAAACGTGTTCTCTTGGAATATCGGTTGTCAGGAAACGATGACAAGTGTTCTGAATGCTTGTTCATCCATATCAGATCTCCGGCAAGGGAAGGAGATTTATTGCCATGTGATTCGAACAATGCATATGTTCAAGTATGATATTTTCCATAACAAAATTGAATTTATTCTGCTTGTTCAAGCATATATTCATGGGTCGAATTTTTCAATTCATTTGCATATATTTATTGGTTCACATTTTATTTGTAGGAAAGCTAATTGTTTCCGAGTAGCCAACCCTCAAGAGTATGAATGTGCATGAAAGCCTGGCTATTAGGGCAGGGCAGCCTTGCAGGTGACGGACATATATGATCTGAATGTGCACCATCCTTATTCCTATGCAAGCTAAGATGGTGCCGAACATTACAGATCAACAAATACAAGAACCTGATATTATTGTAACAATGCTGCTTATCCCCTCTTTTCCCACTCTTCCAGTAAATACTTCCAGTGACCTAGTGACATCTCGTAGAAGAATTAGATTTGAGTTTGGCCTTTGCTGCAAATCCATGATCAAGAATTTGACCCTGTGGGAGGCACATGGCAAGTGCTGGAGCAGAGAACCATATGCGTAACTAGTACAAGAAAAGAAGATTCTGTTACAAAAGATTATGGTGCCCGCTGAAATTTAAAGGGTAGGAGTACAATACAAATGCTACCTAGAGGTACACAATGTGCATGCAGCTTTAGGGTTGATTGCACCGAGAATGCGAGCCAGTGGAGATGGAGAAATCAAAATCAAAACTGTCATCTTTGAGAGTACATGGTCCCTTGTAGTCTGTGGAGGATGAGACCACTGATTTTGCTCGGAATGTTCTTTCTGCCGAATATTTTAGTGTCCACGCCGGTAGTGATCTCCTCAGTACTCTGTATATAGTAGAGTACTAGTAATTACTTTTCTCAACCACGATAACGGTTGAACTGTAAGGGTTCAGCGGATTTACCAGTAGAATTTTGCAGTAAACAAACAATCAGGAAACAACGGTGCCTTTTTTTTATAAATCATATAACATGTAAAATGAGTATAACTATGGACTTGTTCACTTCATTGCATAAAAAAAATATTCCATATTTTGGTAATACAAAATTTTGATAAAGTGATGATGGTGGTGTTTAGTTTGATACTTACCAAATTTTAGTAAAAACAATTAGAGTAAAAAGTTCTAGAATTAGCAAACTTTGTTATCTTGTCAAAATTTTGTCAATGCCAAAATTAGAAAAGGTTAAAAATAACAATAATCTAAACAACCGCTACATATATTTTATTATTGTATTTTTACGTGCTAGTCATCCTATGCTAACTCATTTTGAGATGATAATTTAATCATAAAATACTTATATACCTAGGATAATTAAAAAACTATAGCTATTTACGCTACAACTTAAACCTAGTAAATGAACTATACATATGGGTTTTATTGTTCATATATGATGAAATAAAACAAACACAATCTTGGGCAAGAAAAAGGCTGATAGATCCCATAATATTCAGGCACCTAGATCATTCCGGTCTATTTATCCGTGCAGTTTATTACCCGTTGCAATGCATAAACGTTATAGTGGACTATAAAGTTGTTGTTTTATGTTGAAATTGTCTTGTTTATGATAGTAGTAAACTGACAATATTGTTGAATAGCTGTAGATTTGTAAAAAGAGATTGAGTATATAGAATACAGGTATCAGCATCGTCGTTTAACTTGCAAAATATCAATAAAAAAATTAAAATTATATATACTCCAACTATTTTGTTGAAGTATTTGTCAACGATGCCAAAAACATGAACAGAAACCTCTTACAACAAAAGAAAATAAAATTCAGCAAATGAGCCAAAATTCCAGCCCCTTGTTTGACACAGCCGCCTCTGCTCTCTAGAACCTAGACCCTTCGACTCGATTCATCCCCTCAGGCCCCATTTCCATAACCCCCAGCCTATATAAACCCCCTCCAACCCCTCGTCCCCTGTCTCCTCTGCTTTCTTCTTCCTCTGCTATCCTCTGCTTCGCTTCCTTCTCAAACAAGCCACCACCCAAAAACCCAACACAAAAAAAATCCTCACCGCCGGCGGCGGCGGAGGAAATGGACCCCTCGTCGGCGGGCGCCGGCGGAAGCTCCCTCCCATCACCATCATGCCCCGACGCGGAGAAGCGGCGAGTCTGCTACTTCTACGACCCGGAGGTTGGCAACTACTACTACGGCCAAGGCCACCCAATGAAACCCCACCGCGTGCGCATGACGCACGCCCTTCTCGCCCACTACGGCCTCCTCACCCAGATGCAGGTGCTCCGCCCGCACCCGGCGCGCGACCGCGACCTCACCCGGTTCCACTCCGACGACTACGTCGCCTTCCTCCGCTCCGTCACGCCGGAGACCCAGCTCGACCAGATCCGCTCCCTCCGCCGGTTCAACGTCGGCGAGGATTGCCCCGTCTTCGACGGGCTCTACTCCTACTGCCAGACCTACGCCGGGGCGTCGGTTGGTGGGGCCGTGAAGCTGAATCATGGTGGGCATGATATTGCGATCAATTGGAGTGGGGGATTGCATCATGCGAAGAAGAGTGAGGCGTCCGGGTTTTGCTATGTTAATGATATCGTCCTCGCCATCCTTGAGCTGCTCAAAATCAATGAGGTGTGTGTGTGCCCCCTGTTTCTCGATCGTTTTCAGCTGCTGCTTGGATTGTTTGGTTCTCCGTTGGTTTTGTTTCCGGCTGGCTGGATTACTTGAATAGTTTTGATGGGTGGGTCGGGTCAATTAAATAGGAAGCGAAAGTCATTTTGACTTCTTCTTCTCTTTAGTTCACCTCAATTTGTCGTTTACAGTTCAATCTTCGATTAATTTTGATTATTAGGAACTTTTAATCATCTGTAAATGAACTCCCTCCGTCCTAAGTCAAAATTTAAAAGTTTTGATTAATAGTTCAATTAATAATGTGTTATGCATATGACATTATTAGATTCATGTTTCAATGTGCTTTTATATGGAGTAGATTTTTAAGTTTTTAATGATATCTTATGAAAGAAATTAGTAATATTTAAATTAAAGTATTAAAGACCGGTATAATTATAAAACGTATTATAAATAAGGATGGAGGAAGTAAATTTGAATGACTATTTGTGGATAACCATCGCGTTAACTATTTGCTCAACTTCATGTCATTGATATGCCATTACCCATTGACTGAATAATGTGGCACATGTGCGGACTGCTGAATTATATATAATGCCTTTAGTCTCCGAGATAAAAGCTCCACACATGGATGAGCAATTTTGATTTTTGAATGCTAAATTGCTACTTTTATTCCAAACAGAAAAGAAATCATGTGTACTTCCTGCATGTGTTAGTTGCCCATGCCGTATACTATTGAAGCTATGTACACGTAACACAATTAGAATGTTTTATTGGACATATAACGATGACGAATCGATTTGATTGAAGCCTATTCGAAACAAGGACTGATTGAACAGATCTGATGAATTAATGGACATAGCATAACGACAATCCCTGGTGGATATTCACAGTTGGAAGTTTCAAAACCAATCAGAAGTTTTTTCTCACCCATTAGGTCGAGCTGTCTTCTTATGCTAAATCATTAATATTTTGTCTTATTTTACAGCGAGTTCTATATGTTGATATTGATATCCATCATGGAGATGGAGTTGAGGAGGCATTCTACACGACTAACAGGGTTATGACAGTCTCATTTCACAAGTTTGGGGAATATTTCCCGGGAACAGGGGATATCCGCGACATTGGGTATTCAGAAGGAAAATATTACTGCCTGAATGTCCCGCTAGATGATGGAGTTGATGATGACAGCTACCAGTCCATCTTCAAGCCAATCATGAGCAAAGTCATGGAGATGTTTCGACCTGGTGCAGTTGTGCTTCAGTGTGGTGCTGATTCTTTGTCAGGTGATAGGTTGGGCTGTTTCAATCTCTCAAGCAATGGTCATGCAGAATGTGTTAAGTACATGAGGTCTTTCAATGTTCCATTGCTTCTTCTTGGTGGTGGTGGATACACCATAAGAAATGTTGCACGGTGCTGGTGCTACGAGGTACATACAATAGATGGCATCTCATTTTTATATCTTATTCTCGTCTTCCTTCTTGTGCGTTAAAACAGATAAAATTCAGTAGCTACAAGAGAAGGTATTGATTATAGATGACAAAGTAAACACATGAGCTATGTAATGTGCTAGAAGCCTAGATAGAACATATAACTTGATTTTGAGTGTTCACTTTGTTCCATGCTCTGCATAAAGATATTCAAACTTGTTTTCTAGTTTGTACTTCTACCTAACTTTGTTTATTTATATATATTACTTTAATTTTAAAATCAACAAATCAAGTTTTTTGTTTCGGCTGAGCGCCACGACTATAAAATCTACAGAACACACATGTATCCCATTTACATGTAATGCTTAAAATTTTTTCTGTCCAAATGCATTAATTTGTTGTGCAATAACACCACCCTGTGTTCCTCAAAGTGTTGAAGGCTGGTTATAAAATCAGCTATAGTATCATTCAAGGCTTGAGAGAGTTTTCATAGACAAGCTTACCTTTCTTACCGACGAGGCGAGGATGAGTCCTGGCAGAATGTCTCTCACTTGTTAGCTTTCATCGGAAATTTCTTTAATATAAATGAAAAATTCAAATTTTGGTGGATATTTCAACTCCTGCAGGCCTTTGTGAATCTATAGATCTGAACAAAATATAGGCTAAACATGGCGAATATGTGTGAATGTCTGCACTTTTGATTGATGAAGTAAATTTTTGTTATCCTGAATAATTTATGTTCTCTTGTATCAGGAACATCTGTTGCTACAACTATGTTTTTATCCATACTACACTATTTTTTTTATGTGGTTTGTAATTTCGATGCTATCCTCTGTTTTTTTATTGCCTTTATTTGGCCAGACAGGAGTTGCACTTGGTCAAGAGCTTAAGGGGAAGATGCCTTACAATGAGTACTATGAATATTTTGGTCCAGAATACAGTCTTCACGTTCCACAAAGTAACATGGAGAACAAAAATACAGGGAAACAGTTGGAGGATATAAAATGCAAAATTCTGGAAAACCTTTCAAAACTTCAACATGCTCCTAGTGTCCAATTTCAGGAGCGAACTCCTGAAACAGCGTTACCTGAGGTGATATACCAGGCTTCCTAACATAAGCATAAAGATGATGTCTTGGAAGCGATAACCCAAGGTTGAATTTACTTGTGTTCTTTGCGTATATATTCATTATTCAGACAGATGAAGATCAAGAGGATCCAGATGAAAGGCATGGCCCTGACTCTGATATGGTGTTGGGTGATCTCGAACCTTTGGAACAGTCAGCAAGGTATCTATTTTCTCCTTGTAGAAGCAGTATCAATTTTTGCATAATTGTGTGCTCTGCCTCATGTCATATTTTTTTGTTTTAGGAGAAGCGTTATTCAAAGGACAGAATTTACTGATACGCAGACCAAAGATCAGGTTCTTTATCATGTAAGTTTATTCAAATGAGCACTTCTGTCCTTTCTAATTTGTACAATTAAACTATTAAAAGCATTACATCTACCATTTTATTTTGAGATGTCCTTTTTAGCTGAATTCAGAACTAATGAATACTTGCTCTGTGTTTTTAAATGAGCTATTTAAACTTCTTGCACCTTGGACTTTTAGGTATCTTTTGTAACGTTTCCTTGGAAAAAATTAGTGTAAATATTATGTTAAAATATAACACTCTGATCTACACATTTTGCAGCATGGTAATGGAGCAACAACTGAACAGAGAGGACAAGGAACAACGGCAGAGGGCATTGATTCCTCCCAGCAAGATCCTGTAAGTCGTCACCTTATCAATCACAGCATGTAGGCTGCTCTAACAAGTCTTTTGATATTCACATAGCCTGGGGATGCAAATGCGATGGCTATCGACGAACCGGAAAGCTCACCCAACTTAGTGAACAAGGCCATGCACCAGAAGCTATGATTTGCTACCTTCAGACGACCAGCTCTCTCTCAGCTTCCAACATGCTCTTAATTGGCAGAAACTCAGAGAATCCATATCGGATCGTCTCTTTTCAAACTCACGCTGTGGTATTGTGTAACTGTTTTTTCCTTTTTGTGTGCAGAACTCCTTTCAGAAAACAGTTTATCTATAGGACAGGTAGGAGTATGGTGGTAGAGCTGCCGTAAAAGAATTCTAAAGTGTTCAGGCAATACTTGAAGTGAAGACATTAGTCTGACAATATGTATGACATGCAAGTTACATAGAACTTTAGGCTAAATCCCCGTGCCTACTTGTCTGTTATTTATGTTGTTTGTGTGTTGTTCCCTATTATATTTTCTGGACTAAATTTCACAAAACTACCGATACTTTGCATAATCTATCATAAAAACTTGTTCCATAAAGCTATAAATTTAGTGAATTCATTTAGGAAAATTATCACAAAACTAGTGTTACTTTACACAATCTATCACAAAATTACATATCTAGAAACTTGTCTCGTAAAAGAGGAAAATCCAAATAACCCTCTATAATTCACTGGTCTTTGTAATTTCTTCTTATAACTCCGTTTCATACAAAAGACCCTCTGCAAGTTTAATTTCTCTCTTAGTTTCACACCCGCTATTAGATTTCAATGTTTTTTCAACATCAATTCAAATATCCGTGTCGTGTGGGTTAGCTGGGCTCCGTAAAATCAATTATGCCACCTCGACAAAGACACCTACCGGTTTCAGATGTTTCAAATAGGTGTGTGTTGTGTTTTGCATCGGTGTTCACCACCACCTGCATACTACTCGCAGAAGGCATGATGATCTTACCATTGTAAATATAACATGGGTCATCTTTATTTCAACATGGTATAAGAACCTAAGTGAATGACGATAACCATTGAAATCTAACAGCGTTGTGGAAAATTGAAGAGAAATCAAACATGTAGGGAGCATTCTGTACGAAAATGAATTGTAGGGGAAAAGTAGCAAGCCCAGTGACTTATAAGGGGGTATTTGGATTTTCCCCTCATAAAACTATAGATTTAGAAATCTCTCCATTATCACAAAACTGCATATTCAATGCCTTCTTTATATAAAAAAAACATGTTTTAACATTGTTTGTTATCCACAATCACCTAACATGTGACATCCACATTTAATCTATAGAAACTTTGATATGTGCCATGATTTCTTTCCTATCCCGACACAATTCTTTATCTATTGATTAAAGAAAGAGGCATTCGACCAATGAGAGCTTGGACATGTATAAAATCATCTCTCCTCTTTCTTTGCTATGTATTCTTGTAGGTCTACGTGTCGGAATTTATAGAAGAAGAGAATTGATCTAGTTTATAAGGGAAACTTGACAAAAAAAACCTAACAAATATATGGTTAACTAAATAAAAACCGGCAAAACCTTTAAACAACTGAGAAAAGAAAATGGCATGCAACGACCAAGCTACATAGAGCCCGCACAAAGTCATTGTTGCAAAGCATTGCAGAGACAAGCAACTTCGACTTGTGGAGGATATGAGTACCGGGTATCTACTCGAACCGTTAAGGGCCTACGAAAAGGAGGTGTTCCAGAAGATCAATAGAAGGAAAGTAAGGAAGCACGGCCCATTAGTGCCTTGATTCCCATAGCATAATTCAAGAGATAAGACATAACCCAAGTCATAGGGGACTTGGAGTTCGTATATGTAAAGAAATAAAATCACCCGGTTGGGCCTTGCCTTGTATTCCATGGCAATCAGCCGGATAAATATTATAACTAATAAGGAAACCCTAAGCTGTCTAGGGCTAGGACTCCTTAGATGACTCGGCCTTCCCTCCCTATATAAGGATGGGCCGAGGGCATCAAACGACACATCAACTCTCATATACACAATACAAACTCAGCGGAATATATCCTCCGGACTGGATTAGGGTTATTACTTCAATGGAGGGCCTAAACCAGTATAAACTCTCGTGTTCCATCACCATCCACTTTTCGAGCTCGTGCGTAGCCCCATAAGTAATATTGCCGGTCCAAAACACCGACACGACTTCTAAATGCTGAGTCGACAGAATGACCCCACCTAAACAACTTATCTGTGGAGAAAGACCTTCCGAGCGAAGCCTCCAAGAAAAAAACATTGAAGATGTTGTTTGATGCCTATCTAGATCAGACTAGATTTTCACCTGAAGGAGGAAAACGACGCACACATGCGTCGATATCTTCTGCCTTGGTCAAGGACCAGGTAGGGGTTTCGCCTGAAGCTCTCTCAAAATTTGCTCCATATCCAACCTCTCGCCTTGATACCAGAATGTTAGTTGAGGGTTATCATTGCCAAGCTTGCCACTCCCGGTTAAGCAACTTTGACTCCACCACAACAAACAACACGATGGCGAAACAAGAGGTCACCTCTCCTGCACAAGACAACAGGTTTCATATTGGAACATAAGCTATCGCACTCTAGTTGAAAGCAAAAGCAAAGTTGTAGGCCAACCATCCTTCACTGAGCAGAACTTTACGGAAAATTCGCCACCTCCCAAGGGGCTCCCCACGGGAAAAGGGGAGGAAGGGGAGAGAGAGAAACAAACAGAAAGCACCCCACACACCAAAAATCAGGCAAACTTTCGATCACCTGAAGCAATTGAGCCACCTAGATGATTGCTTGCAATGACCGTTGATAAACCGATGGTCGGCGAGAGAATCGACTGACAACCTTGGCACCCACCACCCCAACCAGAACCAAGAAGCTCCCCCGGTTGAGACTAGAAGCATCCCAACCAAAAAAGGGAAGGAGAAACGAGGGAGATGGGAGTAATGGGAATCGACGCCACACGAAGATCACTGGAGGGACAAGAACCACCACTATAGAGAAAGGAAGAGTTAGAGACGAGGTGATCTCTCCCAACGGTGCTAGCTCATGTAATTTTTTTTCTCTAGCTTTTACCCATGTTCTAGCCTCTTCCTTGATCTTAGCCTGGATGATCCACGGTGTGGACGCTTTCTTCCTGAAGATCTAGTGTTTCACTCACACCAAAGCTCCCACGTCACAAGGAGGACCATGGATTTGACCCGAGATTTTACCGAAGCCACCGAGCTCGTTGCTCTGAGCCACCAATCTTCAACAGAGCTGCCGGTATCCCATTCCCCCATTCTTAGGTCAAGGCCACCCCGCGATTGAATGCCTTCCCATATCCTTTTTGCCACTCTGCAATGTGCTAGCAAGTGAAGAGCTATCTCATCAACAACGCAACACAGGGGCAAGTTTTTTTATTTTGCCAGCCTTTGTTTTGTAGCCTGTGTGCCCTCCATACTCTATTCTAAATTATCAACCATGAAAAGAACTTGCATTTTGGTGGCGCCCAACATTTCCAAAAGGTTTGTTGGAAGACTGATTGCTGCCCCAAGAACTAGAGTCGAAAGACGATTTTGCCGAGTAATCTCCATGACTAGTGAGGTTCCAAGTGATTGTGTCAGGCTCCGAGATCATCTTGAGTATTGTCCTTACAGTCGAAGTGGTTAATAGATGGGCTTAGCCCCTCATGTCAAGCCTTTGACACTACAAGGACAATGGCCTTGTTTGGATCCTTCGGGCTAATAATTAACTCTCCAGAATCTTGCTATTTAAGAGTACTAAACATAGATTACTGACTAAACCCATCCCATAACCCTTGGGCTAATTTGCGAGACGAATCTAACGAGGTATATTACTCCATGATTAGCGAATAATTAGCAAATCATATATTAATATACATCGTTAGATTCGTCTCGTAAATTAGCCTAGGGGTTATGAATTAGTTTTGTCAATAATCTATGTTTAATACTTTAAAATAGTAAAATTCTAGAGGGCTAATTATTAGTTCGGAGGATCCAAAGAGGACCAATCTACACTATAATGCTATTTTTTTCCATTGTCGTGGAAAGAGTCTTACTCTGTACTTGTCAGCCAAACATATGAGCTTTGCCCTAGAAGTATAGAATTACGATTTATCCTAGTGTGTAGCAAATTGAAAAAAATATCGGTTAGTTTGCGTTGAGACTTAGTTGGTAAAAATCTATAGCTAAAATACCATTATATTCTTAAAGTTCATTGTCTGTAATAATTTAGCCTTGCCTGACCTCAAGGAAAATAAACAAAAATACTTATCAGCAAGAGCCGTTGCTGTAGAAACATGAAGACACCCTCTCACCCCGCAAAAAAAAAAAAAAAAGAAAAAAAGAAGAAGAAGAAGAAGACACCCTCTCAGAACAAAAGGAGAAAAACAAAAACAAAAACGCTACTCCAAATTGACACATCCATCTCTGCCTGGCTCTGCTTTGTGGGACGCGAATCGAGTCACTGACCATGTGGACCCCACATGCCAGACTTACATCACCCATGTATATAAACCCCCTTGCCAGTTGCCACCCATCCATCGCCTCGTCTTCCTCTGCTTCGCTTCCTTCTCAAACAAGCACCACCCACCCAAAAATCACAACCTAAAATCCCCCTCGTCGTCGCCGGCGCCGGCGAGCGGCGGCGATGGACCCCTCCTCGTCGGGCTCCGGCGGCAACTCGCTGCCGTCGGCCGCGTGCACCGACGCCGGGAAGCGGCGGGTGTGCTACTTCTACGACCCGGAGATGGGCAACTACTACTACGGCCGCGACCACCCGATGAAGCCCCACCGCGTCNAAAAGAAAAAAAGAAGAAGAAGAAGAAGACACCCTCTCAGAACAAAAGGAGAAAAACAAAAACAAAAACGCTACTCCAAATTGACACATCCATCTCTGCCTGGCTCTGCTTTGTGGGACGCGAATCGAGTCACTGACCATGTGGACCCCACATGCCAGACTTACATCACCCATGTATATAAACCCCCTTGCCAGTTGCCACCCATCCATCGCCTCGTCTTCCTCTGCTTCGCTTCCTTCTCAAACAAGCACCACCCACCCAAAAATCACAACCTAAAATCCCCCTCGTCGTCGCCGGCGCCGGCGAGCGGCGGCGATGGACCCCTCCTCGTCGGGCTCCGGCGGCAACTCGCTGCCGTCGGCCGCGTGCACCGACGCCGGGAAGCGGCGGGTGTGCTACTTCTACGACCCGGAGATGGGCAACTACTACTACGGCCGCGACCACCCGATGAAGCCCCACCGCGTCCGCATGACGCACGAGCTCCTCCACGGCTATGGCCTCCTCGACCCCAGGAAGATGCTGGTGCTCCGCCCCGAGCCCGCCGGCGACCGCGACCTCTGCGGATTCCACTCCGACGACTACGTCGCCTTCCTCCGCGCCGTCACGCCGGAGACGCAGCTCGACCGGATGGGGTCGCTCCGCCGCTTCAACCTCGGCGAGGAATGCCCCGTGTTCTACGGCCTCTACTCCTACTGCCAGTCCTACGACGCGGGGGCGTCCCTCTCCGCCGCCGCCATGCTCAACGGCGGCTCCCGCGACATCGCCATCAACTGGTCGGGGGGACTTCACCACGCGAAGAAGGGGGAGGCGTCCGGGTTCGGCTACATCAACGATGCCGTCCTCGCCATCTTCGAGCTCCTCAAAATCCACGAGGTGGTCCTCCTCCTCCTTCCTTCCGCTCATAGATCGTCTCATGAATCGCTTGCCTTGCCTTTTAGTTTCCTGTTGTTTCGATTGGTAATTGGTTGGTTAAGCAAAACCAATTGGGCTTCTATTTATCAGTTCCCCTCGATTTTACAGTTCATTCTTCCCTAAATTTTGATCTGTACGTTGGAAGTATTATCATCTGAAACTGCAAATAATTATTTGTGGACAGCCACAGATATTCAGATTACCTTTTCCCTCAAGTTCATGTCGATCTATATTTCTTATGCGAGTACACATTGACCGAATAATATGGCTGTCATATGCAGAATTAAATATAACACTGTCATTCAGATTTTGCTTTTCCTGGATGAAAGCATTGCTAGTTGATATTCCATTCTGAATTTGTGTAGACTGAACGCATTCTGAATGTTTGTACTGTATGAATTCTGAATATGTGAGTACTGTATTTCATTCTGAATGTTTACTGTATTCGTTCTTTTTTTTGAGGTAAAACGTCGGCAAGAGTGTTGCCGGAATATATTAGATATAAAAGGTTAGAATACAGAACAAAAGCAAAAAGAAACAAGAAGGAAAAGGAGGGAAAGCTGTAAAAACTGAAAGACGAAAATTAAGGTGAGCGGAAAGCCGACCGACGTAGGTCCAGATCTGTGGGCAACCTGCAAGGGTGTTCTGCTGCGTTTTTGAAAAATTCTATGGTTGTGCTCTATCCAGATGTTCCACCAAGAGGTGATCAGTGCCCCAAGAGCACAATTTCACAGGTTCTTTGGTTTCAAAGTTGTCACCAATGACCACCATTCGTGCAGGGAAGCTGGCGAAGGT
>CM002480.1:5183268-5198920 GCA_000325765.3 Leersia perrieri
GAAACGATGCTTTGGTTCAGCAGGCGCTGACCAAAGGCTTTTGAAATCAAGAGTGGCATAACTGCCCTGGAATTGTAGCAGATAGGCACTTCGAGCAGTATATTCGCCGTGCAAGGTATGATTCTAGGTTATGCCGTCAGAGATGCCATCTTGCAGGTGTACGTCTTGTAATCTTGCCGCCAGGGACACCAGCTCATGAACTTCTTGTATTGATATGATCTGGTTCAGCGAGAACATCCAATGATTATTTGAGAGCTCGTAAGAGACTGTTCTCTTCTTTCTCTTTGCCAGGTTGTAGATATGCGGCGCTAGGATTTTTGGTGAGGAACCATCAAGCAAGTTATCTGACCAAAACAGTGTTTTTTGACCATTTCCGACTGTGATGGTCGTAGCCGCGCAGAAAAGTGCCTGGTCTGAATCATCACAAGGCAAATCCATACCTGACCACGGTTTGTTTTCGTCTTTTAAGCTAAACCATAGCCAACGTAGTCGTATTGCTCTTGAAAACTTGGTCAAGTCCAATAAACCCAGACCACCAAGGTTTTTTGGCCGGCACACCGTGTCCCAATTAACCAAGCTACATCCAGCAGGAGCATTCTCTGGTTCTTCTCCTTTCCAAAGAAAAGCACGTCTTAGGCGATCAATCTTTTTTAGTACCCACTTGGGTAGTCTTATTGCAGTGAGATGATATGTGGGGATCGAGGAGAGAACCGATTTTACAAGAGTTTCTTGTCCCGAAGAAGTGAAAAAACGTCCTTTCCACCCCTGTATACGCCCCCCGATTTTGTCGATTAAGGGGACATAATCAACCTTCCGAAGTTTCCGGTAATGTAGGGGCATCCCTAGATAGGTGCAGGGGAAAAGTTTGATCATCCCTGGCATAGCCACAGTGACTTGTGTGACATCCAAATCGGCACAGGCAATTGGGTAAATCTCTGTTTTTGCAATGTTGGTGTGGAGGCCGGATGCTTTTGCAAAAGTGAGAAAGATTCGATCAATGTTGTCCACCTCCTCTTTAATTGACTTGACGAAGAGAGCCACATTGTCCGCATATAAGGAACAACGGAAACGATTTAGTCTATTTGAAAGGGGGGATAGCATGTTAGCTTCTTCCGCCAAAGAAAAGATGTGCTGCAAAGGCTCCATAACAAGAATGAAGAGCATATGCGATAGTGGATCACCTTGCCTTAAGCCCTGTCGGTGCTTGATCTCCTCCTCGGGTGAGCCGTTTAGTAGTATTTTGGAAGAGGAAGTAGCTAGTAGGTTTGTGACCCAATTACACCATCTCGTGCCGAAGCCAAAACGTTCTAGGACTTCCAGCAGGAAAGCCCAATTGACTGAGTCAAAAGCTTTCGAGATATCCACTTTGATGAAAAGGCAGCTTGATTTCGTCCTGTGTAGATTTTTCACCGTATTTTGGACGAATAAAAAATTGTCATGGATTGCTCTTTTGCGGACGAAAGCGCCTTGATTGTGAGAAATCAGCTCATTGATGCGAGGAGCCAACCTATTTGCCAGCAGTTTTGCGATGATCTTCGCAAAACTATGCATCAGACTGATTGGGCGAAAATGTTCCGCGGAGGAAGCATCCCCTTTTTTTGGTAGTAGACAGATGTTTGCCGTGTTAATTTGGTGCAGGTTTGTAGTGTCCAGGCACATGAACCAGCGAGCAGCAGCAAACAGGTCTTCCTTTATACATTCCCAGGATTCCTTGAAGAAAATGCCCATGTACCCGTCAGGACCGGGCGCCTTTTCTGATGGCATCGAAAAGATTGTGTTTTTGAGCTCTTCCATAGTGAAATCAACGTCCAAATCTGACAAATCGGCATGAGGAAGGTTTATACTGTCCCAGTTTAAAGCAGTCTCTCTTGGTTGTGCGTTACCAAATTTTCCTGAGAAGAAACGGTACAACTCATCATGTTTCTCCTGCGCCGTAATGGCCATGCTTGTCGGGGTTGTTAAAGATTGAATGTAGTTTTTGCGTCTACGTGCGGAGGCCTTTAGGTGGAACAACTTGGAATTGACATCCCCTACTTTGAGCCAAGTTAGTCTTGATCTTTGGCGAATACGTATTTTGTTTAAAACTAAGAGACTGAGGATTTTTAACTTGAGATCTTTGAGAAGGTTTTGCTCATCGGACGATAGGTGTCGTTCCTCCTGGGCCACATCGAGTTGGAATACAACCTCGTGTGCAATGGCTAGCTGAATTCGAATGTCACCAATTTGCGATCTGCTCCATCTTTTTAGATCACAGTATAATCTGAGAAGTTTTAGGCATATAACCGAGAAAGGGTTTGTTGCCTCAATCATCTTATCCCAAAGAGGCTTCTGAATATGTGTATACTGCATATATGAATTGCTAGTTGATATTCCAAAGAGGCTGAACATGTGAACTATTGATTTTCCAATGGGGTATACTTGGAATCTTCATTGCATGTTTAGTGAAGAGATTTATTTGATTGAAGCCTATTCGATAAGAGATGTGACTTATTAAACAGATCTATAGAATGGATATTACCTAAAGAATAAAGACAATCCTAGGTTTCAATCATTCCATGCACAGTTGAAAGTTTCAAAACTAATCAAAAGGGTTTTCCACCAATTAGGTTACTTTTGTGCTAAACCACTAATATGTTGTCTTCGTTTCTACAGCGAGTTTTATATGTTGATATTGATGTCCATCATGGAGATGGAGTTGAGGAGGCATTTTCCACAACTAATAGGGTTATGACAGTCTCATTTCACAAGTATGCGAGCTATTTCCCAGGAACAGGAAATATCCGTGACATTGGCTATTCAGAAGGAAAGTATTACTGCCTGAATGTCCCGCTAGATGAAGGAATAGATGATGAAAGCTACCAGTCCATCTTCAAGCCAATCATCAGCAAAGTTATGCAGATGTATCGTCCTGGTGCAATTGTGCTTCAATGTGGTGCTGATTCGTTGTCCGGTGATAGGTTGGGCTGTTTCAATCTCTCAGGCAAAGGTCATGCGGAATGTGTCAAGTTCATGAGGTCTTTCAATGTTCCATTGCTGCTTCTTGGTGGTGGTGGATACACCATAAGAAATGTTGCACGGTGCTGGTGTAACGAGGTATGTAGGGTGGATACACCATCTCACATTTTTATTGGAGGATGGAACTGATCTTTGATATATCTTTTCCCCCTTCTTTTTTCATCGGCAATTAAGTGACAATAAAAGAAAAATCTATTGTTTTTAGATGACAAAGGAAAGCTACGAGCTTGGCAATGTGCTAGAACCTAATTTGCCTTTGTATTTCCACTTTGTACCTTTCTACCTTAATCTTTTATCATTGATAAATTTGCTGTAATTCTAAAATCACAAGATCAGAGCTCTTGGTTTCTTCTGAGCAGATAACAAGTAATGCTTAATCTATTCAGCTATTTGCTTCACATTTGTATCTTTCAAATGCATTAATTTGTTGAGAGCTTCTGCAGTTACAAATCAACATGTGTTTCCCAAGTATTAAAGGCTGGTTCTATTAAAATAACTATAGTATCAGGCAAGACATGAGAGAGCCTTCATAGACAAGCTTAATCTTACTATCATGGATGGGTCCTTCCAAAACTATATGCTTCAGGTCACCTCCTGCCTCTCACGGTCTCACCTGTTACCTTTCATCAGAGATTCAGAGATGTGTTTAATAAATAAACAACCCAAAATATGGTGGATCTTTGGATCTTTGCAAGACTACTTGTGTGAATTTATAAAGCTGGACACACGACAGGCTAAAAATGGCGAATAAATGTGAATGGACGCACTTATGCTTGCTGAAGGAAATTGTGCGTATCCTGAATAAGGAATGTTGTTCTCTTATATCAGAAACATCTGTTGCTACAGTTAAGTTTTATCATTACTTTGTGAAGCTACACTTCTTATTTCTGTTGTTTATAGTTTCGATGAGATCCTCAGATTGTTTCTTTCTCTTTTTATTTGGCCAGACAGCAGTTGCACTTGATGAAGAGCTTGATGACAAGATGCCTCTAAATGAATACTAGCATATTTTGGTCCAGAATACAGGCTTCACATTGCATCAAGTAGCATGGAGAACAAAAATACACGCAAGCAATTGGAGGAAATAACAGTTGAAATTCTGGACAATCTTTCAAAACTTCCACATGCTCCGAGTGTCCAATTTCAAGAGCGTATTCCAGAAGCAGAGCTACCTGAGGTGAGTTACCAGGCTTCCTAATACAAACATGGAGATGATGTCTTGGAAGTGAAAACTCAAGGGCTGACTGTATTCGAGTCCTTTGCATATATGTTCATTATTCAGCCAGATGGAGATCAAGAGGATCCAGATGAAAGGCATGACTGTGACTCTGATATAGAGTTCGATGATGACAAACCTTTGGGACACTCAACAAGGTTTTATTTTTTCTTTTTGTAAAAGCAGTATCAAATTATGTATAATTGTGTTCCTTTCCTCATGTCATATTTTTGTTTTAGGAGAAGACTTATTCAAAGAATCGGAGTTGAGAGAGAATTCTCTGAAACAAAGACCAATGATCAGGTATTTTATCATGTCAGTTTATTCAGTGAGCTGTTCTGTCCTTTCTCATCAGTACAATACAAGACATCATTGACACCATTTGATTTTGAGATGTAAACCCTCAAGGGCTGACTGTAAAATTTCTCTTTCCTGATGCTAGATTTAGTATTGCCTTTTGTCATCTAATATAATTTAAGGTGGGATGGTTGCATTTTTTACCTTAGTTCCTGACTCTTTTATTGATAAATTCTGCTGTAATTCTAAAATTACAAGATCAAGCTCTTGGTTTCTTCTGAGCAGGTGACTATGAAATCTACAGAACAGTTAGCCCAGTTACATGAAATACTTAATCTATTCAGCTATTTATTTCCCATTTGTTTCTTTCCAACGCATTGATTTGTTGAGAGATTGTGCAGTTTCAACTATAATATCAGGCAAGACATGGTAGAGAGTTTATAGACAAACTTAATCTTATTACCAAGGATGAGACCTTCTAAAATTATATGCTTCAGGTCGCTTCCTGTCTCTCACTTGTTAGCTTTCATGAGAGATGTGTTTAATTAATAAACAACCAAAAATATGGTGGCTGTTTGGACCCTTGCAATCCTGCTTTTGTTTCCTTTTGCGAATTTATAAATGTGGACACACGACAGGCGGAACATGGCGAATAATGTGAATGGTTGCACTTATTCTTGCTGAAGTAAATTGTGGTATCCTGAATAATCAATGTTGTCTCTTATATCAGGAACATCTGTTGCTACAGTTAAATTTTTATCTTCATCTTGTCAAGCTACACTTCATTTTTCTGTTGTTTGTAGTTTCGATGCTATCCTTTGATTGTTTATTTGGCCAGCCGTTGCAATTGCTGAATAGCTTGATGATAAGTTGCCTTTAGATGAATGCTATACATATTTCGGTCTAGAATACAGGCTTGACGTTACATCAAGTAACATGGAGAACAAAAATATAAACAACCAATTGGAGGAAATAAAATGTGAAATTTTGGACAATCTTTCAGAAATTCCACACGCTCCTAATGTCCAATTTCAAGAGCGAATTCCAGAAGCGGAGTTACCTGAGGTGAGTTACCAGGCTTCCCTATATAAGCATGATGGTGATGTCTTGGAAGTGAAAACTCATGGGCTGACTGTATATATATGGGTTCATTATTCAGCCAGATGAAGATCCGGATGAAAAGCATGATGCTGACTCTGATATGGTGTTGGATGATGATATGGTGTTGGATGATCCCAAACCTTTAGAACAATTGGCAAGATATTTGTTTTCTCTTTTTTTTTAGAGAATTTGATTTTAGAGAAATTTTGTTTTCTATTTTCAAAAGCTGTATCAAATAATGTATAATTGTGTGCCCTGCCTAATGTCATATTTTTGTTTTAGGATAAAACTTTTTGAAAGCAGCACAGTTGAGAGTGAATTTTCTGAAACACAGACCAAAGACCAGGTAATTCAGTTTGTTCAATGATCGATTCTGTCCTTTCTCGTCCGTACAATTCAAGGCATTAAATAAACTGTTTCCTTTTGAGATGTCTCATGTTTGGCAACGTATCAGATGCAAACCAGCCCTTTCATGAAAACCCGTGCAAACCACAGCTAAATAATCGTCTAAATTCACCAAAAAAATCACACATGTAGATGGTACGATGATACACAACCTTATAAAATATCTTTTCCAAACTCGACTTCTTTTGTGAGATATAAAAATAACAAATTTCGAGTCATAAAGCTGCCCACATGATTTGTTAGAAATTTGTTATTTTTATATCTCACAAATGAAGTCGAGTTTGGCCAAGATATTTTACAAGTTATGTGTTATCATATCATCTATATGTGCGGTTTTTTTTTGTTAAATTTAGACAACTTTTTTCCCGTGGTTTGCACGGGTTTTCACGAAGTTGTGGTTTGCACAGGATATATTCCCCTCATATTTAGCTGAATCCTTAAAACAAATAATATACATAAGCCCTAGTAGATTGTTTTGGTAATAATAGATATATTGCTTTTGTAGTATAAATCAAATGAGCAATTTTATCGAGAGATACCAAAAATTTTAGTGTACAATTTAGTATCTCCTAGTACCTTCTCGAGGATTGTATTGGTATTGGTTCTATATTTCTACCTTGGATAAATTATTTTAGAAATTTGTTGTTCTGCATAGATTTCTCTAGACTTAGAATCTGCCTTGCATTTATCCGAATGAGCACTTTGAACTTCTTGCAGCTTGAATTTGGTGGTATTTTTTTTACATTCTTGTTAGAAAAATAGTGTGAGCTTATTAAAATAACACCATCTAATTTACAATTTCTGCAGAATGGTAACATCGTAATAACTGGATGTAGAGGACCAGAGATGATGGGAGAGGACAATGGTTCCTCCTAGCAAGCTGCTGTAACTGTAAGTCGTCTTTTTTATCTCCAAACTTAATGGTCAGAACTCTGCAATTATCTAATGCCCATAGATATCGAACACCACGGTTAAGCTATTCTAACAAGTCTTTTCATGTTGCTTGTCTACTACAGTTTGCAGATGCAAATGCATCGGTGCCATGGTTCAGACTTAGTTTCAGCCGTTACAGTGAGACTTTATCAGCCCCAAGCTTGCAGCACTTACTCTTGGACACCATACGGGATGCAGTGGAACTTTCAATCCGATGCGTAACTCTAGGACGGCTTCGACCACAAATGCCAAGTGAATGGAGTTGGTGGACGGCGATGGGTTCACCCTTCATCCAACTTGAAGGTTTGTTTACTATCCAATGCCATCCAATTAAGAAATTAAATTAATGAACTGCTAAACAAAACAAACATGCATTGATTCTTGGTCTCTGCTCTTATATAGGAATATGCTCTATAGCTGCTACTATTATGTGTGTCGAGGCACACCATAGACTAGCCTTTGAGGTTCTTTATGGAATGGGTTCTTTCCCGTTGAAGGCAAAAAGACTCAAGGAGCTCAAGAAACAATGTGTAAACAAAAAAGTGTGGAGACATGGTTACGGAGCATTGGTGGAAGACGTTTTGAAGGTAGTGGCAAAGGGGAGAGGAGTAGAAGCAACACATGGTGTGTTTCTACCAATCGATGGCTATCACATGTACAAAAATCCCCAGAAATGCCTCGGCCATGAAGCAGTAGCAGGTCTTCTACTTGCCCATGGTCCACTCATAGCAACATTGTGGGTTGATGACTTCTATATGACTTGCACCGCAGAGAACGGTTTCGTATACCGTGGCAGCAATGATAGGGAGAAGGAACCAAACCACAGTGTTGTCTGCTTTGCTTATCGCTTCACTGGAGAGGAAATACACCTGAAGATATTGGACAACCATACTGAAGATGGACCAGTAAGATGGGTCCTGTACGATGCTATAGATGAGCTCTATGTGTTAACACTCGAGAATCCACTGACAAGAGAACTCATCGGAAAATACATGAGGAAGGGAGAGGTTGAGGATAACTTTCTAACAAACTCAGAAAAGAAGGCGAAGGCCTGGCTGATCCGAAGGAAGATGAATAAATACCTGGAATCAGAGGGACCTAGCAGTGGCAGGACGAGCTGGGCAAAATAGGCGGCTGTCCTTGTGGTGCTGCGAACATCTGCAGCCCCTGAAGTCTGAAGCTCGGGTACTGAAGCCTGAAGGTATCAACCTGCGAGATCATCATTTTTCATTTGTTAATTGCAGGTCTCTCCAGCTGGTATTTGGTACTTAGATCACAATCTTAAGAAAGCATTTGTTTGATGTGCCATATGATGATACTCTGTAGAGTTGTAACTTCATTGAGACAGTACCAACTCTTGTCCAGATAATAAAAAAAAAAAGCTGAATCTCAGATGCTCAAACCTCAGTGCAGTAACCTTTTTTTCTGTGATACCAGAACGGTTTACCAGGATGTGCAGTGCACATACATATATGGCTACAGATAATTAATGCTTAGCGTAATCCTCTTTTTAAACACATCCCTAAGCACTTAGAGCAAGGTCAATAATAGAGTAAGCTGCTTACTCCAAAATTGCTCCATGTCATCTAGAGTCTACATAGAGCCCAACTCATACAATAGCTTAACTACAAGCTTACTGCAAGTTATGTGTGTTAAAGCATTGAAACATTTAATATATACAGGGCCACACTAACTATTAAGATCAATACTGTCATACAACTTTGTGGTCATTTTGATGCAGTACACGGCAGTGAACATGACTCAAAATATTGAAACATAAACTCAGTTAGAAATGGAACGAGCTTGTAGCAATCCAGACAGCTCGTCGAATGCTAATCATGTTTTACGGGAATATATATGAACTCAAAGTAATTACACATCAACTCAACTAACATCTATGAATGCTAGTCATGTTCGCCGACGCCGGCGCCATCGCGTTGGCCCAGGCAACACCAGCGGCAGCCAGATGAACATGGAGCAGCAGATCGCCGCCGCCGCCGAGGTTGACCGGCATCACGCCGCGCCAGCCGCGGCGGCAGCGCTGTTGTAGCAGCAGCAGTACGCGGTGGCGGAGCACCGACCACCATTGCCGAGATGCCCGCGTCAAGCAGGGGAGGCCAGGCTCTGTGTCGCTGGAGACGCGACGTGGTTGAGGGGGAACGCGGGCGGCGAGCAGCGTCGGGTCGAGGACGACGTCCAGGACACCGCCGACGGCGGAGTCTGCGGCGGGCCTGAAATGGATTGGGAGGACGAGGAACGGATCGAGAGGAGAGGGGAGAGGAGGCCAGAACAGATCTGGAGGAGGGGATCAGAAAGGAGTTTTGTGGGACCCGCAAAACATGTACCGTATTTTATTGTTTCGCCCGCCTGCAAGATCGGTGCGTGGTAGTCCGTCATATTAAGCGCTCGCTTTTTTATCAGAAAGGATTTCGTTTATATAAAATATTTTTTAGAGCATACTGACTTCTATTGTACTTGCTCTTAGCGTTGCAGGTGTCCTTATATTAATACTATTTTTTTAACTTACTGATTTTAGTGAAATGTCAATCAACAATGGGTTGTATGTGCTGTGCTTGTGGAAGGAGGAAGTGGCAGAGTGGACCTATTGGGCTGTGTTTTCTCCTGAGAAGCCAATCAGTAATCGCTTTGTTAATAACCAAATAACAAAGTTACAAAAACTAATAAGGGATCGAATCTGAATTGTAATCCGCATCGGTACGGGTTTGCTGGTACATCTCGGATTGGGTTTGCGTTCTCGAATCTCGACCCCCCCTCCTTATATACCAACGCTTGCACTAGCCGTCGGCAGGGAAAGGAAAGGTGTCTTACAACTGTTGTGATCAATCGATCGATCTCGCGGCGAGGGAGCATTCGATGGGTTCTCTTCTGTCTCGCGTGGCGCTGGATGATAGGGAGGAATTGACCACGACTTGGGTGGAAGAAGAAGAAGATGATGATGATGATGATGAAGAAGAGGAGGAGGAGGAGGATGAGGCGGAAGATGATCTGCCTTGTATGCGCAACCGCCAGCTTCCATCGGAGGAGTAAGTACATTAGTACAACTACGAAGACTGATCCATTTCCATCCCTAAATTCTTTTAACTTATAGAAGTATTATCCCATCGTATTATTAATTGCAGGATGCGCGATTGTCAATACATGAGCCCTACGCTGCTCTTCACTATTACAATGCCACTCACCCAGTAAGTAATATATACACGTAGCTAGATCAAAAACTCAAATTCAAAAGATAACTGATTGATCGATGATATTGCCTCCGTCCTTAAATATTTACGACCGCTGACCTTTTGACATATGTTCATATGTTTGACTATTCGTCTTGTTCAAAAACTTTTATAAAATATGTAAAATTATATGAAAAGGTATATTTAACAATAAAACAAATGATAAAAAAATTAATAATTAAAAGGTCAGCGGCGTCAAATATTTAAGGATTGAGATAGTAGTTGTGCATGGACACGTATGTTGACTTTGTCTTCATTGTTCGATTTCATTTCAGGGCGAGGAGTATGAACTCGTGAAGCCATTGATGTCCGCGAGTGTCTTCTTCAAGAAGCTGATGTGGTACCACTTCAGCTTCTTGGCTCGCAGGAGCGGTCAGGTTGCTCCACCCGTCGAATACTTCTTCGCCGAGCTACGGTTAGGTGATGGGCCCAACCCCTTCATTGTCGAAGCATGCACCATGATCGGTAATTAATCTAGAATAATACTATGAATAACTCGATTGATATGCTTAAAAACTTGAGCACACCATCCGAATTCAGCCTTTTTATGTGTTTTTTATTTGTTTATCAGAAAATCCACAGAGCTGCTCCAGGAACAAGTGTACATTTTGCCCTAGAAGATATAGGATTGTGCATCCTAGCGAACAAAAGCTTTTATGTGGGAAGAAAGAGGATGTCAAGGACTTAATACGGTTGATGCATTTCGCCCCGTTGCCCTTCACATGCCCCGTCACAGTGCCTGAGATTGATATTGTGATTGAAAAATAGCAAATTAGCAAGGGATTGTCGACGAACTGTTTCTTTCTTCTTCGACCGATAGATACTCTGTTCTGGTTTAACTACTACTCAGTCTTGGGCGTGTTGTCAACACCCTCTTGTAACTTTATTGTTTCTCCCATCCTACTAGTGTATCGAAGCAAGGTTGAATGCTTCATTTCTGATTGATCAGTTCATGTTTGTCAGAAGCCTTCCTTCAGTGCATGAACTCTACTTCTGAAAGAGGGTGGTAACTTATTTGATTGCTGTATCAATTTCCTGTCAAGGAAGTGGCGGAACGTTTAAGGATGATGAACAACTTCAGTGAAGACAGAGACCATGTTTTACTTGTAATGAATGAACACACATGCCTAATCTTCAGAGGAAAGGAAACTGCTGCAACAAAAGTGGCACATTTTGCTTGGTCATAGTGGTGGCATTAAAAATTAGCACGTCAACCAGCAGATAAAAAATGTACTAGCTAAGAAGAAAATAAGAAGGAAGTTTGACAGAGAAAATTGATAGCTCACCCCTGCTGTATAGCGAGCTGAAAAATGGATTAGCAGAATAGCTTTATTTTCAAGCTTGTCGCACTGATTCAATATCTGCATACATAATAAACACAAAATTAACATTAGCAACCTTAGTGTTGTTCTTTCACACATATATGAAACAAGCAAAGTTTGCGAATAACCTCAAACAGGTGGGTGTTCCCATATTCTCTTGCATGCTCAATTGTAACAGAATCATCAAGAAAAGTACTCTGTAATTTACAGAACACAGTTCACTTTTTTAAACATAGAAAAGGGCAATGAAACATTCAGCATGCAAACTGAAGAACATGCTTCACATAAAAACAAGCTCCTATAAGTTCTATGAGCTGATCCCACAAAGGTTTTGATTTGAAAATAATCCCAATTAACAAGAAGCTTGAAATTGCACTGGAAAAACAATGACTGTGCTATATCTTCTATCGATAAACTGAACTTCAGCATAATACGTTGATACAGATGCCTGACGAAACAGTTTCCACCCTTTTATTTCTCAAAAGCTGCATAACAAATGACAATAAATTAACCATATACAGGACAAGAAAATTACCTCCACCACAAGAATTCTTGCCTTCAACACATCTGCATTATCAGGATCAAGAATGAAATCTGCCATTGTATCTCCCGTAAAAGGAATCTCAGGTACCGTCAGTGTATTCGTGGTGAATTATATCCAATTTCTTCTAGACATCCACCAAGTTAAAAAAAAAAAAAGCACAAACCTCAACACCTGACAGCCTCAACCGCTTGATCTCGTTCCCCGGGAGGCCAAGATACTCCTGCTTAAGCTTCTACTTCACAGTGTATATCACATACCCCTACACCCACACCACATCTCAATAATTCAATCATACATTTATGATAAATCATTAAAAAACTAACAAAATCAATTCAGAACTCCTCCAATAACTGGGAATGGCATGGTAGGTCCTGAATGCCTTCCTAATCTCATACTCCTCCCCAACCTCAAGGGGAACAAGATTGTGCCTGAGCTCGGACTGGTCCATGGATCGATGCAGGTCGAAGAGGCGCTCCACGGGGTCCCTGATGCAGGCGGGGATGAAGATGGTGGGAGGACGCTGCCTGTAGAGGCCGCGGGTGGCGACGTACATGGGGAGGCCGCCGATGTTGTCGAGGTGGGTGTGGGAGATGAAGAGGAATTCCTGCGAGACGGCGCGCTGCGGGCACCGGCCGATGTCGAAGGCGATTCTTAGCGTCCGGAAGATGACGCAGGTCTCCTGCCCGCCGATCGATATTCCCTCCACGGTGATCGCCGGCGTCTTTGCCTTGTGCCTACCGGCAGCGGGAGGGCGAGGGAGGCAGTTGGCAAGAAGAGGCTTGAGATGTTAGGGTGGGGGAGATGGCAGATCCGGGAGAAGAGGTAGCGGCAGTAAACGCCGCCGGTGAGGAGTGGGCGGCGGCGGAAGCTCCGGCGAGGAGGAGAGTGGAGGCGGCGGCGCGTGGGAGGAAATGAATTGGGGGGTTTGGGTTGGCATCTGAACCGTTCGTGCTAGATCCAACGTCCACGATTTCTCCCTCGCGCACAGGCTGTAATAGTACATTTTGCAAACACGTTCCAGATTTTTGCGAAATATACTAGGGAGTTAGTCGAACTTGGCCCAAACACAAGAACCCCAAAATTGCAGGTTTGGAGGAATTTTACCTCCATAAGAATAGAAAAATATGGAGAATAAGAATGTGAGAATTTTTATTCATGAGGTTGGAATAAATAAAAATTTTGTTATGGTTTCTCTTTATCTGAAAAGGAAATTTTCTAGTGGTTTTCATATGGCTCGATCTTAAAAAAAAATCATAGAAATTAATCATCAAAATTTCAAATCCTCTGCCTTTTCTCCAAAACAAACAAGTCTCAGTTTTGTCCTAATGTTCAACAAATTCACTCTCCAGTTTTAAAAATTGATGCTTTTGACATAATTTCACTTACCAAGGAGTGGTATATTAGAGCGTATATTCTTTGTTTTGCCTTGTATTAAAACAGTTATGTGCTCAACAGCTCAATCTAGACAATCACCTTATGCAACCTACTGGGTTGAGTCTATTGGTGCCCTTTTTCTAGGACGTGTGAGACGATAGTTTTAAATGAGTTGCATGCATGCAAAGTATAGAAGACAAATATTAGCATGCATTTGATTCCCACCTTAAAACGTCAAGAATTTTAGTTGAAACTTTTGTGATCAAAATAACAGTCACTGCATAAACATAGAGAAACCCTATCATATGAAAAAAAAAAAGAAAAACGGAGAAAAACTTCCAAAAAACAAGGGCAAAATTCTAACCTTTTGTTTGACATAGCCATCTTGCCCTGTCTGGCCGGTCTTTTTATTTGTAGTAATTTAAGTTTTCATTAATTGAAAAATTAGTATTCCAAAATTCAAATTTACTAAGATAGTCTAGACGCTAATAGAAACTGTGTCCAGATGTCAGGTGTGGGTGTCCATGTAAACAACGTTTAGGTCTAGACACAGACACTGCTATGAGAATCTTCCACCATATTGGTGCAACCATGCACAAAACAATCAATGAAACAACCAATTTTAGAAAAAAAGAAAAGGTATTTCAACATTTTTCTCTCCTAAGTGACTAAGTGACAGTGAGAACTCCTTTTCCTAGTGTTAGGGTTCATCAGGACAACATGATCCATGTTGGTCCTCGATGATTTTAATAAGTCTTCGTCCACTTGCAAAACACGACTTTATTTTTAATGTCACAGATGTACGAAGGTGTAGACGATAGACTCCTCGCTTTGATGTGGGTTATGGCGGGACTTCTTGGGGAGTGGATGGTGGCTACAACCTGGCTATTAAGGTTGACAGGAGGAGAGGGGCCTGCGACGGCCTTCTGGGCTCGAGACAAACGACGACGCGGTTTCTCAGCATCAATGCAGCAACGGTGACGGCAGTTTCCCGTCCTCACCATCCTAGGGATGTATTTAATGAGGCAACGTCCTTAGGGATGCCATCCTATTTCGTTATATCTAGCCTTACGTTACTAATTATCTAAATTAGAAGTAATTTATTATCATAAATTAAAAAAAGGGCCTGCCTAGCCTACCTTTCTTCCCAGACTCTTTGAATCTTCGATTCCTCATCAGGTACGCATCCTCTGACCACCGTAACAACGTTACCGTCGAGTCACTAACATACGGGCCCCACATGTCAGCGACCCATCGCCCCTCTATATAAACCCGCCTCCCCCCTCTCGCCTCGCCGCCAATTAATCCATCGCCTTCTCTGTTTCTCTCGTCTTCTTCCTCTGTTCCTTCTCTAACAAGCACCAACCCCAAAATCCCCCTCCTCCTCCTCGTCGGCGCCGGCGAACCAGCGGCGGCGATGGACCCCTCCTCGTCGGGATCCGGCGGCAACTCCCTCCCGTCACAATCGTCCACCGACGGCGGGAAGCGGCGGGTGTGCTACTTCTACGACCCGGAGATGGGCAACTACTACTACGGCCGCGACCACCCGATGAAACCCCACCGCATCCGCATGACCCACGAGCTCCTCCACGGCTACGGCCTCCTCTCCGACCCGCGGAGGATGCGCGTCCTCACGACGCCCTATATCGCCAGGCCCCGCGACCTATGCCGCTACCACGCCGACGACTACGTCTCCTTCCTCCGCTTCGTCACGCCGGAGGTCCTCCCCCTCGCCAAGGTCTCCCGCACGCTCCGCCGCTTCAACCTCAACGCCGACTGCCCCGTCTTCGACGGGCTGTACCAGTACTGCCAGTCCTATGCGGGGGCGTCGCTCGCCGCCGCCGCCACGCTCAACGGCGGCGGCCATGATATTGCGATCAATTGGAGTGGGGGATTGCATCACGCGAAGAAGGGGGAGGCGTCTGGGTTCTGCTATGTTAATGATATTGTGCTCGCCATCCTCGAGCTCCTCAAAGTTCACGAGGTGATCGTCCTTGCCTTCTTTGCCTTTTCGATTTGATTGGTTGGTTGGTTTGTTTCGGTGGTTACTTTTGATTGGTAGATGCAAAACCCGTTTTGAGTTCTCTTCTTCGGTTCCCCCTCGATTTTGGAGTTCAATGTTCACCCAGTTTTGATCTGAACGTTGGAGATATTGTAATCCGGCGAGCACGAACTTCTTCCAACTTTTTAGGTTTTTGGG
>CM002480.1:5198953-5286987 GCA_000325765.3 Leersia perrieri
GTTTAGGGGTGGGGAAGTGGGAGGTGTTTTGGGCTTGGAGGGCTGGCTGTGGCAGGCCAGGGAGGTGAAGCGCCGCATCGCCGGCCTCGGCCGCGAGGAAGGTGGATGTTGGTGGGCCGATATTGGCAGCGGGGATCTCACGTTCAAGTGAACAGCGGCGAGAGAAGGGAGGTCGGCCGGTGGGCCTCACGGGCACTGTTAGCGGCTTCCGGCACCGGCGAGGCAGGTGGCGGCGCGTATGGGAGAGGCGGGGGAAGAAACTAGTGCGACGGCGTGGGGGAGGGTAGAGGATTAGGGTTAAGAAAGAGGTCGTACGAATCTTAAAGCAATTGTACGGAATTCACGTGTTGGATAAGAGGAAAACACCCATGTGTTGTCTAGGCAGTCCCATTATGGATAGCCATGCATCAGATTAACTAATTGCTCAACTTCATCCCGATCTATTTTCGTTGTGTGATTGATTACACATTGACTAAATAATATGGCATGTGCACAGTTATTCAGATTTTGTTTTTTGGCATCTCTAGTTGATATTCCATTCTGATTGTGTGCATAACTGCATACTGTAGGCATTCTGATTCTGAATGTGTGTATATACTTTGTGCATCATATTAACTGTATTCGTTATGCAATTACACATTGACTAAATAAAAATATGACGTGCAGAATTACATGTCAACTTCATTCAGATTTTGTTTTCCTGGATAAAAAGTATTGCTAGATGATATTTTGTTCTGAATGAGTGTGTCCTGTATGCATTCTGATTTTGAATGTCAGAATGTGTTGTACTATATACATTCTTTTTTTGAACGAACCATACTGTATGCATTGCCAGTTGATATTCCAAAGAGAACTTCCTGAATGTGCTTACTTTATACTGATACGAATTTCCTGCATGTGCTATTGATCATTTCCCCAATGTTGTATACTGTTAAAAGCTATATGCACGATCAGAATAACAGATTGGACGTTTTGTGATGAGGGATTGATTTGATTGAAGCCTATTCGGAACAAGATGTATCTGATTAAACAGATCTAAAGAATGGATGTTGTGTAAACAGTAAAGATGATCTTAGGTTTCCATGCACAGTTGAAAGTTTGAAAACCAATTAATCGGATGTTTTCCCCCAATTAGATCGAACTGTCTACTTGTGCTAAACCACTAATATGCTGTCTTTATTTCTACAGCGAGTTTTATATATTGATATTGATGTCCATCATGGAGATGGAGTCGAGGAGGCATTCTACACAACTAACAGGGTTATGACAGTCTCATTTCACAAGTTCGGGTTCTTTTTCCCGGGAACAGGGAATATCCGTGACATTGGCTATTCAGAAGGAAAGTATTACTGCCTGAATGTCCCGCTCGATGAAGGAATTGATGATGAAAGCTACCAGTCCATCTTCAAGCCAATCATCAGCAAAGTTATGCAGATGTTTCGTCCTGGTGCAATTGTGCTTCAATGTGGTGCTGATTCGTTGTCCGGTGATAGGTTGGGCTGTTTCAATCTCTCAGGCAAAGGTCATGCAGAATGTGTCAAGTTCATGAGGTCTTTCAATGTTCCATTGCTGCTTCTTGGTGGTGGTGGATACACCATAAGAAATGTTGCACGGTGCTGGTGTAACGAGGTATGTAGGGTGGATAACCATCTCACATTTTTATTGGAGGATGGAACTGATCTTCTCCCCATCTTTTTTTATGTGCAATTAACAGACGATATTTGGTTACATAAAAGAAAATCAATTGATTTTAAATGAATAAGCAAAGACATGCTTGGCAATGGGCTTGAACTTAATTTGCCTTTGTGTTTCCACTTCGTACCTTTCTACCTGACTTATTGATAAATGTTGCTGTGATTCTAAAATCTTAAGATCAATCTCTTGGTTTCTTCTGAGCAGGTGACTACGAAATCTACATAACACCTAGCTCATTTACATGTAATACTTAATCTATTCAGCTATTTATTTCCTTTTGTTCCTTTCAAATGCATTAATTTGTTGAGAGCTTGTGCAGTAACAAATCACCCTGTGTTTCTCATAATATTAAATATTACCAAGGATGAATCCTTCCAAAATTGTATGCTTCAGGACACCTCTTGTCTCTCACTTGTTAGCTTTCATCAGAGACGTGTTTAATAAAAAAGCAACCCAAAATATGGTGGCTCGTTGGACCTTTGCAATCCTTCTTTCGTTTCCTTTTTGAATTTATAAATGTGGACACACGAAAAGCTAAACACAGTGAATAAATGTAAATGGCTGCACGCTTGCTGAAATAAATTGTGGGTATCCTGAATAAGGAATGTTGCTATCTTATATCAGGAAAATCTGTTGCTACAGTTAAGTTTTGTATCTGCATCTTGTGAAGCTAGACTTTTTTTCTGTTTGTAGTTTCGAATTTTCGATGCAATCCTCCGATTTTTTATTTGGATTTTTATTTGTCCAGACAGCAGTTGCACTTGGTGAAGAGCTTGACGACCAGTTGCCTTTAAATGAATACTATACATATTTTGGTCCAGAATACAAGCTTCACGTTCCATCAAGTAACATGGAGAACAAAAATACACGCAAGCAATTGGAGGAAATAACAGTTGAAATTCTGGACAATCTTTCAAAACTTCCACATGCTCCGAGTGTCCAATTTCAAGAGCGAATTCCAGAAGCAGAGCTACCTGAGGTGAGTTACCAGGCTTCCTAATGTAAAGCAAGAAGAAGAAGTCTTTTAAGTGAAAACTCAATGGCTGACTATATTTGGGTCCTTTGCATATATATTCGTTATTCAGCCAGATGAAGATCAAGAGGATCAGGATGAAAGGCATGACCCTGACTCTGATACGGAGTTGGATGGTCACAGATTTTTGGAACACTCAACAAGGTATCTATTTTCTCTTTTCAAAGGCAGTATCAAATTATGAATAATTGTGTGCTCTGCCTTATGTCATATTTTTGTTTTAGAAGAAGACTTGTTCAAAGCATCGGAAATAAGACAGAATTTTCTGAAACACAGACCAGTGATCAAGTACTTTATCATGTCAGTTTATTCACTGAGCGGTTCTGTCCTTTCTCATCCGTATAATCCAAGACATTACATTCACCATCTCATTTTGAGATGTCTCCTTTTCAGCTGAATCCTTGAAATTAACAATATAATTTCTCCATTGTTTTATTAGCATGTGCACTATTATTTAAAGAAGTGCAGTTCCCCTTTTAGCCTTATTTATGAAGTTTTTATTATACTGTGTTACTCTTCCTGCTAACCGTGAATATATCTTATGCATATCAGTGCTAGAAACATAGTGATGTTCAGTGATGGAAAGCATACTTGGTGCTAGCGAATGGTATGGTTCTTTTTTTTTTTACCTTGTAGGATAAATTATTTTGGATTTTTCTTTGGTTTGCATAGACTTGTCCAGACATTTAGAATCCACCTTGCATTTATCCAAATGAGCACCTTGAACTTCTTTCAGCTTGAACTTTGTGGTTCTTTTACACCTTCTTGTTGGAAAACTAGTGTGGTCTTGTTGAAATAACACCGTCTGATTTACACATTTCAGCATGGTAGCGGATTAACAATTGAACATGGAGGACCAGAAATGATGGCAGAGGACATTGTTTCCTCCGAGCAAGCTGCTGTGTTAGAATTTGTGTGCAAAGGATGCTGCAACTGCAGTAAATGCCGTGCTGTAAGTTGTCTTTTCTATCTCCAAACAACATAGCAAGAACTCAGCAATTGCCTAACGCCCATAGATATTGACTACCATGGTTAAGTTACTCTAACAAGTCTTATGATTTTCACGTGGCTTGTCTACTACAGCGAGCAGCTGCAAATGAGATGGTCTTCGACGTGCCAGGCAGTGTCAACAATGAACCGGAAATCTCACTCAAATGACCAAATTTACCAGCTATATGCACCAGAAAGCCATGATTTGCTACCTTCAGGCCACCAGCTCTGTCATATATAGCTTCCAGAATGCTTGTAATTGGCAGAAACCGAGTGAATCCGAACTGCATCTTGTCACTTCAAACTCCACCTGTGCCTGTGGTATTGTAACTGTTTCATCCTTAGGACAGTAGGAGTCTATACAGCGCTGCAGTAAAAGAATTCCATAGTGTTCAGTCCCTGTTCTCTCTGTTGGCTGTGTTGCATACATTTCCTTTTTTTTTGGCTTATCACTGTTGTGTTATGTTCACTACTAGTACCTTAATTAGATAACCTGTGTTGAGAAGAATCACTCAACATCTTCAGCTAAGACAACTTTTTGAGCGGCAAAAAATCATGGCAGAGGTCAGCCTCTATTGGATTTGCAAGAAGAGTTGGCACGGACAGTGTTGCTGATCATATGGTTGCTAGAATTGTGCCTATTTTCTTTTTCAGATGGATTAAGTACTGTGACAATTTTACCTGACAGTATGTTTGGTATCATACTCTGAAGATCTCTGTTACCACCACGGCACATCGGCACCACCTAACGATATCTTCACAACAATAAAAACGTCTTGTCAGTAGTTAAGCAGTATCAAATTAGGTTGGGGCAAACCATGATATCTTTTCAACATTTCACAATAACAAAAATGTCAAAATTTTACATTATCTTGCGCCGCTGCTGCTTAACAAGCTGCAGCACAAATTGGTCAACCTTGGCGTGCTGATGGTTTGTATCATTGTATGTTTGGAATACCAGAACCAATCTGTGACTTGTTCCTTCTTATACATCTCCCCATTCCTCACGTCACGAGTCACCGGTATATTAGTACATAGTAGCAGCGCATTGACCAGCTAAAGTTCAATTGACTTATCTGAAAAAATTACCTCTGCATGCTGCAGGTCTTGTGTGCTTCTGCTCTGAACTTTCTTCACTACAGGAGTACAGGGTTTCCTGGAAAAAAAAAAAGATCAACAAAGGTTAGGGAGGGGGGCTCCAGTCAGAGAAATGGTCAACAAGCATCCTCTGCACAGTAGGAGCCTCTCCTGCTGTTTCTTGTCAAAAAAAAAAAAACAAGCATCCT
Organism: Leersia perrieri; assembly: GCA_000325765.3. Taxonomy (NCBI): domain Eukaryota; kingdom Viridiplantae; phylum Streptophyta; class Magnoliopsida; order Poales; family Poaceae; genus Leersia; species Leersia perrieri. The sequence goes on from CM002480.1 coordinate 5,203,958, forward strand.
CTGGAAAATTAATTGGTAAAGAAGGTTAATGTGGGGACAACTCTAATCAGGGAGCTGACTAATAAGCATCAAGAGGATAAGCTTTGACTAGTTCTTGATGGGGGATAAGGACAGCAAGCTTGGTATGTTTTCCCACTGCCTGCAAGCTAATATATGAACCCTGATGGCCTGATTGCTTACTCTCCTACAGCCATCGAAGTTCCTTTTGCGTGTTCAGATAATTGGAGTTCTTAATATTTTTATGTGGTCATTGTGGTAGTAAATTACCTCATCATCACTGGTTAGTCAATTAAGCTGGTCCCTGATCTCTGCAGAAGACTACCAACTCCATAAGAAACTGGTAATGTGGCAGAAATAACCAGAAACAAACAAATTCAGGATTCCACAAGAGTGGACTCCTGGACTGAAAGCAACAGTGTCTGCCTAAGTCTTCAGACTTTATATGCACAGACACGATCAAACCCTCTCATCAGTGTACCTTCCCCATTCATTCACACCATCATTAGGTGACAGTGACTGGCACCAATGGAACTCACCTTCAAGTGTCTCCTGCTCGCCATGGCATGTCCCCTCGCATGGCTAGCAGCCACCGCTGCCGTTGCCAGCGGCAACGATAGCCTCGCTCTGACGGCGTTCATGACGCATATGTCGACGAGCGGTGGCTCACCGCCAGTTGCTTTGGAGCCGACATGGGGGAACCGATCCATCCCCGTGTGCCGGTGGCGCGGCGTGACGTGCGGTGCTCGAGGACAGCGCCGTGGCCGCGTCGTGGCGCTGGAGCTGCCCGGGCTTGGCCTCCGCGGCACAATGCCTCCACAGCTCGGCAACCTTACTTACCTGAGAAGGCTCCACCTCGCCGGAAACCGCCTGCACGGCGTCCTCCCGCCGGAGCTCGGCAGCCTCACCGACCTCATCCACCTCAACCTTAGTGACAACTCACTCCAGGGGCAGATTCCGGCATCACTTGCCAACTGCACCCGCCTTGAGATCCTCGCATTGTACAACAACAGGTTCCACGGCGATATGCCGCCGGAGCTCTGCTCACTGCGTGGCCTCAAGGTACTCAGCCTTGGCATGAACACTCTCACCGGAAGCATCCCATCAGAGATTGGAAACCTTGTGAACCTCATGACTCTGAACTTGCAATTCAGCAACCTCACTGGGGGGATACCAAAGGAGATAGGTGGCCTTGCTAGCCTTGTTGCACTAGGTCTTGGTTATAATCAGCTGGCAGGCTCCATTCCTGCCTCACTTGGGAACCTCTCGGCGCTCCAGTACCTCAGTGTCCCTGCAGCAAAATTGACAGGGAGAATACCATCACTGCAAAACCTCTCATCTCTTCTTGTCATTGAATTGGGAGACAACAATCTGGAAGGAACTGTCCCTGCTTGGTTGGGGAACCTCTCATCTCTAGTATTTCTTAGCCTCCAGCAAAATCGCCTCTCAGGATACATCCCAGAATCATTAGGTAGACTTCAGATGCTTAGCAACCTTGATCTTTCACAAAATAATCTTCTTCAGGCCCCATACCAGATTCTCTTGGAAACCTTGGTGCCTTGAGAAGTCTTCGTCTGGATTATAATAAACTAGAGGGTACATTTCCTTCTTCACTGCTCAACCTTTCCTCTCTTGATGATCTAGGTTTACAAAGCAATCGTCTCAGTGGGACTATTCCACCTGACATTGGCAATAAGCTTCCAAATCTACAAAGTTTTGTTGTAGACATCAATCAATTTCATGGAACAATCCCACCATCCTTGTGCAATGCATCCATGCTTCAAGTTCTGCAAACAGTATACAACTCTTTGTCAGGAAGAATTCCTCAGTGTCTTGGAAGTCAACAAAAGAGATTATCAGTTGTGGCCCTTTCAAAAAATCAACTCAAGGCAACAAATGATGCTGATTGGGCTTTCTTATCCAGCTTGGCTAATTGCAGCAATTTGAAAGCATTAGATTTGGGATACAATAGGCTTCAAGGTGAGCTACCGAGTTCAATTGGGAATCTTTCTTCACATTTGAGCTATCTTATCATAGCAAACAACAATATTTCTGGAACAATACCTGAAGGAATAGGGAACTTGATCAACTTAAAATTGCTTTATATGGATTTCAACCGTTTAGAGGGAATTATTCCAGCTTCTCTTGGCAAACTCAAAATGTTGAATAAATTATCTATACCATATAACAACCTGTCAGGATCCATCCCACCAACTATCGGCAATCTTACAGCACTAAATCTACTACAACTACAAGGAAATGCACTAGATGGGGGTATTCCTTCCAGTATTAACAATTGTCCTCTAGAACTATTGGATCTTTCGTATAATAATCTCAATGGTTTGATACCTAAACAACTTTTTCTCATTTCTACTTTGTCTAGTTCCATGGTTTTGGCACATAATTCTCTATCTGGGCCTTTACCAACCGAAATTGGTAATCTTCAAAATCTTGGAGTGCTTGATTTTTCTTCAAACAACATTTCTGGAGAGCTTCCTACATCTCTTGGTGAATGTAAGAGCTTGCAGCAGCTCAATATATCTGGAAATTTCCTCCAAGGGATAATTCCATCATCGCTTGCACAGCTAAAGGGCCTTCTGGTGCTCGACCTTTCTGACAATAATTTGTCTGGAGCCATCCCTGAATTTCTTGGGAGTATAAGAGGGCTATCTATTTTGAATCTCTCATTCAACAAATTTGAAGGTGAAGTTCCCAAAGATGGTGTTTTTCTAAATGCAACAGCTACCTCCATCACTGGAAATGATGGCCTGTGTGGTGGTATCCCTGAGCTCAAGTTGCCGCCCTGCTTCAACCAAACGGCTAAGAAAGCATCCAGGAAACTTGCCATCATAATTTCCATATGCACCACAGTACCATTAATCATATTAGTATTTATGCTGCTTGCATTCTACTATAGGAGCAAGATGACAAAACCAAACCAACAAATAGCAATCATCAGTGAGCAATATATGAGGGTTTCCTACGCTGAATTAGTTAATGCAACAGATGGTTTTGCCTCTGATAACCTCATAGGAACAGGAAGCTTTGGCTCAGTCTATAAGGGAAGAATTACAAGCAATGACCAAGAAGTATTTGTTGCTGTGAAGGTGCTCAATCTCATGCAACGTGGTGCATCTCAAAGTTTCATGGCAGAATGTGAGACACTGAGAAGCGCTCGACACCGGAATCTTGTGAAGATATTGACTGCATGCTCAAGTATTGATTTTCAGGGAAATGAATTCAAGGCCCTTGTATATGAGTACTTACCAAATGGAAATTTAGATCAATGGCTACACCCCAATACCACGGAACATAGAGAAAACAAGGCATTACATCTCATTGAAAGACTATGCATTGCAATTGATGTGGCATCCTCACTTGAATATCTTCACCAATATAAGCCATCACCAATCGTTCATTGTGATCTTAAGCCAAGCAATGTTCTCCTCGACAGTGACATGGTTGCTCGTGTTAGCGATTTTGGGCTTGCAAGGTTTCTGCATCAGGAGTCCGACAAATCAAGTGGTTGGGCATCAATGAGAGGAACAATTGGCTATGCTGCACCAGGTACACCTTTAATTGCCACAACTCTTTATTCTCTTCTGTGTATATTACTCAGAATTCAGAAATCTGAGTTTTAAAGTAGGATTTCTTGTTATCTGACTCACTTAGATGAGTACATATTGACACGATTCCTTTTATCTAGAATGAAAAAGGGCCATGAAAAAAGGTACTGGAATATTTTTCGTTTTCTTCACAGTTCCTTTTGTTGGTTTCAGAGTATGGGATTGGCAATGAAGTCTCAATTCAAGGTGATGTCTATAGCTATGGGATACTGTTGCTAGAGATGTTCACTGGAAAAAGACCCACAGACAGTGAATTCGGAGAAGCAGTTGGTCTTCGCAAGTATGTTCAAATGGCACTACCAGACAAGGCGGCTAATGTTATGGATCAACAGTTACTACCAGAGATGGAGATAGAAAATGACGAACCAATCAAGTCAAACTCTTACAACAGTAAAGATCTAATAATTGCTTGCGTCGCTTCAATTATGCGCATTGGAATCTCCTGCTCAGAGGAGGCACCAACAGACCGCGTGCAAATCAGAACTGCCCTGAAAGAGTTGCAGGCAATAAGAGACAAGTTTGAGAAACATCTGTCCTGTGAAGGAACATCAAGTCAGTGAAGCATCCCCAGGTCTATTCGCGCATGGCTTGATTATGCCTCTTGTTATCAAACATATAAATAAGGTGCCAGGAGCTGCGAGTTTGCCGTTCTTTTGTTTTATGTAATCTAGCACCAATTACCGAGGCTCCATCTTGATTCTTGAGCAACATATGATATTTGAGCTATGAATGTATGGTATAGCCATGTTCAATGTCAATAATATACTTGTGCTACATACAAAGTCTACTACTATTACTAATATCTGCTAAAAAAGTTGACTACTAGGAAGATTTGTCCAAAAAAAAAAGTCTACTCCAACGTTCCCTTTTCCAATACAGACGACCTAGGTCCTATCAACTGAATCTACAACCATTTCCATGCCTCATTCCACAGCTAAAATGCCTAAATTCTTCCTACTTTGCCAGCTTTGCACAAGTAATAAGCAGTAATCACGCAGGCATTAGGAGAGGAAGCCGTTTACCTCAGGTGCGGGCTTGACGGCGGCGGCACCGGATTCTGGTCACTCAGGAGCCGGGAGCGGCTGCCATGGATGGCCCCCAATCCGCAGCGGCGGAGGAAGAATTGCCCCCGCCTCTTAAGCAGCCACCAAATCGAGGAGAGGTAGCGCCTTCCATTGCCTAGACAGAGCAAGTGGCGGAGATGGGACGATGGATCCGGACGAGGTAGGGGAAGCGGCGGCGGCGCCGCCGCCGGCGAAGAGGAGATCGCCGCGGCGCGCGTGGCTGGACCTCCGGCGAGGCCGCGACGGACCTAGCAGGAAATGGATTGGGGCTGTCATCTGAACCACTCGTTCTAGATCCAACGGCCAATGTTTCTCCGTCCTACTGTATTCGCTTGTAGAAAACGTCCCTGATTATTGATTAGTAGGATAGTAGCGAACTAGCGATCCATATTTTCACCGGAACGAAAAGGGAATTCAATTACCCTCTTGAACTGATTCTTGCTATATCCATCTATCTCTAGGAGGATGGCATGACTGTAAAATTTTTTATATCGCATTCTAAGAAAAAATCTTTATTATAAAAAGAAGGCAATGTTAAGATAAAAAAAAAAGCAGTGATAGTGGATGCATCATCTTCAATTATTGCTTTTGTTCGTGCGGGCTAGCTGCATAGATACACAGCACAATCTACATGCGTAATTGTTTCCCTCACTTTAATAAGCCATAGCCACAAAAACCTCACTTTAATAAGCCATAGCCACAAAAACAGAAAAAATAATTTATAGGTAAACTTTTACATCCATATTAGTCTAATGGTAAAAAAAAAGACCATATCATAAAAAAACTTTAAAATTAAATTTTGACCATGGCTTATAAAGTCAACTGTGAAACGACGGGAGCCAACAGAGACCTTATCTGTGAGCAATTCGAGGATGTGATAAGTGTCAAAGCTTTACACAGTCAAAAAGTTCAAGCTTCCGTGTAGGCACTACCATGCAATTCATCATCCATGTCGGCCAAAATGGCAGTGCACTTCGGCGATTTTGCAAACCATTGACTCCAGTCTCAACAGAATCTGCAGCACAATGACAAATCGACAATCTTGCCGTCAGATCTGCAATTCTGCACGCTGAAAACGCCTGACGACGACGACGCAGCACAAGCCAAAGATATCACATTCACATGTGATGGCAGTCACTAAACTAGACTCACTCACACCAGACTTTGCTTACTCTTCATCATATCAATGGCGGCAGTATCAGCCATCCTCGATTGCCTGCCATCCTTTCTGCTCGCCGTCGTCCTCCTCGTCAGTCCTCGGCCGGCGGTTGCCATTGCCGGCGATGTCTCCGGCTCCGGCTCCGACCGCGCCGCGCTCATGGCGTTCAAGAAGCTCGTGAGCGGCTCCCTGGCGTCATGGCGCGACGACGCGCCGGCGTGCCGGTGGCGCGGAGTGGCGTGCGGCGCGTCGGGGCGGCGGCGAGGCCGCGTCGTGGCGCTGGACCTCGCCGGCGTGGGCATCACCGGCGAGGTGGCCACGGCGCTGGGCAACATCACATACCTGAGACGGCTCAACCTCCCGGAGAATCGCCTCCACGGCGAGCTTCCATGGCAGCTCGGCCGCCTCGGCGAGCTCCGGCATCTCAACCTCAGCAACAATGGCATCTCCGGTGAGCTCCCCAGCGAGCTCTGCTCGCTTCGTCGTCTTGAGGTACTTGATCTTGGCAACAACAGACTGACAGGAAGAATTCCTCGAGAAATTGGGAATCTTGTGAGTCTGAAACATCTTGTTCTTGAATCCAACAACCTGACAGGAGAGATCCCTTCTCAGATAGGTAACCTTGTGAATCTCGTTAGATTGAGTATCGGTTCAAATCAGCTGTCAGGATCAATTCCTGCATCAATCGGGAACCTCTCGCAATTGATCGCCATTAGCGCCTTTTCGAACAATCTGACAGGGAGAATCCCGCCATTGGAGGGGCTGTCATCTCTCAGTTATCTTAATTTGGGAAGCAACAAACTTGGAGGAACAATTCCTTCTTGGTTAGGGAATCTCTCATCACTGATAGCTTTGGATCTTCAGAGCAATGGCTTTGCCGGATGCATCCCTGAATCTTTAGGTGATCTTCAGTTTCTTGAGGCTATCTCATTGGCTGATAATAAACTTCGGTGTCGGATCCCTGATTCTTTTGGAAATCTCCATGCCCTTACTGAAATTTATCTTGACAATAATGAACTGGAAGGACCTTTGCCACTCTCAATGTTTAATTTGTCATCACTTGAGATGCTGAACATACAAGATAACAATCTAACTGGGGTTTTTCCACCTGACCTGGGCGACAAGCTTCCAAACTTACAGCAATTTCATGTATCTGAAAACCAATTCCATGGTTTGATCCCACCATCATTGTGCAATCTCTCTATGATAAAGATGATTCAAACAGTAGATAACTTTTTGTCGGGGACGATCCCACAATGCTTGGGAAGAAACCAGAACATGCTGTCAGTAGTGAACTTTGTGGGAAACCAGCTTGAAGCAGTCAATGATGCTGATTGGGGCTTCCTGACTAGTCTAACCAATTGTAGCAATATGATATTAATAGATGTTAGTATCAACAAACTGCAAGGTGTGCTACCAAAAGCAATTGGTAATATGTCGACTCAACTGGAGTATTTTGGCATAGCAAACAACAACATAACAGGAACAATACCTGAATCGGTAGGAAACCTTGTCAACTTGGAGGAACTTGACATGGAAAATAATCTTCTCAAGGGGACCATTCCTTCATCTCTTGGCAATCTCAAGAAGTTGAATAGATTGTCTTTGTCAAATAACATTTTTTCAGGATCCATCCCAGTAACTCTTGGCAATCTTAACAAACTTACAATCCTTTTGCTTAGTACCAATGTACTCAGTGGGGCCATACCTTCTACCCTCAGCAATTGTCCTTTAGAAATGTTGGACCTTTCTTACAACAACCTTTCCGGCCCAATACCTAAGGAAGTTTTTCTCATCTCAAAAATATCAAGTTTCATGTATCTTGCACATAATAAATTAACTGGGAATATACCTTCAGATGTGGGAACTCTGAAAAATCTTGGCGAACTTGACCTCTCTGATAATATGATTTCAGGGAAGATCCCTACCAACATTGGAGAATGCCAGAGCTTACAGTATCTAAATTTATCTGGGAACTTCCTTGAGGGTACAATTGCTCCGTCACTGGAACAGTTAAGGGGTCTCCTAGTACTTGATCTTTCTCACAATAATTTATCTGGAACAATCCCTGAGTTCCTCGGTAGCATGACAGGTCTTTCTACTCTGAATCTTTCAAGCAACGATTTCCAAGGTGAAGTTCCAAAATATGGAATATTTCTTAATGCAACTGCAACCTCTGTCATAGGAAACATTGACTTGTGTGGTGGGGCGCCTCAACTCAAGTTGCCAATATGCTCAAATCAAACTAAACATGGACTGTCTTCAAAGGTTGTCATGGTTATCATCATTGGCAGCACAATTTTGTTTCTCATACTATTCACATGCTTTGCAATACATCAAAGGACTAAGCTTAGTAGAGCACACTCAAAGATATCATTATCTGATGAGCAACACATGAGAGTTTCTTATGCACAATTGTCCCAAGCAACAAATAGTTTTGCATCCGAGAACCTCATTGGAGTGGGAAGCTTTGGTTCAGTGTACAAAGGAAGAATTGGGATCTCTGACCAACAAATGGTAGTTGCAGTGAAGGTGCTCAACTTGCAACAAGCTGGTGCATATCGAAGTTTTGATGCAGAATGTGAGGCTTTAAGATGTATTCGTCACAGGAATCTTGTAAAGATTCTGACAGTGTGCTCAGGTATTGATTTCCAAGGTAGTGACTTTAAGGCTCTTGTATTTGAGTTCCTACCAAATGGAAATTTAGACCAATGGCTACACAAGCATCTTGAGGGAGAAGGTGAACCTAAGGTGCTAAATCTCGATGAAAGACTCCAAATTGCCATAGATGTGGCTTCTGCACTAGAATACTTACATCAGCACAAGCCATGTCCAATTGTTCATTGTGATCTCAAGCCAAGCAATATCCTTCTTGACAATGATAAGGTTGCTCATGTTGGTGATTTTGGGCTTGCAAGGTTCCTTCATCAAGAACACATCAATAGTTCAGAGATATCAACTGGATGGAATGCAATAAGAGGAACAATTGGTTATGTTGCCCCAGGTATGTATAATTCTACTATCATCTTGTTGCATTTGTTCTTTTATTCCATTCCACCTATGGAAGTTATTTAAGTTCTTTATTTATGTTTATTCTAGAGTATGGTTTGGGCAATGAAGTCTCAATCCAGGGAGATGTCTACAGCTATGGTATACTTTTGCTGGAGATGTTCACTGGAAAAAGGCCAACAAATAGTGAATTTGGCGAAATTCTTACCCTTCATGAGTATGTAGAAAAGGCCCTGCCAGGCCAAACGACTAGTATCATTGACCAAAGCCTACTAGATGCAACATGGAACAGTGAAGGAACAGCTCAAAAGTATTACAACATTGGAGAGGTAACAATCAAGTGCATTGTTTCAATTCTGAAGGTCGGAATATTGTGCTCAAAAGAGATGCCAACTGACCGCATGCAAATTGGAGATGCTTTGAGAGAGTTGCAGGCAATTAGAGATAAGTTTGACACACATCAGCTGTGGTAACCAACATCTTGATGAAGTGGCGACAAATATATGCAGCATATCGACATCATGCTTGTGCGCGAAATGTACTATGTACATCAGTTGAGGATTTGAGGGTCATGAACTTATCAGTCAAGTAAGTCTGCAAGACATGTTGGAGGCAGAACATATTACTGAAGATTTTCGGAGTTCGTTGCTAAAAATGGATATCTCCATCCAAGGAAAATGAGGAAATTTAATTGATATAAACTAGGACAAATGCTGTACTGCATGATCAAGTAAAAATATTGTAACCTCTATAGCACATGAGCATGCAAAATATGTAAGCCTCACAATTTGTGATTCGCTTTGTAATCACTAAGAAGAACTAAATAAGAGACTATAACATTCGTATTACAGGGCATCCAGATCCAGTTAGCTCATAGCTGAGCAATTCATAACCATGTCATGATGGCAGTGCCTATTTTCTCTCATCACTGCTATTCGGAATTTCAGATTAGGTTTACAATTTTGGATTAGTTGTTCACAGCCACATTCGGAATGCTGGACTTTTCTCTCATCAGTGCTATTTTTTAGTATTTATATGAACTTTTAGGAAAAAAAATCATCTGAATTTCTTTTGTCTCTATGTAGCTCAAAGTGACAGGGTCTGGTCCATGTCATACCTGCGGTCAACATGCAGTCCAAATTAATTGACTGAAATATTCTTACATGTTGATATGTGCAGTTTAAGTGAGGATGCTTCCCTTCGGCTGGCTATATTATGCTAGCAAAGTATCATATTGCCAATTTTCCATCAAGAGTCAAATAGCACCAAATACATGTGAACAAACGAGTGAACGACATACCTTTATAGTCATGTATATTCATAAAGAACAAATCAAGGCCGGCCAGGCTTATTATCCTAAAGTTCTGCATGAAGCCACATGAGAATGCTGTCAGCAAAAGATTCCAAGTAGCTTAGAGTGGATTACATAACACACATACTTTAATCCAAAAAAGCAGGCAGCAAAGATGAGTAGATGACCAGGGAGCTTCTAAAATTCTTGCACGAGGGCAGCTGTCTGATGACAATCAATTTATTACAAATGCCAGGTTGCTCACCAAATTCCTATAAAAAAGTGACGATTTGATTAGGATCCAAGGATTATTTATTAACCTTGATAACCAACACACCATGCTTATATTCAGACAGGAGAATGTATTGTTCCTACAGAGCAAAAGCACTCATTCCTTCCATGAACCGGTAAAGCTGGACTGAGAGCCTCTGCAATTAGCACTTAGCTTCCCTTCTGAAATTATACACCCAGCCTCCTCCTAGCGATGATGGTGGCTGGGTTCTCTTTGTTGATCACACTGCCCCTCCTTGCAATTGCTGTTCCACCAACCTCCAAGGCCACAGCTCAGACAGACACTGACCACCTTGCGATGAAGGCTTTCAAGTCACGAATAACGAGTGATCCGTCCTCTGCACTGGCTTCATGGGGTGGCAACCAATCGATCCATGTCTGCCAATGGCGAGGCGTGGCGTGCGGCGTGCAGGGGCGCCGCAGTGGCCGTGTGGTGGCGCTGGACCTTAGCAACCTTGATCTTTCTGGCACCATTGATCCTTCCGTAGGAAACCTCACCTACCTGAGAAAGCTTGATCTCCCTATGAACCGTTTTACTGGAAACATTCCGTCAGAGCTTGGTCGTCTTCTTGACCTCCAGCATGTCAACCTGAGCTACAATTCTCTGGAAGGAGGCATTCCGGCATCACTGTCACAATGCCAGCAGCTTGAGAACATCAGTCTGGCATTCAACCACATAACAGGAGGAATACCTCCAGCCATGGGTGATCTGTCCAAGGTGCGAAGAGTCCAGCTGCAGTACAACATGCTTGATGGGGCGATGCCACGCACAATAGGCTCGTTGCACAGCCTAGAGGTCCTTAACCTCTACAACAACAGTCTTACAGGAAGCATCCCGTCAGAGATTGGCAACCTCACCAGTCTAGTAAGTCTTATGCTGAGCTATAACCACTTCACTGGTTCACTTCCATCTTCTCTTGGTAACCTTCAGAGGATAGAGAATTTGCAACTGAGGAGGAACCAACTTTCTGGACCAATTCCATCGTTCTTGGGGAACCTCTCTTCACTAAACATTCTTAATCTTGGCACTAACAGATTTCAGGGGGAGATTGTGCCATTGCAAGGACTATCATCTCTGACTGCCCTAATTTTGCAAGAAAACAACCTTCATGGTGGCATCCCTTCTTGGCTAGGGAACCTTTCTTCACTGGTGTACCTAAGCTTAGGAGCGAACCAATTAACTGGAGGTATTCCTGAATCATTAGCAAACCTTGACAAATTATCTGGACTTGTCACGGGTAGCATTCCTCCCTCCCTAGGAAATCTTCATGATCTTACAGAAATATATCTAGAGAAGAATATGCTCACTGGGCCTATTCCTTCTTCCATATCTAATCTGTCCTCTCTCATAATATTTCATGTACCGGATAACCAGTTAACAGGATCATTACCAACTGGCAACACATTCAACTTCCCATTACTTGAAATTTTTCAAGCAACATTCAATCAACTCCAAGGTGCCATTCCAACATGGATATGCAACTCTTCTATGCTTACCCAATTTAGAATGTCACGAAATATGTTTTCAGGAACAGTTCCACCTTGCTTTGATCGACTAAACAGTTTGCTATCTCTGACCATTGCTGGTAACCAACTCCAGGCAAATAATGATCACGGTTGGGAATTTCTGGTTAGTTTAACTAATAGTAGTCAGTTGGAGATTATAGATTTAAGTAGCAACAATTTTCGAGGGACTCTCCCAAATGCAGTAGCTAACCTTTCTACAAATCTGAAAGCTTTCGCCCTAACCGACAACATGATAAGTAGCAAGATCCCCGAAGGAATTGGAAACCTTGTTAATTTATTGTACCTTATCATGAGCAACAATTCTTTTGAGGGTAATGTTCCTACTTCACTTAGTAAACTCTGGAAGCTGAGTCATTTAGACCTTGGATTCAATAATTTATCGGGCCAAATTCCACCTGCCATCGGCAATCTCACATTGTTACATAAACTCCATCTTGGACAAAATTCACTTAGTGGACCTCTGCCATCCAATCTTAGAAATTGTACTTTAGAAAAAATTGATATTCAGCACAATATGCTTAGCGGTCCAATTCCGAAGGACGTTTTTCTCATATCTACCTTGTCTGATTTCATGCACTTCCAAAGAAACATGTTCAGTGGGTCAATACCATTGGAAATCGGTAACTTGGAAAATATTGCAGATATTGATTTCTCTCATAACAAAATTTCTGGTGAGATTCCTCCATCCATTGGTGATTGTAAAAGCCTGCAATATTTTAAGATACAAGGGAACTTTATTCAAGGGCCAATCCCATCGTCAGTGAGTCAGCTGAAAGGTCTTCAAGTACTTGATCTTTCAGTGAACAACTTTTCTGGAGACATTCCTCAGTTTCTAGCAAGCATGAAGGGCCTTGCTAGTTTGAACATCTCATTTAACCATTTTGAAGGGCAGGTACCTAAAGATGGGATATTTCTCAATATAAGTGAAACTGCAATAAGAGGGAATCAAGGCCTGTGTGGGGGTATCCCTGATTTGAAGCTGCCTCTTTGCTCCACTCACTCCACGAGAAGGCGGCCTTTGAAACTTATCATGGCAATCTCCATAAGCAGTGCAATCTTACTGCTTATATTGCTGTTAATGCTATTTTCGTACTGGCAAAGGAGTAAGCCACGACAAGCAAAAGCAGAAGTGCCACTTATCAATGATTTACATCTAAGAGTATCTTATGCTGAATTAGCCAGTGCAACAGATGGTTTCGCTCCTGAAAACCTCATTGGAGTAGGAAGCTTTGGATCAGTGTACAAAGGAAGAATGACGATCCAAGACCAAGAAATCATTGTTGCAGTGAAAGTGCTGAATCTTCAACAGCGTGGGGCTTCTCAAAGTTTCCTTGCAGAATGTGAGACTCTGAGATGTGTTCGGCATCGAAACCTTGTGAAGATACTGACAGTCTGCTCAAGTATTGATTTTCAGGGCCATGACTTCAAGGCTCTTGTATATGAGTTCCTATGCAATGGAAATTTAGACCAATGGTTACACCAGCATCTTGAGGAAAATAGCGAAGATAAGGTGTTAAATGTTATCAAAAGGCTCGACATTGCCATCGATGTGGCTCAACGCTTGATTATCTTCACCAGCATAGGCCATTACCAATTATTCATTGTGATCTCAAGCCAAGCAATATTCTGCTTGATAGGGACATGGTTGCTCATGTTGGCGATTTTGGTCTTGCAAGAGTCCTGCACCAAAACAATAGTGACATGTTAGACAAATCAGGTGGGTGGGCTACCATGAGAGGAACGATTGGATATGCCGCTCCAGGTATGCTTCTAGCAGTTAAAATCCACTGCTTTTAAAAAAAAAATTATTCTGAAACCATTCCCTTGAATCATATATAAGTAGGTTTCATAGTTTTATTACCTGGCTTCCACAGAAGTAGGTGGGTGGGCTACCATGAGTGAAAATTTGTTTCATAAACTCAAAGTCCCACAGATGGTTAAAAAAGCATCACTATGTAAATTCAGTATCATGAGACAGAAACCAACATATACAAATTTAAATATAACTGCTTTAATCAGTTACAATTTCCTTTTTGTAACATTTTCTTATGATTACAGAGTATGGTTTGGGCAATGAGGTATCTATCCTGGGTGACGTCTACAGCTATGGTATACTTCTGCTAGAGATGTTTACTGGAAAAAGACCAACTGGCAGTGAATTTGGAGAAGTTCTCAACCTTCACAATTATATTAAGATGGCACTTCCAGAAAATGTGATCAGTATTGCAGATCAATACTTACTATCAGAGGACAATGATGGAGAAGAAAGAAACCCAGATGGTGAAAGAACAAGAGATAAGAGAATAGCCTGCATCACTTCAATTCTGCAGATTGGAGTTTCCTGCTCAAGGGAATCTCCAGCGGACCGCATGCAAATTGGAGATGCTTTGAAAGAGTTGCAGAGAACAAAAGACAAGTTCACTATGTCCCTGAACTGAAGCATCAAGTCCCCAAAGCATTTGGCATAACATCCCGAGGTTATCGTATAAATTTAAAGGCGAGCAAATGAAGCCTTATCATAATGGCTTCAGTCTACAAGTGTATCTTCATTAATTATGTTTACACAAGCAGAGTCCTGTTATTGAATCGTTGCAAGAAATGCCATAAACCATTGGGCCTTTGCAGAAAATACATGTAAATCGACAAACTGCGCATACAGGTTTATGTCTTTTTTATTGTGCTTGTAACCTACAAAACTATTTTGATGAAAGCATCCTATATGGTCAACGCGCAAGTTCACAGGCTTGCAGTAGAATCAACAGCTGAACTCCTGAATAATCCCAATCCCCCACGGTTCAGTAATGCAACTGTACAGAACTACCAAAAAGAAATGCCATTTACCAATATCCATTACCACATACTCACATAGTACAATGTTTCTGTTCCCCATTTGGCAGAGAAGTTGCAAAATCAAATACTCAATGCATCTGCATCATCCTAAAAAAATAATAAATACAAGCAATTCAGCATTAGGTCGCAGCTGGTACCTACCCTCCGATGGACGCGGGGGAGGAGAAGGCGGAGGCGAGGCGCAACGTCCCCCCTGAGAGCCCGCATTGGAGAATCTGGGTGGATACTGGCCGAAGTGGGGATCCCCGCGGTGTGATGAGCCAAAAAAAAAAAAAGACCAGAAGAATACCAGAAAAATTCCGCAATGCACACTCGAGACCTCGTGACGCGCGTAGACGATCGACGAGGTCACCACCACCATCAGCCAGTGCGACTCGCGACGAACCCTACCCCACGCCGAAGACGGCGGCGGCGAGCCGGAGAAGACGAGGCCCAAGCAGCATTAGGCCGCAAATGCTATAGGGGAGATTGCAGCCTGGCCCACCTGTCAATCGAGTGACAGGGGTCCAGCATTCTCTACGGCCCATCCCGTACGAAGGCGGTAATCTCATTCGGGCCCAACATGTGAGGAGTCCGCGTCGCTGGCCCGACGTCGGAGTCGTGTTGCTGGGACCGCCCCGCGGACCTCAGCTGCGTCTAAGAATTATTTTTATTCCTCTAAAAAGAATTTTTTTATTATATGTTTATTTATCAAAAAATAACCCGAAAAATAAAAAATATTTTGTTTTTAAATTTTATAAAAAATATACTCCAAACACCATCTTGTAGGGCTACTGGCTTTTTTTTCCACGTGGCACAAAATATTTTCTAATTTAACCGTCAAATTTATCTCATATTATTTTTATAATATTTAATAGGTTTGAAGAATTCAACTTCATAGATAAGATCTATAATTTTGTCGCTGACAACAATACAAACCATACTAAATGCCACATGGTCTTGATGAAGAGGCGGTTGTGTATCCCACCTGGGCCGCCTGAAACGTAACTCAAAATCAGCTTAATTAAATCGTGCATGCTAAAGAATATGATACTCACTCTGTCGAAAAATAGCACGTGATACATCATAGCATGTGATACATCTTAGTCCACTAAATCTAGACAGAGATTTAACCCAGATTTGTTAGACTGGGTGGGTTGTATCATATTCTAACCCAAATGCTTACATTTCGTTATGCTATAACTGTGATAGTAGTTGCATCTTATATATTCTCGTCAGAGTTGCTTCTCTATAACGGTGGTAATAACAATTCTCTGAATGAATTATACATGTCATGATAGATCCATTTTCTATGCAAACAATCCCATTAATCAGGTTCGGATATATACTGTTATGCTAGAAATCAGATGACAAGATTCTCAAGGTGGTCTGCATGATGCGTCTCTGTGTCGATCAGTAACTCGACAGACTTGACTGCAGATACGGTGGCGAGCGTACAGGGGACAGAAATTGCATCTGCGGTAGCAAGAGGGACATCACTAGAACTGCTTGCAACCTGACACCTATATAGCTTCTCTAATAAAGTTAATCACTATCACGAAATTTATTTCCCGTAGTATCTTTGCATACAGGGGAATTTTTTTTCTTTAATTCTAATGCCACATAAGCGATTGGCTGTACAGGGGAATTTTTTTTTGCATTTACTTTTATTAGGCTGTCAACTATACCGATTGGCTGCACATTTAACTATATCTAGTATTTGCTATATAAAATGTACCTTCAATCTTTCCTATAAAACAGAATTTCAATGCAGATCCTGCATGACAGATGTATGATTAGTTGTGTAACATAATACCAGGTTTAAAATGGCAATATCTCTTTTAGGCTACTCTTTGAAGTGGTTCAATGGGCTCGTAATCTCTCTACCCCTTTCCATTCGGGTGTGAGATTTCCCGAGGTATGATGTTCCTCTTGTTGTTTCTTTCATCTTCGAATAATGGATTTACAGTGACTAGTTAAATGTCCGTGCTTTACTACAGATAAAAAATATTAAATATTTGATAAAAGAAATTCAAAAATATATTTTTTGTGAAGTGTGTTATTAATCAATTTTGTAGGAAATAGTCACTTTATAGGAAATATGTGGATATCTATACATATTTTACTGTTTCTTAATATCAAAAACTTTGAGGGTAATATGTAGAATTGCATCGTGAGTGGATGGGGATGACATATTGATTGCCACCGCTCACCATTATTATTACTTTTAATAGGAGCATAGATAATTGATTTTCACGGCAGGGAGGCTCTCCTTGGTCATGGTAGAGTGTTCAGGGCCGCCAGAGCCTCGCCTTAGTCATGGTAGAGTGTTTAGGAGGTGGGAAAAGCTACTATGGATTCAAATGTGTAAACTGATAATGACAAGGTAGTGGGATGTGTGGAGGAAACTCGTTGGGCTATAGGGAGAGTAGAAATGGAGGTTATGGTCATTGCAAGGGGACAACAATTGGAGGGCATACTGCCGGCGAGCCAAGGGACAGTAGCGTGCTTGCCTAGGTTTGGATTAGATCAAGAGGAGTGTATAGCTAGGGTTATAGTTGTGCATGAATCTCATAGCAATCATAGCCAACCAAACATTATAGATATGGATAAAACAATAGACAAGTGATAAATAACACCACCATGAACTTTTCACTTAGCATTTATGTCGTCTTTCATCATGTGGCGCTATCATGTCTTTATCACACCACATATTCGAGAAAGAGACTGCCTATTAATCACGTGAGTGATTTTTTTCCAGCCATCAAGTGATTTTCTACCTTCTACCTATTAGATGGCGCTTTAGGATTCATACTGGCCCACAAGCCCTAACCCTAAATGCTCGCTTCTTCCTTCCACTGCCGCCACCTCCCCATCCCAACAACCTGCCTCCCAATCCCATCGTCTCCTCCTCCCCTCCCCTCCCCTCCCCTCGCCTCTGCCTCCCCACCCCGACGAGCCACCTCCCAATCCCCTTGTCTCCTCCTCCACGCAGCCTCCGTCTCCCCAACTTTGGAAGCTGCCAATGACGCCACCACGGTAAGCCCGACCGACCTCCTCCCACCAACCTCCTGCCCTCACTCCTTCTCCATCCAAGCGGTGTCGAGGTGCCCCTTAACACTATCTTCCACGTCTTTGGCAACTTCTTTGCCCCTGAGAAGCTGCTACCTAACCACTCAAACGACGAGCTTCCCCCCTCCCTTGCCCTTCCCCCTCCTCTCCTACCCCCACCCTTGAAAACCTAGGTCGTTAAGTCTTCCACCAAAGATTGATCTCGCCGAAGCTCACTGGATAAGAAAGCATGAGGACGAATCATACGTGGAGCAAATCAAAAGGTCAGAATTTCGTGTTTATCTCTCAAAAATCACTTGATGTATAGCAATTGTTGATCCACACTGTGCTTTCCGTAGTTTTATTACTTGGCTTCCACAGAAAGATTGAAAGAATGGCAATTAGTTTGCTCACGATGCTATCTGACTTGCAGGAAGTTTTGTGTACTGGTTAAACGTCTGTGCTTTGCTACAGATTATATATATGTGCGTGCGCGCGCACACACACACATGCTAAAAACTAAGCCCTTGTCAGAGCTCACTAAGACTGGAGAAGCTAACTCTGAAACTCGAGAGATTACCTCCATATGTATGCTGATCTTATTTATTTAAAAGATTTTAATCACAAGTATGTGTTATCGGAATATAGCTTACTAAAATTTTTATAAAGCATATAACTCCATCTGATGAAGATATAAAACTCCAAAAAGAAAGTGGTGAACATATCATTGGCGAGCTTAAAGAAAGATCATTCACATGTGAGCACCTTAAATCTGTTGGGATCATATGCATGGAGCAGGATGAATACCTGCCCAACCGTGTGGTAGGCTTCTTTGTTGACAGCGGCATGACTTTTGTTCTGTTTGATATCAAATCCTGGTGGAGCCAGGTCATGTTTTGGATGCCTTCATTTCACCGGGAATTGCATGATTGATATGTCCAGGGATCTATTCAGTTGTTGTCCCATTCATCAAGCCTCTCTTCCTAAAGTGAGTTTATATACATTTTGACTCCAAGTGAGTTTTGGAAAGGCACAATAGACAAGTTTACCTTCCTTGTTCGGTGATGCGATTTGCAAACAAACAATTGTTTCATTTCTTTGTAAGCTGGATGTTACCTGGTCTTGTACTCTTTTACTGTTGAATGATGTTGTACTTTCAGAATATATACCTTTTTGTTGCAAACCATAAATTGTAGAATGGGAATAGTTTCTGTTGATCTTCTGGCTGATTTATATTTAAGGCATGTATACATGTTTCCTGCTCTTTTTGTTGAAAATTTCACTATGTTACATCTCTGTTTTTAATGGGCCTAATTCGAGCAGGTTTAACGGTCAGGTAACAGGAAGAAAATGGTTTTCTTTCAGTCTCATATAGTCTGTGCAATTTATGCACACCAGCGCATTAACTTATTATTACCATCAATAATATCCTAATCCGGATCATTTAAGATTATGCTATATGTTTACTCAACAACTATATGATAGCAACATCTTATAACTGTAGGCTGATCTTTGAAAAATGTACTACAAAATAATTGGGTAAGGTACAGAGGTAAAAGAAAAGAATGCTGCATTAGCTAATATTTAATGAGATTTGCTCAGGCCTACAAGTACCTAGTGGTACCAAATTGAACCTAGCCATCCAATTGACAAGGGCACGATGGGAATCCTCGAGTCCGCTCCTGCGACTTGACCCATCCTCTCGCGGACGCCGCAATTTCACCAGTCTTCTCCCCACCGCAAAATATTCCATTGGAGGGCGCCGCCGCCACTTCATTTCCTCCCGGCTGTCGACGCCACCGCGACACACCTGTTCGCAGGCGTGCGTACTGCGTAGTGCTGATCTAGCAGTTCCATCTGCGTGGGCGCACGAAAACCCGCGCAGGCTTCCCGCCGGCGTCGAGGCGCTGCAGCACAACGTCTTGCTCGTGTCGTGGCGTATGACAACAACAACTTCTGGATAGGCAGAGGGGCGCTAGAGATGGTTGTCTTCTTCCGCTCCGTCGTTAGGCCGCGGTAGTCGAACGAGTTAGATGTAGGCTGGACGGTGACACAGCCGCCGTCATTGTAACAGCCACCGCCAGCAGGGACAGTTCGTTGTATGCAGAAAGAGCATTGATTCAGAGACTCTGAGTTTCTAACTGATGGTATGTACTAAAATGGTACTCACATAAAGAGTGAACTAGACATTATTGTTTATCAAGAACTTGATCTTTAGGTTATTTGAAACAGGCATGATTCCTGATGATTATGTTGCCATTTACAAATCTTATGGTGTATAATATTCTGGTGGCAGAATGTTCAGATTCAGCTATACTCAACATCAGATAAGTGGCCTTAAATAAACCACACATTTTCTCATTTATTTCCAAAAACCATAACACTGCTGCTGGAGAGGGCCAATAAACATAAAAATACACCGATGCACTTCTGTTAATTCCAACATATACAGATTCCTTCTCACTACACAAAGTAATTTCTGAAATTGATGTACATATTCATTGCCACCACCCACTACTATTATTGCTTTTTATAGGAGCATAGATAATTGATTTTCACGGCAGGGGAGGCTCTCCTTGGTCATGGTAGAGTGTTCAGGGCCGGCGGAGCCTTGCCTTGGTCATGGTAGAGTTTTTAGGAGATGGGAAAGGCTGCTATGGATCCAAAGATGTAAACTGATAATGACAAGGTAGTGAGATGTCTGGAGGAAACTCGTTCGTTGGGCTATAGGAAGAGTAGAAATGGAGGTTATGGTCATTGCAAGGGAACAACAACGAAAGGGCATACTATCGGCAAGCCAAGGGACAGTAGCGTGCTTGCCTAGGTATAGATTAGATCAAGAGGAGAGTGTATATCTAGGGTTATAGTTGTGCATGAATCTCAGAGCAATGTTAGCCACCCAAACGTTATCGATATGGATAAAAAAATAAACAAGTGATAAATAGACACCACCATGAATTTTTCACTTAACATTTATGTCGTCTTTCGTCATGTGGCGCTATCATGTCTTTACCACGCCACATATTCGACAAAGGGACTGCCTATTAATCACGTGAGTTATTTATTTCCAGCCATCAAGTGATTTTCTACCTTCTACCTGGTAGATAGTACTTTAGGATTTGTACCACCCCACAAGCCCCAACCCTAAATGCTCGCTTCTTCTTTCCACCGCCGCCACCTCAGCCCAACAACCCGCCTTCCGATCGCATCGTCTCCTCCTCCCCTTGCCTCCGCCTCCCCACCCGATGAGCCACCTCCCAATCCCCTTGCCTCCTCCTCCACGCAGCCTCCGTCTCCCCAACGTGGAAGCTGCCAATGACGCCAGCGAGGTAAGCCCGTCTGACTTCCTCACACCATCTACCTCGTCTTCAGCAGCTTCTTTTCCCCTGAGAAGCTGCTACCTAACCACTCAAATGACGAGCTTTCCCCCTCCCTTGTCCTTCCCCCTTCTCTACTATCTCCACCCTCAAAAACCTAGGTCGTTAAGTCTTCCACCAAAGATCAATCTCGCCGAAGCTCACTGGACAAGAAAGGATGAGGACATATCATACGTGGAGCGAATCAAAATGTCAGAATTTTGTGTTTATCTCTCCAAAATCACAGGATGTATAGCAATTGTTGATCCACACTAAGCTTTCCGTAGTTTTATTACCTGGCTTCCACAGAAAGACTGAAAGAATGGCAATTAGTATCTCACGATGCTATCTGACTTGCAGGAAGTTTTGTCTACTAGTTAACGTCTGTGCTTTGTTACGGATTATATATGTGGCGCGCGCACGCACACACACATATGTGCTAAAGCCAAGCCCTTGTCAGAGCTCACCAAGACTGGAGAAGCTAACTCTGAAACTCGAGAGATTACCTCCAAATGTATGCTGATCTTATTTATTTAAAAGATTTTAATCACAAGTATGTGTTATCGGAATATAGCTTACTAAAATTTTTATACAGCATATAACTCCATCTGATGAAGATATAAAACTCCAAAAAGAAAGTGGTGAACATATCATTGGTGGGCTTAAAGAAAGATCATTCACATGTGAGCCCCTTAAGTCTGTTGGGATCATATGCATGGAGCAGGATGAATACCTGGCCAACCGCGTGGTAGGCTTCTTTGTTGACAGTGGCATGACTTTTGTTCGGTTTGATATCAAATCCTGGTGGAGTCAGGTCACGTTTTGGATGCCTTCATTTCATCGGGAATTGCATGAATGATATGTCCAATGATCTATTCTGTTGTTGTCCCATTCATGAAGCCTCTTTTCCTGAAGTGAGTTTATATACATTTTGACTCTAACTGAGTTTTAGAACTTGGAAGGGCACAATAGACATGTTTACCTTCCTTGTTCGGTGATGCGATTTGCAAACAAAAAGTTATTTCATTTCTTTGGAACGTCACCCAGTCTTGTACTCTTTTACTGTTAAATGATGTTATTCTTTCAAAATATATACCTTTTTGTTGCAAACCATAAATTGTAGAATGGGAATAGTTTTTATTGATCTTCTGGCTGATTTCTATTTAAGGCATGCATACATGTTTTCTGCTCTTTTTGTTGAAAATTTCCCTATGTTACATCTTTGTTTTTAATGGGCCTAATTTGGGCAGGTTTAACGGCCATGTAACAGGAAGAAAATGGTTTTCTTTCAGTCTCATATAGTTTGTGCAATTTATGCACACCATCGCATTAACTTATTATTACCATCAACAATATCCTAATCCGGATCATTTAAGATTATGCTATATGTTTACTCAACAACCAGTAACATCTTATAATTATAGGCTGATCCTTGCAAAGTGTACTGCAAAATAACTGGATAAGGTACAAAGGTAAAAGAAAGGGATGCTGCATTAGCTAATATTTAATGAGATTTGCTCCGGTCCAGCATAAAGTATCGCAAGGTACAGTACATGGTGGTTCCAAATTGAATCTAGCCATCCAATTGACAAGGGTACGATGGGAATCCTCGAGTCTGCTCCTGCGACTCGACCCATCCTCTCGCGGACGCCGCAATTTCCCCACACTTCTCCCCACCGCAAAATATTCCATTGGAGGGCGCCGCCGCCGCGACACACCTGTTCGCAGGCGTGCGTAGTGCTGATCTAGCAATTCCATCTGCGTGGGCGCACGAAAACCTGCGCAGGCTTCCCGCCGGCGTCGAGGCGCTGCAGCACAACGTCTTGCCATAGGTGTGCTCGTCTTGGTCCGGTTCATCTGCAAATGGGGACGACACCATGGCGGCGGCCAAAGTCACAGCCAGGCGGGGTCATCGGCCACCACCACCGAATGTAGCACGATGGAAGAGAGGAGAGGAGAAGATGGATATCGGTGGCACCATCGGAAAGGAGGGCTCCGCCGATCTGTTTTTTCCACCACGCAACATGACTATCTTACGGTGGCAGTGTGGTACCGCTTCATCCTGGACCGTCCAATCCAATTGATCTTACGGCTGATATTTAGTACCGCCCGGTACCGCGGGACGGTAAAAAAACATATTTAATACATTGAAACCATACAATCAATTGAAGAGCAAATCACGCCAATAACTCTTATAGCTTGGTGTTTCACGGACCCAAAAAAAAGTATCAAAATGGTTGAAACTTTGCATCTCAGCGGCTATAAACTCCAATTTTTCACTCACAGAATTCCATCAATCTACAACGGCGACTTCATGAGATGGTGGTCTCGCTGCAGAACGAAGATCACAAAGCAACACAGCAAACTTTTCGATGGAATCATCATCTACACTGCGTGGTGCATTTGGCTTCAGCGAAATGGTAGAATCTTTTGAAATGAGTATGGCTCTGTGCATGACGTGGTTCTTTCGAGCCTAAGTTTGTTCAGGGAGAGACAACAGGCAATGGCGCTTGTGTAGCCTAATTATTTTTCTCTTTACGATGGTTGGGCGTTCAAGGAAATCTGTTTCCTGTGACGCTGAATGTTGTATAAAACTTTTCTACCTCTCTTAATTGAATTGGCAGAGCCTAAAAAAAAATTCCATCAATGTCCCAGTTATCTGTCTTCATCGCGAGCCCTTCTTAGAGGTGGATAACAAGCCAACTCGACTCGGCTCGACTCAACTCGTAAAAACTCGTTTATTTAACGAGCTAACTCGACTCGACTCATTAACATAACGAGTTCAAAATGAAACTCGACTCGACTCGCGAGTAGCTCGAGCTAGCTTGTTTAACTCGTGAAACTTGTTATACAGAAACACAACATATGTTTAAAATTGGCATAGTGTAATGAAGTAATACTAAAAGAGATTATAACATACTAATTATTTTAGGTTTATAACAGACTAATATGTGGCCATAATCCATGAGTTCATAGGACGTCATGTATAACATGACTTTTTCATTCTATAGGGATTAGGAAGTGGGGTTCATCACGATTAACAAAGCTAATTAACATATGTCAAGCAAAGCATCCGGAAGACTGGATGGTTGTACTTGCATATATTATATATGTGGGTCAATAGTAGTAGGAAATACTCAGATCTGCCAGCTTATTAATTCTCTGAGTTTTACGAGTTTATCGAGTGCTCGCGAGTTTGCTCGATTCGACTCGACTCGTTAAATAAATGAGTTGAAATCGCAACTCGACTCGACTCGTTAAGAGACCGAGTTGAGCCGAGTTTTGCACGAGCCGAGTTAGCTCACGAGTTTCGAGCTTTTTGTCCACTCCTAGCTCTTCTGCATCCTCTTCTGGGAACCTAGGCTCCTCCATCATACGCCTGCACACCGTTTTTGACAAACACAAGTCAGGTTAACAATAGAAATGCCATGCCAATTTTTCGCATCAGAACGAAATTTCAGCTACGCAAATGCAGTTTGAAAGCTGAAGATCGTAGGAATTACGCGGCTTGGTTTTCCCTAAGAATGACACTACCAAAGCTGGGTAAGCCCAATCAATTGATCATTATATGATATATAACTAACAAGGATGACACCACCGTTCATACGATTTCAGATTTGCAATGGAATGACCCAAGGCAACAATTCTGCATCATCAGTTCTACCATGAGCTAGGTGTTCCATGTTAGTGACTCGGTGCCAGTGCAATCTAAATTGTTACTCCTACTAACATTTTTTCTGCAAACATTGGACTGAACAGCCTGAATATCTGAACTGAACAACCAATTATCAACATAAACACATGAACTCCTGACATCAACAGCTCACGCAAGCATAGTCACCTGAAACCTGAATATCAGTTCCAAATATCACCTACGAAAACACCAATATCACAAAGGACTTCAACTTCATTTCATATATGATATCGATGGCATGAACCAGCTCAGCTTTATCTGAAGCATCCAAATGAATTTCAAATTGGGGGATCGAGTAGGGGTTTTGACCTGCGGTTGCGGTGGCCGGCCTCGCGTGCCTTGGCACAACTTCTCGTCCTTCTTGCTATCGTACCGGGGGTGGCACTTGATCTCCTGCAGCACGCCGGTCCTCATCACCTCCCATGGGAACCGCCGGAAGATGAACTCCCCCCCTCGTTCTCGTTCGCCAGGATCTGCATGTTGTACCCCTTCGTCACAACCACCACCGCCGTCGGCACACGCCAAGGCATCTAGAACACCGTTGACGGTGGCGAACTTCTCCCCGAGAATGGGGCAAAGGGCTGATCGTCCTGATCGGTACCTAGGCGATCAGGGCTGATCGGCCGATCAGACAACATTGCTGTCCTATTGCCGAACGATAAACGCGGAACATCTGACCCAATGTAAATTAACCAAGAAAACTGGGGCATGCCTGGCATGCCAAATGTACTCTCTCCCCACCCCTGTTTTTCTCTCCTTCTCGATTTTTCTTTGCTCTGGCCTAAGAGCACTTGTATAGTTTTTCCCCTACTGAATATTAAGGCACCCTTATGGGGTCTCAAAAAAAAAAAACTAAGAAAACAGGTCAATCTTGATCCATGAGCTCTTGAATAAGCCCCTGGATGTGGTCTGCTCTGCTGTAGCCAGGCCTTAGTCTTAGCATTAGGTTTAAAATTTTGAATTAATTGTTCACAGCCGCATTTGGAATGCAGGAATTTTCTCTCATCAGTGCTACTTATTTGACAATTTATATGCACTTTTAGGGGAACTCATTTGAAATTCTTTTGTTTCTAAGGAAACCAAAATGAAAGGGTCTAGAATGTCATACCTGTGGGCAGCATGCAGTCCAAATTATAGACTAAAATATTCTTACATGTCGATATGTGCAGTCCAAATGAGAGTGCTTCCCCTCGATGGCTATATTCCTTGTTCTATAACTGAATTATAATAGCAAAATATCATATTGCCAATTTTCCATCAATGTCAAATAATTGCCGCGCACTGCTCTGCTCTTCAACAAAAAATTTATGTGAACAATTGACATACCTTTAATATAGTCCTGTATACGTAGAAAATTCACAAAGAACAGATCAAGTCCGGCCAGGCTTATTATCTTAAAGTTCTGCATGAAGCCACATGAGAATGCTGTAAGCAGAAGATTCCAAGTATCTTAGCCACATGAGTGGATTAGATAACATGCTTACTTTAATTCGAACAAGCAGGCAGCAAAGTTGACCAGGGAGCTACTTAAATTCCTTCAGGAGGCCGGCTATCTGATGATTGACAACATTCCAACGAACAGCATGGTGGCAATCAATTTACTACAACTGCCAGGCTGCTGACCAAATCTACCTGGTGAAGTGACGATTCGATTAGGATGCAAGCATTATTTATTTACCTTGATAACCAACACAACATGCTTATATTCAAGCAGGAGAATGTGTTGTTTCTATAGAGCAAAAGCAACAATTCCTTTCAATGAACTGGTGAAGTTGGATTGAGCAGCCTCTACAATCAGCACCAGCTTCCTTTGTTCAAAATATACACCTAGCTTCTATCTTCCCAGCAATGGGGTCAGCTGGGCTCTCTTTCTTCCTCACGTTGCTCCTCCTTGCAACTGCTATTCCACCAACCTCAAAGGCCACAGCTCAGGCTGACACTGACCACCTTGCGCTGATGGCCTTCAAGTCACGAATAACGAGTGATCCGTCGTCTGCACTGATTTCATGGGGTGGCAACCAATCGATCCATGTCTGCCAATGGCGAGGCGTGATGTGCGGCATTCAGGGACGCCGCAGTGGCCGTGTGGTGGCACTGGACCTTAGCAACCTTGATCTTTCTGGCACCATTGATCCTTCCATAGGAAACCTCACCTACCTGAGAAAGCTTGATCTCCCTATGAATCATCTTACTGGCAATATTCCTTCAGAGCTTGGTAGTCTTCTTGACCTCCAGCATGTCAACCTGAGCTACAATTCTCTGGAAGGAAGCATTCCGGCATCATTTTCACAATGCCAGCAGCTTGAGAACATCAGTCTGGCATTCAACCACATATCAGGAGGAATACCTCCAGCCATGGGTGATGTGTCCAAGCTGCGTAGAGTCCAGTTGCAGTACAACATGCTTGATGGGGCGATGCCTCGCACGATAGGCTCATTGCACAGCCTAGAGGTTCTTAACCTCTTCAACAACAGTCTTGCAGGAAGCATCTTGTCAGAGATTGGTAATCTCACCAGTCTAGTAAGTCTTATGCTGAGCTACAACCACTTCACTGGTTCACTTCCTTCTTCTCTTGGTAACCTTCAGAGGATAGAGAATTTGCAATTGAGGGGGAACCAACTTTCTGGACTAATTCCATCATTCTTGGGAAACCTCTCTTCACTAAACATTCTTAATCCTGGTACTAACAGATTTCAGGGGGAGATTGTACCATTGCAAGGACTATCATCTCTGACTGCCCTAATTTTGCAAGAAAACATCCTTCATGGTGTCATCCCTTCTTGGCTAGGGAACCTTTCTTCACTGGTTTACCTAAGCTTAGGAGCGAACCAATTAACTGGAGGTATTCCTGAATCATTAGCAAACCTTGACAAATTATCTGGACTTGTTCTTGCTGAAAACAATTTCACGGGTAGCATTCCTCCTTCCCTAGGAAATCTCCATGCCCTTACAGATTTTTATCTAGATAAGAATCAGCTCATTGGGCCTATTCCTTCTTCCATTTCTAATCTTTCCTCTCTCAGAATATTTAATGTACGGGATAATCAGCTGACAGGATTATTACCATCTGGTAACAGAGTCAATTTCCCACTACTTCAAATATTCAATGTGTTAAATATAATCCTTGCATATTAGATTACTTAGCTAGCAAGAAACACAGCTGCTTAACAGCTGGTAGTAGTAGTAAAGTTTGATTTTACTTTAGCTGTAAACAGCAAGATAAACAGTATGTCGGTTACTGTAGCGTACTGTAGCACCGACTTAAAATCCTTTAAAAGGACATGTACCCCTCTTGAGTTAAGTAAGCTTTTCAGCTCACTATCAATACATAAGCTTCAGCTAGACTACCGTGTAGAATATAGATCCTTCCAACACAATGTAGGGGTTAATCAATTCCAGGGTTCCATTCCAACTTGCATGTGCAACTCTTCTATGCTTAGCTCATTTGCAATAGAAATGAATATGATTTCAGGAACAGTTCCTCCTTGTGTTGATCACCTAAGCCTAAGCAGTTTGTCAGTCCTGACCATTGAAAATAACCAACTCCAGGTAAATGACGATTCTGGTTGGGAATTCCTTTCTAGTTTAACTAATAGTACTCAGTTGAAGTTTTTAGATTTCAGCAGCAACAATTTTCGAGGGACGCTGCCAAATGCAGTAGCCAATCTTTCCAAAAATCTTCAAGCTTTCAGCCTAAAAAACAACATGATAAGTGGCAAGATTCCTGAAGGGATTGGAAACCTTCTTAATTTACTGTACCTTTTCATGGGCAACAATTCATTTGAGGGTAATATTCCTACCTCACTTGGCGCACTTCAGAAGCTAAGTCATTTAGACCTTGGATCGAATAATCTCTCAGACCAAATTCCACCAACCATTGGTAATCTCACATTGTTAAATAAACTCTATCTTGGACAAAATTCACTTAGTGGACCTCTGCCATCCAGTCTTAGAAATTGTCCTTTAGAAAAAATCGATATTCAGCACAATATGCTCAGAGGTCCGATTCCGAAGGAGGTTTTCCTCATATCTACACTGTCTGATTTCATGTACTTCCAAAACAACTTGTTCAGTGGGTCAATACCATTGGAGATTGGTAACTTGAAAAATACCGCAGATATCGATTTCTCTAATAACCAATTTTCTGGTGAGATCCATCCATCCATTGCTGATTGTCAGAGCCTACAATACTTTAAGATACAGGGGACCTTCCTTCAAGGCCCAATCCCATCATCAATGAGTAGGATGAAAGGTCTTCAAGTACTTGATCTTTCAGAGAACAACTTCTCTGGAGACATTCCTCAGTTTCTAGCAAGCATGAATGGCCTTGCTAGTTTGAACCTCTCATTTAACCATTTTGAAGGGCACGTTCCTAAAGATGGGATATTTCTCAATATAAGTGAATTTGCAAATAGAAGGGAATCAAGGCCTGTGTGGGGGTATCCCTGATTTGAAGCTGCCTCTGTGCCCCATTCACTCCACCAAAAGGCAGTCTTTGAAGCTTATTATGGCAATTTCCATAAGTAGTGCAATCATACTGCTTATATTGCTTTTAACACTATTTTTATACTGGCAAAGGAGCAAGTCACAACAAGCAAAAGCAGACTTGTCACTTATCAATGATTTACATCTAAGAGTATCTTATGCTGAATTAGTCAATGCAACAAATGGTTTTGCTCCTGACAACCTCATCGGAGTAGGAAGCTTTGGATCAGTATACAAAGGAAGAATGATGATCCAAGACCAAGAAGTCATTGTTGCAGTGAAAGTGCTGAATCTTCAACAGAGTGGGGCTTCTCAAAGTTTCATTGCAGAATGTGAGACTCTAAGATGTGTTCGGCACCGGAATCTTGTGAAGATTCTGACAGTCTGCTCAAGTATTGATTTTCAGGGCCATGACTTCAAGGCTCTTGTATATGAGTTCCTGCCTAATGGAAATTTAGACCAACGGCTACACCAGAATCTTGAGGAAAATGGCGAAGATAAAGTGTTAAACATCGTCCAAAGGATCAACATTGCCATTGATGTGGCTTCTGCACTTGATTATCTTCACCAACACAGACCATTGCCAATTATTCATTGTGATCTCAAGCCAAGCAATATTTTACTTGATAGGGACATGGTTGCTCACGTTGGTGATTTTGGCCTTGCAAGAGTCCTGCATCAAAACCACAGTGACATGTTAGAGAAATCAAGTGGCTGGGCTACAATGAGAGGAACAATTGGATATGCCTCTCCAGGTATGCATCTAGCAGCTACAATCCACTGCTCTCTTATTTTTTTAATATACTCAGAAACCTTCACTTCACCAGCCCGGCGAAAAGAAACCTTTTCCTTGATCCATAATTAAGTATGTTTTAGCTACTAGCTAAATACCCGTGCGTTGCAATGGAATTTTATTACAGGAATCACAATCATACAATTCTTTAGCCATGCGTGCAAAATCTCGATTTCTAATTATTAGTTAACTGCTAAGCCACACAGTTGGTTATAATGAGAAAGTTGAACATAAGTTATCCATATTCTTCAAGTATCATATTTTGTTAATTTAGTACCATAAAGAAAAAATGGTGGACATATATATTTTTTAATGTTCTAGCACACCTTAAAAATATCATAGCTAGCACATAATTTACCATCCAGATTTCTTGTTTTTATATGAGTACCGGTCTAGCGAAATATTTATTTGAAGCATTGCAATGTTCAGTGGCACAAGTGCCAGCCTAGTCTGCCTCATGCGGCCGTGCAAAAGTGTGGAAGCGACATTGACAGTGCACTCAATAAGTCACTATGTCCATTGGCTATTCATGGGGCCCACACATCAGAGTTAGAGTTGATGGTGGCAGATTCACTGCCACCACAATTGGATTCTTTAATAGATGGTATAGATTTGAATTCGTGAAATCAGTTTCAAAAGACTCAAATTCCCGCAGATGGTAGAAAGGCAGAACTGTGTAAATTCAGTAATATTAGCCAGAGACCTACATATATTTTTAAATATAACTTCTTAAACTTGTGAGAGATCCCTTTTTATAACATTTTACGATTATTACAGAGTATGGTTTGAGCAATGAGGTCTCTATCCTGGGTGACGTCTACAGCTACGGTATACTGCTGCGGGAGCTGTTTACTGGAAAAAGACCAACTGGTAGTGAACTTGGAGAAGCTCTCAGCCTTTATAATTATGTTAAGATGGCACTTCCAGACAATGTGATCAATATTGCAGACCAAGACTTACTATCAGAGGACAACGATGGAGAAGAAATAAACTCAGATGGTGAAACAAGAATTACGAGTATAGCCTGCATCAGTTCAATTCTTCAGATTGGAATTTCCTGCTCAAAAGAATCTCCAGCAGACCGCATGCAAATTGGAGAAGCTTTGAAAGAGTTGCAGAGAACAAAAGACAAGTTCATTATGTCCCTGAATTGATCAATTGAAGCATCAAATCCCCAAAGAACTTGGCATAACATCCTGAGGTTATTATAGATATTTAAGTTTTCTTGAAAAAAACTAGTAGATATTTAAAGCCGAGCAGAAGCCTCGTCATAATGGCTTCAGGCTATATAAGTGTATCTTCGTGATGTTTACACGGATACTGGTATTGAATCATCGTAAGAACCATAAACCATATGGCCTTTGCAGAAATTACGAGTAAATCGACTAAATGCATACACAGTTTTATGTAATTTATTGTGCTTGTTTGATAAAAGCACCCTATATGCTGAGCCCCGCAAGTTGACAGGCCCTCACAGTAGAACAACTCAACTACTGAACAATCCCAATTTTTTTTGAAGGGATCACAATCCCAATTTTTCCACCGTTCAGAACTGCAACTGCCCTAAACTACCAAAAGGGAAGGCCATTTAGAAAAATCTATTACTACCACTTTCTTCAAATTTTTTCGTTTCCCCATTTGGTAGAGAATTTACAAAATCAAATACTCAATGCATGGAATTATCCTATAAAATAAGCAATTCAGCATTAGGTCGCATCTAGTACATGCCCTTCGATGGAGGTGAGGAGAGGAGAAGGCGGAGGCGGGGCGCAACTTCCCCCCAAGAGATTCCCCCAGTTGAGACACTGGGTGGAGACGGGCCGAACGGAGGCGGCGATTGCCGGACTCCGGCGATCTCGGCGGTGTGATGAGCCGAACGAGCTAAACAAAAATTGAAAAAAAAAAACATAAGAATGACAGCTAAATTTCGCATGTAAACTCGAGACCTCGTGGGTTGTGGCAGAGAATGACGCGCACCGTCGGCCAGGGCAACTTGCCGCCGGCCGTACCCTACCCACGGCGGAGGCGACGGCGGCAAGCCGGAGAAGACGAGTCGGCCACTCGGCCTCTCTATAAGCTCGCCGTGGAAGCCGAGGAAATTACAGCCCGGCCCACCTGTCAGTCGAATCACTAGGGCCCAACTTGTTCCATTATCCCCTACGGCCGTACAAGCCCAAAATTATGGGACTGCACGTAAGTATAACGTAATCCCTTTTCGGCCCAACATACAAAGTCCCATTTGGGCTGGAACATATGGTCCTCACATAAACTGCATACCGTTTCAGCCCAAAGCATATGAGGGTTTAGGTGGTCGTCCTGTTTAGAAAAGTTCATATGAGGCCCCCTTTTCTTATCGCTGAATCTAAAATTTGTTCATGAACCAGAATACGAGGTATAAGTATAACTCATTCATAATCTTACAAAATCAAGTCAACTCATGCTGAGTTCTTTTCAGCCTAGCACCAATGGCTTATCTCCAGATTATCATTTGCATGCTTTCTAAGCCGCTAAACGGTACATTATTTGAAAAAACCTTTTATATATAAAAAATCAAATAAATCTATTTTTCAAATTTAAATAGTTAATACTTAATTAACCATATATTGATGATATTTCTTATTTTATGTGCCTGAAATAATCCACCCCCAACCCATATTTCGAATAGGGCCTCAGTATGGAGGCTGGTTTTGTCCAATGTGCAGGTGGTCCACACATATCATAGACTCGTCCTCTCCTCTTCTTCTCTCTCCCTACTCCCACTCACACCACTCCCACCACTATCGTCATAGCGAGACGCTAACACCACCAGCACGCTGACTAACCCAGGAAGTTGCACAGGACAGGGTGAGGAGGGTGCTCTCAGACATCGGGGAAGGGGATGGAGACAAGGAGGCAGGCCGCCACCGCCATCGTGGTTGGACTCCTCCACCACCTCCTATTACAGCTAGCCAAGTGAAGCCGCCATTGGAGATAAATCGAGCGGGTTGGTGGTGGAACGCGTGGTGCACCGGAGCAGAGAGACGAGCGACGACAACGGTCGACGGATTTGAGGTGCGGCCGCCAGACAACAATGTAGGAGGGGCGAGGACGTTGTCGGCTCTTTCGACGTCAAGCTACAGTGTCCCCATCCCCATCTGTCGCCGGCCTCCCACCATCCTTCCTAAGTCTTCACCACTCCACGGGATGGTGCCGCCAAGCTCTGCATGAGCAGCCGGATAAAGAGAAAAGGGAGAGAGAGGGGGGGAGGAGGTTAGAGGAGAGGGAATATGATATGTGGACCCTATATATTTTTATTGATATGATGCCACGTCAATGAAAACCAGGGACAATAATATCGAGAACCTCATTTGCACTGGTTTTGCAGGGTTGAGAGGCGGCTTTTTTGCAGTTCAAGGACCTTTTTGAAACAATGTAACTCATGACAGTGATCTAAAGTGCACTTTTCCTATCCTGCTTCAATAAGCACAGAAATAAGCAGCACCTGTGTATGCTAACGTGTAGGGGAAAAGAGTTTTCTCATTAGAAATTTCTACTCACTAATTTTATTTTCTTCTTCCCTTCGGCCATCAGTGTTCACCTGTTTGGTATCAGTCGGTTACCGGCCGTCGACCACGGAGTAGTCACTAATTAGCCGGTGATTTGGGTATGCCAAGGGGAAAAATTAATGACAAGTTGATAGAGGGACACTTATTTCAGACTTTTGAGCAAATGAAATATATATTGTCGAACATTTAATTGTTGAAAGAACAAAGAAAAGATTGACAGTGTTGAAAAGGGGAGAAAAGTGAGTGTTGTGAAATAAAAGAGAGGGATTATGTAACTCTAGCCCACGTGTTTTAGGCGAGACAAAATTTTGTCCTACGCCATCTTATATTTTCTAGTCAACAACTATAATTAACTAGGCAATAATTACCTTTGACCAACTTAGGACGAACTAGTCGATTAGTCATAAACTAGACTATTAGGCCAGATTGTTTACCAAATTTTCCTCATCAAACCGGTGAGCCACGCTTACTGACTAGTCACCGACAAGTCAAACTAGTCACTTGCTAATCGGAGACTAGACGAACATTGGTGTGCATTTAGTCTTATACTCATATGACATGTGTTTACTCAAAATCTTGACAATTCTTAACTTCGACTTCTCCCTAGACATTGTCTTATTCCGTCGTTCGTCGCCATGGACCAAAGTTAGTTCCAAAGCATCATGCACAATAATTGACAAAAATAACCATCACCATACGATGCTTAGATTTTCGGGACATGATATATGTTAGTCAACACAAGTACGTACAACAGGCACAACCATACAATGGGTCCACAGTTCACAATTTTAAAACCAAACAACACACACAAACCACACTAATTGTACATTAATCTCGACCATATAAGGGCATTCAACTCTGCGGTCAATGACACTTCAGACAACCACGTTACTCCGGCACCACAACAATTGCATTAATTTTGCTTGCTCTGCTCAAATTAATCCTAGCAACAAGCAGGGTTGTGTATCGCTCCTGGGCCGCCTGATACGTAATAAACTCCAAATCAGATTAAATCGTGCTCGCGAAAGAAAATGATAGTAAAAAAAATACGGAAGGAGTAGTATATATGATCTCGTCAGAGTTGCTTCTCTGTTTCTCTCTAGCTGTGGTAATAACACACTGATCTCCCAATGAATTGAACATATCATGATAATATGATATATAGATCCACTCTCTATGCAAACAATTTTTTTTTTCGAGGAAGACAATTACTTACCGTTATTTAGGATTCGACGAGACCGTGTTGATCTGGTTGTAGCCAAGAGATCAAGATGGCCTTCATGATGCGGCTCCCTGCTCATCAGTAGCGCCTCGACTGGCTTGATTTCAGATACGGTGGCGAGCGTACAGGGTAGAGATGGCAACTGCAATAGGAAGAGGGACATCACTAGGATTGCCTGCAACCTGACGCCAAGTCTAGCGACTGCCATTGAATTCACCAGCTCTCTTTGCTAGCTACTGTGCAGCAGAAACTAAGCTCAATCAGGCTTGTAAATTGTAACAAGGCACATAATAAGAACTACAACTACTAGCTAGTAGGAAGAGTCGTATATATGCATTACATTTGTTTGAAATTTCGATACTGTTAGTTTTCAATTCGAGTGTTAAGTCAAATAGGCAATGATAGGTTGTTGAAATAGGCGGTCAATATTTAGACAATGGCCACACAGTGAGTGATATAGGAACAACGACTGGAGTTGATGGAACACAGAGCAGGAGATTTTTTTTCCAGTGTTTGAAAAGGTGCATCGGGTATGATGAAGTCTAGCAAAAGTTGTGGAAACTGAAAGTAATAGTGACAAAGTTTGGTGGCAAGTGCTGTTGAAATTATAAGTACACAGTGATTCAATCTATTCCATAAATAAATCTAATAACAGAAATAAACTAGCATTATCATAGCATCCAAATTTGATCTAAATTTATACACAAGTGCGGAGATGATGGAGTAGGCTACGGTGACAGCGTAGTACCAAACCCTAAATTGTTTTCACATGTGCTACGTAGAGGTAGCGATTCAGTATATATAGGACGTGTGGTCAGTATATCTTCTATATCGTAACCGAACCAGATAGACACGCGCAACCTATCTGAACTCTACACCGCCTCACGCATAAAAAGATCAATAAAATTTCAAAAGCAAACTCCGAAAATTCCGTTGGGTGTAGCAAAACAAAACATTGTTTTTCACATGTGTTGCGTAGAGGTAGCAATTCAGTATATATATGACGTGTGATCAATACGTCTTCTATATCGTAACCGAACCAGATAGACACGCGTAACCTATCCGAACTCTATACTGCCTCACGCATGGAAAGATTGATAAAATTCCAAAAACAATCTCTGAAAATTCCGTTGGGTGTAGCAAAACAAAACTGTAAAAGAATGTCGCATCTATGCAGGAATAATGAGCCATTTTGGTCGACCATTCACGCACATGTCGTGTGCGCATGGCCGCGCACCCCTCGGGTCCGGCCTGGCCAGGCCCTAGTGAGGCGAGTGAGCAAGTGCGCGTGTATTTCTCTATTTCTTCCTTAATCAAGTGGCTAGGGAGCGCTCTTTTTCTATTTAAGGAGGTCTCACTCTTATAAAAGTAGCAATATGATAGTATAGGGTTCACATGTGTGTTTTTCTTGAGATGAGCTTTTATGATTTTTATAGAAATTAATCTTTATATGAGCCTTAGCCTATATATTTATTCCAACAAGTGTTGGAGTTGTGAGATTGATCGAGTGTACATCCATGGCCGTGGATGAAATAAACTATTGATAACGATAATTTAGAGGATACGTGTTCTCAACATAAAAAAAGTGTCTATCTATGGGGCAAACCATAATCAACCTTGGTTTTTTTTCGGGAATACACGATTGCATATATTAGTATTATTAAGAATCAACGGAAAGAGGTTTCAAGGTTTGACAACAAAAGGAAAAAGGAAAAAGGAGTAAAAAGAAAAAAGGATCACTATTTATTAAGCTGATATCTCATAAAACCATTTGCGACCTAGATTTGGCACTCTGGTTTGTTGCCATAAAGCAGCCACTTTTGCCTACCTTGTTCGATTGCGGCTGTTGAGACTCGATCATTCCCTTCCCTCTAAATCATCCATGTGATAAATATGATGACGGTGTCAAAACCTCGCTTGGGACTTTTGTTGATCGAGTTCCAGAAAGATTTCGGTCACTGTAGCTGAAGGGAACCATCTAGGTTGGGCAATGCCAATCAGCACAATCCACCAAATTTGAAGTGTCTCCCAGCAATTAATCAGGATGTGATCAATTGTTTCTTCGCGCTGATCGCTGAAAACACATTTGGTAGATGCGACACTCCCCGCTAGCTTAGCTTTCCCTTGTCCAACATCTTCCGTGTGCAACCAACCAGGAGAAAGTGCCGACATCTTTTATGCGTCCGCCAGACCTGTTTGTTTTTTTTTTTCTGTTTGTTGAGAGAGGCTTTCTCCCCATCCCCCGCGAAACATCCGGTCATAAGCCAATTTAGTGGAGTACTGTTCCGACGATTCCTGTCAATTTCTAAATTCTCATTTTCATCACGATTGTACCGATATTTTTTTGAGCAATTTTACGTGTCTTAAGAAGATAAGTTATAAATTCGGTACCTTTCGGTATTTTAGATAATAGGAGATATCAAATTTTACACTAAAATTTTGGTACCTCATTTATTTAAGGACTATAAAATTGCTCTTATTTTTATATCTTTATTCTATTTTCTAGTTTTCTTACTTTTTTTAATCTTTACAGTTTTTGAGAAGCATAATTAATGCTTATTTCATTATTGATGAAGTTACTTGGAGAATCCAAAATTTCTTATAGTTTTCTTTACTGATCATGAGATTGGAAGTTTCTGGATGGCCGACCGATGGACCGTGTGAGCACCAAAGCTTAGAGCATTAGGTAGCTACAATAACAATATGTGTTTCACGTTTAAGCAGATTGTAGTTCATGTGGCCCAAACAACTTTAATTGAACTGAAGAGCACGAAGTACATGCATTTTTATGTAATGATGATGGTCATGGACTTATTTGCAAGCCTCTAGAACCAATTTTTATCCTGTGATGTATTTTTTCATACCTTAATTCCTAGATTTATCATAGAAGATAAATTGCCAAGTGGACCAGCTGGCTGGAAACCAGCCATCTTGAGATAGATAGATCATAGATATTGCTGATGTGAGACTTGATGGTTTTTTATGTGTTTCCGTTAGATGGCTAGGACACACTATTTCGACAATGGCTACAGTAATAGCATCGTTGCTACCGAAAATGTCCTAACATTTAAGAAAAATTAGGCCCCGTCCCATTCGGGTGGATCCTCGGCCCCAACAGGAACTTCACTGTATGTACTGGTATAGGTACATAATGGTATATGGCGAGTCATGTGGAACACGTCAACACCATTATGATTTTCATTGAAAATCTATTGTTTTCTCCACAAATTCTCTCTCTAATTTTCAATGCTTGTACATGTAGATCTTAATTTAGGGTCCAATCTAGCATCATTCACCCATTGTGCTCATTAGTTCATATTGTCATATAGCGATGTTTCGATTGAGCCTATCTCGACCGGTCCAAAATTTTGTCTTCTCCCTAAGCATAATCTCGACCTTCGTTGTTGATTAAGTTTAGTTCCAAAGCATCCTGCACATTGCACATTAATAGACTAAAGGAACTATCTAATAAAGTATTCGACATTATTTTCACTCGGAATTAGTCAAATTTGTATACCCTCATTGTTGATGTTTGTTCTTTGAAACAAAGTACAAACATGTGCGCCTCACAAACTATAAAGTATGAGCGCACACATGCACCTCTAAAGATTGAGCCAAAATTCCTTGAGATTAAACACATAAAACACATTAACCAGATTAAAAATGAGTGGCTCATTGGACAATACAATATAATTAACAATTTCATTGAAAACTAGATTGCATATTTGTACGAGAAAGTTGCACTGCAAGGCAGCCTTGCTTTATTATTGGGCAGCAGAGGAAACGTAAAGGATGCAAGCAAACGAGTATAGAAGCAAATACAAAGCGTAAACGAGTATAGAAGTAAACTAGTACTACGTAGTAATCTGGCTGGCTCAGTCAGGACGAACGACGAAACAACCACTGTGGTACTGGAAAACCAACGCACTGTTACTCCGTGCCATAAACTACTTGCAACAGGGAGTGGGAGGGTTGTGGCCCGCGCCTGGGCTTGGGCCGCCTGAAAGGTAAGTCCAAGTCAGATTAATTCATGCCCACGAGAAAGAAAACGATAGGAGTTTCTGTACTTGTCAGTTTGATTAGAGTATGCTTCGATAATTCATGGTAAAATGAAAACACTTCTCTCGATGAACTGCACAGACAGTAATCGTATTCCCTCCTTCCTACTCCCTCCGTCCCCGATATTTTGACTCTTTTTTCTGCAATTTTTTTACCATTCGTCATATTCAAAAAAAATTAAAAGTATTATTTATTTTATTTGTGATTTAATTTATTATCAAACAAAAGTATTTTAATCATGACTTATAATTTTTAATATTTATAATAAATTTTTGAATAAAATGAATGGTCAAAATTACAAGCTAGCAAAAGGTCAAAATACCTTATATTCGATGACGGGGGTAATAAGATATAACACCGTTGACTTTTAACAAAACATTTGACCATTTGTCTTATTCAAAATATTTACGTAATTATTAATTGTTTTACTGTGATTAATTATGTTATGAATATTGTGTGTATATTGAATAATGACCCAAGAAGACTATATATTTCTTAGCATCCTACTCAAATACAACCTGTATGTCATTGCATTTGAGTGTGTTAATATATTAGAGGTATTTGAGACTTTTTCCATCACTCTTTACACAATATATGCCTATTGGCCAACTCAATAAAAGTAACATTATAATCCCCAAATTCATCTCTTTGTAACAAATTCATTGTTAAATGTGCTTTAGGGATGCCATATAATTTTATATACTTCATTAAAATTTTAATTTTTAGTAAGACGAACGAATGATCAAACTATCTTAAAAAGTTAATGATCCTGTATATGCGACGAACTCACGAAAACTCACTTGGCAGCATTCGACGAGACCGTGCTGGTTTGCTTGCAGCGAAGAGATCAATATGGCCTTCATGATGCGTCTCTCTGCGCATCATCAGTAGTGGCTCGATAGAATTTCCTCCAGAGCCGGCGGCGAGCGTACAAGGCAGAAATGGAATCTGTAGTAGGAAGAGGGATATCACTAGGATTGCCTGCAACCAGACGACAATCCTAGCAGTTCCCATAGAAATTCACTGGTCCCTCCCCTGTGTGCTAGCTGCTGCAGAAGCTAAGTTAAAAGAAGCCTCGAAAGTTCTTAAAAAAACCTCGAATAATGGTGGAGTAATACAGATTACAAATGTAAATGTACACATACACAGCTGGTGTGATGTCTATAAATACAAGCCGGCAGATAGGAAGAGCCATATGTAGCTGTCCTATTTTTATTTTTATTTTGTTTTTGAAAGCAGATAGCTGTCTGAAATTTCAACACCGTTGATTTTCAGTTTGAGTCAAGTCAATGGTAGGTAGTTGAAAATGGCGATCAAAAAGCTAATGACCACGGATGCACTAGAATTAATGCAAGATATAGAAGCTCGACAACAACAGATGGTGGACATTGGAACATCACTCACTAGTATAGTAACAAATTTCTTAGACAGAAGCCAACATATACATTTAAATATAACTACTTAAGTCTGTTACAGCAGAGTATGGTCTGGGCAATGAGGTTTCTATCGTGGGTGACGTCTACCGCTATGTATTCCTGTCATCCCATAATATAAATAATTCTGTCTATTTACTTACAACGTTTGACTATTTATTTGGGAACATATCTGGCGCACACAACTTTTTTCGTGCACACACGTACACGTAAACTACTAAATTTTACTAAAAATTCTAAAAAAATTTGAGCATGTACTTTAAATGTTACACATATCTACAAAATTTTATCTTAAAGTTCTTTATATTTTAGACACAACGAAAAGATGAAAAATCTGACAGCTTTTTAATAAAAATCTGTTAAAATTTTGTTATTTTTATTGCTCTTTGTGTATAATAAATTTTAAGATGAGGCTTTGCAGATATGTGTAACACTGTTGAAAGTACTTGCTCAAATTTTTTTCAGAATTTTTGGTGAAATTTGTTAGTTTGTGTGCACGAAAAAACTTCTATACACTGGATATGTTCCCCATTTATCTTATTTAAAAATTTAGCGTAAATATAAAAAATAAGATGTCATGCTTAAAGTATTTTTGATGATACAGTAAACCATAAACAAAATAAATACTACTTCTAAATTTATTTGAATAATCAAACGTTACAGTTAGTATACCTAGATATGTTCACTGGAAAAGGACCAACCAGTGAACTTGGGGGAAGTTATCAGCTTTCACAATTATATAAAGGACGTAGGGAGTAGTTTAGATAGATTTTCGAGACTATAGAACAGAGTTCCGTTCCAACGAACTCCTTCCTTCTACCTTCGCATTACGACCATACGTCGTCGCTCCTCCCGTGCCTCCGCCCCTCCCGTCTTCCTCCTGATCTTCCCCGTCGGCAACATGCCTCCCCTCTTCCTCCCGGCCTCCTCGTCAGCGATGGCAACAGCGGCTCGCTCGGCGACGACGACGACAGCCCGCTTGGCGACAACAGGTGGCGGCGGCTTGACGGCGGGCGATAGGCGGCCGGATCCGGCCGTTGGCTGTGGCGAGCTTGACAACGGATGAGGGGTGGCCGGATCCATCCGTTTGCTGTGGTGGCGGCTCGGCCAGGTGACAGCAGGGGGCCAGCGACGGCGGCGCGACGAGTTTGGACGACAATAGCCATACATGGACGCCGGAGAATTAGAAGAAGCACGTTGCTGTTTTTTTACAGTGGGTTACAGATCCGATACCTGAATTTTAGATCTGATACCCAACGACCTTGCTGATATCAGTATATCCGTTCGAATGGACGTCCGCGCCGTAGTCCGTTTTTTTTAAGCCACAGCGCGCAGGCGCCACCTCGGTTGTGGGGCTCCCACGATCTCGGCCAGGGCGAGGCGACCTCGTGGCAGAGCATTTTTACAGAGCTCTCGTTCTGGCCCCTTATAAGGGACATGGGCTGTTTTATCCCGTCACCATCACGTTTGACTCGGCCCACCTTATCCCGCATCCCGTCACACCTCGCACCGCCGCCGCGACGAAACACCAAAACGAATGGAATTCTCGGCGCCGGTGGCATATGGCTGCCGCATGGGGAGTGGACTACGTACGGGACTGCATCGGCCGCCACTGGGTGTTCCTTCCTCCTTGGTAGCGACCGCGGGTAAGTCTTGTAGACAAATTCAGAGCTACGACTTGTTTTTTTTTTTTTGAAACATGAAAGTCAGGCATGTACTTCCATGTAAATTTCCTTCGATTGATCGAACAAATTCCCTGCTGATTCATTGTTGTCAAAATCTTGATTAGTCTCTGTTGCAATCTCTGTGACTTCGCTTATTTCCCAAGGCTTGACACAAATTCGACCAATTAAAATGATGCAGATTGAAAGCCCCGTGTTTTCATGTCTAACTTATTCCAATGCGGAAACATTGACCAAATATTCAGACACATTGTCTCGTTCCTCATGGTCAGAGGAGTATCTCACTAGCTGATATTGCTATTATTCTGGCCGATTCATTTGCTTCTTGCTAGGTTAGTTATACTTTGCTCTTGTATGTCTACCATCTCCTCTGTATCACATTGCTGCCCTATAGGAAAATGCACGGCAGGCCAAGATAAGGAGGGCACACTATGCCAACATGTAAGAGAAAAATGAAGTTTCCTGTCAGAAATTTGACTCCGGCCAGGTCCTGTCAGGCGGGTCTTCGACCCTAATGTGCACTGTTGAGTACCATTATACTAATATGGAGTCATGTAACTGCGACTCCGCTACTATACCAATAAATGCTTTTTTATTAGCTTGTTTCTAGTCAACAAGTTTTTCTTCTTACCTTCATGAATTTCCTTCCGAAATTTTTGACACTTGTACATGTATTGTGCTCGGTAGTTCATATAGATCATATAGCATATTTTTTTTTTTAGGAATTTGGCAGGAGCAGTTATTTCATTTTGAGCT
Source organism: Leersia perrieri (assembly GCA_000325765.3). Classification (NCBI taxonomy): domain Eukaryota; kingdom Viridiplantae; phylum Streptophyta; class Magnoliopsida; order Poales; family Poaceae; genus Leersia; species Leersia perrieri. The sequence continues at coordinate 5,246,827 of CM002480.1, forward strand.
TATTCGTTTTGGAGTAAATTTACCTCCATAGGGATAGAAAATATAGAGGAATAGAAATGCATGCCACTCCAATCCATACGAATTATTTTCATGAGGTTGTAGTGAATGAAAATTTTCTTGCGATTCTCTCAAGAGATTGTAGGAAAGAAAAATTTTCCTATGATTTTTCTATGACCAAATCCTACAAAATGAATAGCATTTGGAGGAATTAATTCTTAGGAATCCAAATCCTCCACTTTTCCTGCAAAATGAATAGGGCCTAAGAAGAAACAGAGACATGATTTACAGGATTTATTTGGAGAGCGGCCAAGAAGCCGGTGACCTCCCTGTAGGCCTGTACAGGCAACAAAATGATTTTTTTTTTAAAAAAAAACGACTACTAGATCACCATTGCTTCACTGCGCGCCTTGCAGAGCTCTAAAATCGAATTTTGGACTCATGTCTACGTCCCATACTTTGATTTGGAAATTTTATCGTTTCTTTGCAGCCAAATGGACAAAATGGTGTAAATGAAGATTCCATCCAGTAGTTTTTGTGGTCTTTTTCCATTCTCTTTCGACAGGCTTCTCACCATTTCAAAAACTCTGCATATATCAGTTGATGTTTGGCATATTTTGGCCTAGTCTTGATAACAGCAGAGTCCAGACCTATATGTGAAGGTGCATTCCATCTTTAGATGTCTTGCGGTCTTACCATATAAGCCACATATTGCGCTGACTGGACTTTGTGGCCATCCCTAATCTGGAGCTTGTCTGCAGTTAAGATCTTGTTTTGCACCACGAGCCACCGAAGAACTTGTACATGTTTTCTATCTTTGTTTCGCACGCAAATTTATATCTTTTATCAATGATCCCCCCTGCAAATTGTATGTTACAAGCCGAGCTCCTTGCAAATTTGCGAGACCTCCTGATTACAATAGGTGCTTTACATTATAATCATAAAGCAATTTTACAGTCCTTGAGTAGGTATCAAGAGGTATCAAAATTTTAGTGTAAAATTTGGTACCTCCTATTATCTAAGATACCAAATTTATACTTTGAAAAAATAGGAGAGGACTGTAAAATTATTCATAATCATATTATAAAACACATCAAAACACATTAACAAGATGGTTGCCGTACTCAGGAACATGAAAAAGTGACTGCGCAGTCCGCGGGACAATGCATAGAAAGCATGAATCTCAAGATAGATGGATCCATAAAAAGTCGATTAAATTTTAAGAGAAAATTGTGTCAACAGATTTAGCAAAACCTAGACTAAATAATCATTACAGTTTTCAGGTTTCAATCTATGTTAGTCAGTACTTCCTATGTCTCAATATTTATGGACTTATTCTATGTTGTAAAAGAATTAAATTAAGATGATAAAGTGTTGTGATTGGTTCAGAGGATAAGGTAGGTAGACAAATAAAATATGGGATGATTGCAATTGATGGAAATGGGGTAAGTGATTATCGAAGTAGTTATAATTTGAGATAAACTTGAATCCTTTAAATAGTTTTATTTTAAGAAGGAGAGAGTATAAGTACAACACACATAACCGTACAATGGATTCCACTCTTCACAACTTGAAAACCAAACAACAGACATACACGCAATCAAGGTTTATTTTGGGATTGCTGCGGATCGGAATCGGTGTAGCAGATTGTGGGCGCAATTTGCGGACGCTACATTCCAGTATCTAAATAAAAAATACCACTCAAAATACTATAGTAAATTATACATACACCATTGATTTAAGTGAGATGGATTTATTTCTTAAAATCATATATTGTAGATGAGTGATTAATTTACTCAAAACTTATTATTTAGACAATGTTTTAGTCATAGTGCCATGTTCCAAAAAAATCTTTTAATTGCACCACACTGTTGCGGTAGCAGAAACACCCTGATACCTTAATTGTGACCACAACAACCACTCGTTTTCACGAGAACAAAGCTCTGTTCCAGATTCACACCAGATTATGAGAATCTACATTTATATAATTTAGAAATGAACTAGAAGACATGAATGAACTGGGAAAACCAGCTTTCAAGATTCTCATTAGCTAGCTTCTCTTCTCACTGGCTGTTTCTTAAAATCTCGAGCTCCTCAAAAAGGAGCAAAACTGAGATCTATTAGTTTGCTGGTTATACTGAAAAAGCAACGCACTGCAACTCCGTGACATAAACTCCTAGCCACAACAAGGAGGATCGTGTATCCCGCCTGGACCGCCTGAAACATAGCTCCTCCAAGTCAGATTAAATCGTGAAAAATCACACGAAGGAAAAATGATAGCGTCATATATGTCTCTTGCTCATGGTAATCACTTCTTTGGATGAACTGCACATACAGAAACAATCAGCTGTGGATCAATCCTGCTGCAGCTTACCCGGCTCTCTTTGTAAGATTCGACGAGACCGTGTTGATTTGCTTGTAGCTAAGAGATTAAGATGGCCAACATGATGCGTCTCTCTGCCCATCAATAGCTCGTCAGTCTTGACTTCAGATCCTGTGGCCAAAGCATAGGGCAGAAATGGTATCTGCATCAGTAAGAGAGACATCACTAGGATTGCCTGCAACCTGACGCCAAACCCAGCAGTAGCTCCCATCGAATTCATTGTGTTGTGCTGCAAATTGCAAACGTAAAGGTACTCACACATACACAGCCGTGTGATCTCTATAAATACAAGGCACATAATATATAAGAACTACTAGTAAGCTAGTAGGAAGAGTCTTACATGCATTACAATTGTCTGAAATTTCAATGCGGTTAATTTTTCAATTTGGGTCGTAAGTCAAAGAGTCAATTGTGGGTAGTTGAATTAGGCGACGTAGAGTGCAGGATATAGGAACACGATTACTTGGAGTTAATGGAATGCACCACGGGAGATTAATTTTTCAATGTGTTTGAAAAGGTTCACCGGTTATGATGAAGTCTAGAAAAAGTTGTGGACAGTAATTTAGTGACAAAATTTGGTGTCAAGCGCTGGACCTGTGAGATTTATCGTGTACGTATGATCCGTAGTCGTGGATGAAATGAACCACTGATTATTGATACAAATTCTCGTACTTGTAAAAGGGCGATCTGTATTCCCTGCCTCTCTAAGGGCAAGAGGAGAATAGTTTTATTAAGGAGCCTCTCTCCGGTCCAGCAGATTATACCGGAAAGTACAGGTACCGAGCAGTATCGAAATAAATCCAACCGTCCGGTAGGACCGCCTATCTGTCGGTTGACTGAATTTTTTTTTTTTGGTTTCTGTCAGTCGATCCTCCACAAGCCATCAGATATGCATCCGAGGGTGCGCGGTGCATGCAGAACATTTTGTGTTGTTACGTGAGCTGCCTTGGATCTTTGTAGGCTTTCGGTTATTTTTTTGTCTTTAACTCTTCAAGTCAGCATCATCGACCATCATCCGTCCATTGGTCGACAAATCAAAATAAAAAACCATTTTTGCTCTGCTTATAGTGTAAATAAAGTTGAATTCACCAATATACATGCATGTACACATGATCAGCCCAATAATTTATACAAACCATAACTAGCGCAGCATGGATTGTTTGATCAACTCAATGTTCATACACCTGTTGCTGTGTACTCCGTAAAAAACAAATTGTCATGTACAAAACAAAGAGTATAAAAACAATTTATATTCTTGCCCATCTACAAAATTCACCAATTATTTATTTTCTAGTATAACTTGCCCATACACCAGGAACCCCTCTGCTAGCTTCACTTACTATTTTGATTGACAAACTGAACCCTTCAACCTTCAGGACACAGAACAAGCTTCACATACACGGAACAAGCTTGACATGATCTACAGTGAACTAAGGTAATTGATGCATTCCAATCCACCTGGACCACCCAAGATGCAGGAAGTTGCACAAGCTAATACTAAACTTGCATAGATCCAAAAGAGAAACTACCATGGGAGACCCCAAAAACCTAAGCACGAAACAGATGCTCTAGTGGCAGCTGAGTTAGTTTTGGGGCCAACAATCTGGCCATCATCTTTGTTGATCCTTCTTGAGTATTCCATCGAGACGTTGACTTCTTTTCCAATTAATCTTGTGCGCGAAAATTCTTTGCTACGCAAGCAAATTGTTCGAAAGATCTGTTCTCTTCTGTGGACTTTTCCAACATAGGAGGCCTAATGCTTGAAAGATTAACTCAACGTTTTTCTGAAGGATCAACATCATCAAACAATGACTATGCAATACCCATTTACAACCTCTATCACTTTTCCAATGAACTTTTCGTTGAGAATTGTCTTTGTATTTGTCACCGGGGATTTAAATCCATTCAAGATTCTTAATTGTTCCTTCTTAACCTGAAAATCAACATTCCTCAATGTTATTTTTAAATTGAGGATCAAGCATGTTTGCACTCCATTCAACATACTTTGCAAGTCCATTTTGAATTATCTCAAGTGCCAAGTCCTTTTCAACATCCCCATCAGAATATTAAACTGAACCGGATATGTTGTTAAAACTGTCGGTACCCTCCAACACAATCTGCACTAGTCTATTAAGCACTCGTATCTAGGTGAAGTGCTTAGCTTCTTCTCCAAACTTATCTGGTGGGATGTCAGAATAAATGTCAGCTAACGCCACAAGTTTCTGTGCTGCTGTTAGTGCTGGAGTGGCCGAAGCTTCTCCACTCGCTTCGCCATTGCCAACAACTTCAGCTTTAGCATTTGGTATTGCTCGTCTTCCTATGGATGGAGCCTGCAAGCCAGCAACGTAAACTTGGACAAAAAGAAAATTGGGAGTTAAGTGCACACAAATGGCACTTTCATCACGAACGTGCTCCACAATGGCTTCCAAGCTCTTCCCTTTATTTTCAGCAACGAAACCCTTGGCCTCAAAAGATCGACCGTCTCCAATTGTCGATGGTGGTAGATCTCCTATTGACTCCTCAATGGTAATAGGATCCTTGCTCCAACGACCTAGGCCTTGGTCCTTGGCAAACCCTTCCAGGCTTAGCGGCTCAACAACATATGGACTTAGGCCTCCCTTCTGCCCTTGCTCTTTCACCTTTGCAAGACCGGCAGCTACTAGTAGGCAAGCGATATTCTTCTCACCGCAGTAAACCATACCAAACTTGCGGCCCGAGGGAATAGAATATTCTTCTTGAAACGTGATCTCTTGTCCAATAAGGAGCCTTCTCACGAACTCCTTGCTCTCCCATGCGAAAGGTTCATCCGTCCCACCCTGTTGCAGCAGCCTAGGTGCAATGATGCTTGACAACATGAGGGACTTCACCTCCAGCGGCATCTCCACCATGGTGATCTTCATGATCTCCATGGTATCCTAGAGGGCACCGCCTTGACTCTCCCCTGACGCCATCCCGTCATCGTTACCGCCGTTGGTGCAGCCCTGCCGGTCACCATGCTACACGCTCCCGGCTGGTCGGAGGTGGTGAGCTAGGGGAGGCGTACGTCGGCCGGAGGCTAGCTGTGGTGGCGCACGACTGATCGATTGATCTTGCGGTGTGGATCGGTCGCACTTCCTCTGCCGTGGCCGGATCGATCGATCGATCAAGTGAGTCGACGAGGAGATGAGGTTTGGGGTGTGAAATCCATCCAAACATAGAAACCCGAGTGATGAAACCAAGTTTGAAGTATTCTACAGTGACTATGGAAACCAAGCACGAGTTCCATACAGTTTCGTAAGACCTACCAATCCATCTATTTCCTCTATTCCTCCTCTCGTCAAGCTGTGCATCCTTGCCTTCATGAAGATGCCTGGTCTAAATGACTATCTTGGGCAAGAAGCAACATTATAACTGAACAATATCTTATTTGATAGTATGAAAGAGAAGGAATTCGATGCTATTATTGAAAAACAAGATACTTTAGGAGGGAAACTGCAGGGTCAAGGAACTGGAGAAATCCTCAGCTTAACCCTATTTGACAGTGAGACTGAAAATAGTTTCAATGTTGAGATGCTAGAGAAAGGTTATGCTCAACTTGAAAGGAGGAGATGGGACTTGATGGAGAGGAAGGCATCCATTAAGAAGCTGGAAGAATTTCAAGAGGAAGCAAGAAGGAGCAACTAGGTGTTTGGTGCCCGGAGAATGCAAGGAAGTAGGGATTGGATAGCAATGGCGAGTTCTCAGTTCTGGCCAGAGCACCGCCTCCCTTGAAGAAACGATATGATCTGATCATGTTCGTTGCCTCCCGGTCCAAATAAGAGAACAAAACTTCAATGAGTGCACCTCTTATGAGTTAAGTTGCATGCACCGACCAGTTGCACCTAAAAGCCTAAACTGATGGGAAAAGAACGCAGTTCACTTTATACACTCTAACACTCCCCCTCATGCGAGACAACCTCAAATATCAAGCATGGAATATTGTTGTGGGCGGCAATTATTTTATTTAATTGCGCACCAGCCAGGATTCGAACTCAAAACCTCTGGCTCTAATACCACGAATGGTCAAGGCTGAACTAGGCAAGCACCATTTCACCCTTTTGAGATCTAAATGGAGTAGTGTTTGAAGAATTTAGTACATGATCTATATCCTTAGAAGTTATCGATTCATCCTTAGCCACATCAGAAGATGGGTATTCAGCATCCAACGTTTAAGGTAAATCTTTAACTTCCAGAGTAGCAACCAACGACTCATCCTTTGAAGTTTCCAATTGATCTTTCACTTCTGAAGTTTTAGAAGTATCTTTGACATCTAAAGAAACAAGCTGTTGGCGAACGAATTTCACACGTTCATCACCAAGTGTTTGGATATAGAACATTCCAGAACCTAGAACCTAGAACTTCAGTAACAATGACCTTGAGAGTCTCTTTATTGTCAGATGCAGACGCATTGGAAATTTTGACTTCCTCGTAGTTCTCTCATAACTTTAATTTATTTTGTTTTGAGATTTTTTCCTTCTTTAAGAGAATCTGAGCATCTGGTATCCTGTCCACTGAAAATGAGCTCAGCTTAGCTAGACCAGCCTCCAAATGAACCGAAGTCATATTGGTATTAGACTCTCATAAGGAACCTAAGAATGTTTCAGATCTATCAACAATTTCAATCTCAATCTCGATATTCAGTTGTAGTATCCTCCTTCTCATCATTGTAATGGCCTCATTGGAATATGGCTCATCTCTACTAGGACAGCGAACACCAGAAAACGAAAATAAAATGGTACAAGTCTACTTAGGGATTGTCACTTTGAAATGATGACCATTAAAAATTTGGTCCACAATGGCAGAATGCCTCCTAGTACGTTGTAATATGTGAAGGAATTCATTTGCCTTCTTTGCTGGAAGCGTTGTCAAATCCACCATATGAATAAGTTGACAATCCTTCTTAGAGTGATAGCCTTTCTTTGTTTTTTCAGCTCGTGCATGAGAAACTATAAGAGCATCGTAGTAATGCGACCTATCCTCATATTCCCGATGCCTGGTAACATCTGCCAAACCATGTGAGAGTAGTAGAGCAGCAATATTGATTCCAAGCTGGTTGTCTCCGGGAACACTTTCTCCCTCAATATGTGAGGGTAGAAAGACTTAGCCATATTCCAAAACTCTAGTGGCGGCTGGGTTAGTTTTGGGGCCAGCAATCTAGCCATCATCTTTGTTGATCCTTCTGGAGTATTCCATCGAGACATTGACTTGTTTTCCAATTAATCTTGTGCGCAAAAATTCTTTTGCTACGTGAGCAAATTGTTTGGAAGATTTGTTCTCTTCTGCAGACCTTTCCAACTTAGGAGGCCTAATGCTTGAAAGATTAACTTGGCGTTCTGCTGAAGGATCAGCATCATCAGCAATGACTATGCAGTACCCATTCACAACCTCGATCACTTTTCTAGTGATTTTTTTTGTTGAGAATTGGCTTTGTATTTTTCACTGGGGGCTTAAATCCATTCAAAATTCTTAATTGTTTCTTCTTAACTTGAAGATCAACATTCCTCAACTTTATTCAAGTTGAGGATCAAGCATGTTTGCACTCCATTCAATATACTTGACTAGTCCATTTTGAACTTGCTCAAGTGCCAAGTCTTTTTCAACATCTCCATCAGAATAATAAACTGAACCGACTATGTTGTTTAAATTGTCGGCACCCTCCAACACAATCCGCACTAGTCTATTAAGCACTCGTATCTCAGTGAAGTGCTTAGCTTCTTCTCCAAAAATTTTTGGTGGGATGTTAGAATAAATGTCAGGTGATGCCACAAGTTTTTGTGCTGCTGTCAGTGCTGAAGTGGCCGAAGCTTCTTCACTCGCTTTGCCATTGCCAATAGCTCGAGCTTTAGCATTTGGTATTGTTCGTCTTCCCATGGATGGGGCCTGCAAGCTAGCAACGTAAATTTGGACAAAAAAGGAACTGGCAATCAAGTGCACACAGATGATACTTCTATCACGAACGTGCTCCACAAAGGCTTCCAAGCTCTTCCCTTTATTTTCAGCAATGAAACCCTTGGCATCAAAAGATCTACCGTCTCCAGTTGTCGATGGTGGCAGATCTCCTATTAACTCCTCAATAGCAATTGGATCCTTGCTCCAACGACCAAGGCCCTAGTCCTTGGCAAACCTTCCAGCCTTAGCAGCTCAGCAACATATGGACTTAGGCCTCCCTTCTGTCCTTGCTCTTTCACCTTTGCAAGATCGACAGCTACTAGCAGGCAAGCGATATTCTCCTCACCAAAGTAAACCGTACTGTTGACACCAGAATTTGGATTTGATAAACGATAAGCCGATGGTGAAGTTGTGACGTCCCAAAATAATCAAAGAAAAGAAAAGGGAAAATCAGCCCATAAGAAAAGCCATGTACTATTTTCGGCCTGTACTGTAGCAACCCGAGTACTGTAGCAGTCCGAGAATAGTGTAGCATTGAGGTACTGTTCACGCAAGATGAAGACCAAATCCAAGAAGATATCGTAAAAACCACGTATGGAAGTTTAATTCTATCTATTAATTAGGCATGTTTTAAATATTTCCTTATGTAATTAGGAAGGTTTGTTAGTTTCCTATTCCTAGCCGATTAGGACTTATATGTTTCCTTTTCTTGTTAGGAAAGTTTTGTCTAGTATCCTATTAGGACTCAATAAGACCCAAGGGTATAAATTGTGTACCAGGGGTCCCTGTAATTGGAAGCTCCACATCAACAATACAATCTCGGCGCATCGCCACCCTAGCTCATGCTAGGTTTACCTACTCGACGGGTTCTCGACTGTTCTATCGGGGCTACATAGGTTCGCTTTAGAATCTGTGTATAGATTAGTCGGTTCGGGGTCTTGCTACCAAGTTGGGCTGCATCGGTTCAGTTCGATCTCCGGCGAAGAAGTAAGTTCCGTCGACAGTGTTTGTCTCGGGGACGATTGATACTTTCTCGGTTAGGTCCGATATATCGATCCAACTGACGCAGACGTTGCCTATCTGATATCTCAATTCTATTTCTAATTGCATCGTGTTTAGAGACGCATCAGTTTAGTTGGAACTGTCTCGGTTAGGTCTGATCTTCTGTCTTAGCCGATATTTCTCTAATCATAATGTTGTTTTAAATAGATTTGTTATATCCATCACTATACATTCTGTTCATCGGTATGCTTAGATCGGTCAGCAATAGTCTTGGCGCAAGCTGTCTCGACTCCGTTCGATCCTTCGGGCTAAGACTAGAGCTGATCGGTTTAGGTGCATCGGCTGTCGGCGTGTGTAGTTTCATCGGAGGGTTAGCCGATGAGTTATCATATGACTAGATCTAAGTGTTGTATCGGCTTATCATGTCACATCTTATTTATAGCCGATACTATTATTAATCTCACTTGTCTATCTGTACTTGAATCTATGTCTAACATACAGCCGATTGCCATCAGCGTTCTATCTACAATCAGCTTACAACGCATCGGATCGGCTTGACAGCCGATTGGCTACCGGACTGTCATCGTCAACATCAACCGGAGGCGCTACAACACATCGGCTTAACAGCCGATCGGCTTCTTGACGATCAACATACAACATCTTGTCGGTTGCAGGATCAAACCGACTGGCACGCCCGCAATCTCAACGTTTAGGACCTGCACTGGAGCCAAGCAGATCTCCCAGGCCTTCGTGTGTCCGAGCGCAGAAGACTCTATCGGCCAGCGCACCCGACGGCAACGCTCCATCGGCCGATGGCGGAATTTCGCGTCAACACGTACCGAACTTGTGGCCTGACTGAATAGTATATTCTTCTCGAAACATGACCTCTTGTCCAATAAGGAGCCTTCTCACGAACTCCCTGCTCTCCCATATGAAAGGTTCGTCCGTCCCACCCTATTGCGCCAGCCTAGGTGCAGTGATGCACGACAGCGTGAGGGACTTCACCTCCAGTGGCATCTCGATCGTGGTGATCTTCATGATCTCCACGGTATCCCCAGAGGGTACCGCCTTGACTCTCCCCCGACGCCATCCCGTCGTCGTCGCCGTCACCGGTGCAGCCCCGTTGGTCACCATGCTATGCGCTCCCATACAGTCGGAGGTGGCGAGCTAGGGGAGGTGTACATCGATTAGAGGCTAGTTGTGGTTGCACGTGATCGATTGATCTCGCGGCGTGGATCAGTCGCACTTCCTCCGTCACGCCCGGATTGATCGATCGAGTCAACGAGGAGAGGGGTTTTGGGGTGCGAAATCGATTCTAACGTAGAAACCCGAGTTACGGAACCCGATTTTAAAGTGTTATACATTGACTATGGAAACCAAGCAGTACAAGTTGCATACACTTTCTTAAGACCTATCAATCCATCTATTTCCTCTATTCCTACTCTCGCCAAGTTGTGCAGCCTTGTCTTTGTGAAGATGTCTGGTCTAAATGACTATCTCGGACAAGAAGCAACATTATACCTAAACAATATCTTATTTGATAGTACAAAAGAGAAGGAATTCAAGGCGACTATTGAAAAACTAGATACTTTAGGAGGGAAGCTTTAGGGTCATGGAACTGGAGAAATCCTCAGCTTAACCCTATTTGACAGTGAGACTGAAAATAGTTTCAATGTTGAGATGCTAGAGAAAGGTTATGCTCAACTTGAAAGGAGGAGATGGGACTCGATGGAGAGGAGGGCAGCCATTAAGAAGCTAGAGGAATTTTAGAAGGAAGCAAGGAAGGAGCAACTAGCTGTTTGGCGCTCAGAGAATGCAAGGAAGCCCCGGAGAATGCAAGGAAGCATGGCTTGGATGACAATGGCGAGTACTTATTTCTGGCCAAAGCACCGTCTCCCCCGAAGAAAGAATATGATCTGATCAACTTCATTGCTTCCGGTCCAAATAAGAGAACAAAACTTCAATGAGGCCATGCACCTCTCGTGTTTTAAGTTGCATGCACGTTGCATCTTGGATGGCAATGGCGAGTACTCAGTTCTGGCCAAGAGCACCGCCTTCCCCAAAGAAAGGATATTATCTGATCAAGTTCATTTGCCTCCCGTCCAAATAAGAGAACAAAACTTCAATGAGGCCATGCACCTCTCGTGTGTTAAGTTGCATGCACCGACCAGTTGCACCCAAAAGCCTAAGCTGATGGGAAAAGACGGACAATTCACTTTATACGCTCCAACAAATCGGTCATGGTAGGTAGTTGAAACCAGCAATCCATTTGACAATGGCCACCCACTCACCCAGTGAGTAGAATGCAAGATATAGGAACGCGACAGGAGAAGCTATATAGAATAAACGGAAGGAGAATACATAGAATTTGAAAGTAGTGCCAAAAATTTGGAGACGCAAATGCTGAAGCTTTGTTATTATGTGTGTATGATCCAATGATCCCTGGTCTTTCATGATTGATCAACTGATTACTAATTAAATTAGAGGATGAGCACGTTGAACACCAAAAGGAGGGCTTGTGGTGGACAAAGCACCCTATTTCTTGCTGTCTGATACAACAGTTAGTCACATATGGAAAATGGGATTCTCTAGCCTGCGTGTGTTCAGCCTTAGGTCGCGATGGAAGAAGACGAAATTGCGGCCTGGCCCAACTGTCAGTCAAATTACAACGTCCCACTCCCGTTCCAGACCAACAATGGGCTGCACGCACGACACAATCCCATTTCATGGGGAGTACTATGTTTAGATTTTCTTCTTAATTTGTTAGAGCCAAGTACAACACGAACAATCGTACAATAGATCCACACTAGCTTCACAACTTTGAAACAAAACAACAGACACAAATGAATAAATGATACTAATTGTCAGATTGTATTAATCATAGGGGCCAGGATTCTATTATGTGCTATCATCTTTGTTCCCTGCTTACAGTGAAAAAGCAAATAATCACTGTTACTCCGTGCTACAACAAGTGCAATATTTGTTCCTGATTCCTAGCAACAAGGAGGGTTGTGCTTCCCGCCTGGGCCACCGCCTGAAACGTGAAACGTAGTAACTCAAGTTAGGTTAATTAAATCGTGCACAAAACAAATGATAGGAGTATATATGCTCGTCAGTTTGATTATACTGTGCTTCTATGTATAATTAATTGTAAGAAATATTTTTATCAATGAATTGCACATACAGTAATAAACTAATAATACTTTCCATAAACAATCAATCAGCTCTAGATCCTGCTACAGCTTACCCGGCACTCTTGGCGATGACGAGCTTTGTAGGATTCGACGAGACCGTGTTAATTTGCTTGTCGCTAAGGGATCAAGATGGCCCTGATGATGCATCTCCCTGTCCATTAGTAGCTCGAGAGCTTTGCCTTCAGAGCCAGTGGCGAGCATACAAGGGAGAAATGGCAAGTGACATAGGAGGCACATCACTAGAATTGCCTGCAACCTGATGCGATGATGAAGCCCATGAGTTCCCATTAAATTCACCGGCGTCTCTTTCTCCCTTAATTTGCTAGCTGCTGCTGAAACTAAGCTCAAAAACAGGCTTGCAGTAATGGTGTGGTACAGCTTACAAATGTAAAGGTACACACATGACACATGCTAGCCGTGTGATGTCTATAAATATAGGGCAGCCATGACACTGTATGGTGAGTTTCAGTTTTTCAGTCGTCAATCTGTCATTCTGTCAATGGTAGTTGAAATCAGCCATAGATTAATAGGATGGAATACACGGTTTATAGGAGAATGGTTGTGGAAATTAAGTAAAAGTAGTGCCCAAAGTTAATTTGGTGACAAGTGCTGGAGCTTTAAGACTTGTTGTACGTGTACGACTGATGCATGGTCTAAATGAACAATTTGGACTATCAGAGGATAAGCGTGTTGAACAAAAAGGAGTGCTCGTGGGGTGGCAATGGCTCGGTCTGACTGGCATGAGTTCAAAATATGGTAACTTTTGTTTCGGTTCGTGATTGTAGAATAGCGCGGTTTAACCAACTCATTAACTCATGGTCAGACAGAGACTCGGAGTTCAGACCAACAAAAGCAGCTTGCACGGAAGCCGCATCCCGTTCGAGCCCAACGGCTGCAAGTGCAACGGGCGCCAGACGAAGGCCTCGAACTCGACGAGGTTTGCGCTAGAGGGAAACGGTCAGTGGCATGATCGATGTTGGTCATCGTCTACGAGGTACGGTGGTGCTACTCAGTGTGGAGACACGGAAGAAGATGTAGGAGCTTACATATGGGACCCACTACATAAGGGCATTTTGGTCTCGCATCGTCCGCCTACTGCCGTGTTGGAGGGCAAAACACAGGAATGAAGTCCCCTGGATGAGTAAAGCGCTAATGTCGCACACACTAGAGCAGTGGCGAATCCGCGCGCCAAGGTAGAATAGAATTAAAATGTCACCATTTTCCAAAGAATAAATATGTGGAAAATACGCCGTTTCAAAAGGCGTGGGCTTGCATTGCTTTCTTGAAAAAAAATGTGGCATCGTGGCTTCCATTTCCACAACATGTTACAATTTCCTAGCAAAAAAGATATTGAATCAATTCCTTTAAAAGACCTTCGAATTTACCATTTAATGTAATTGAAAAATTATAAACAGCTCTATTTAGGCCATTAAACAAATATACATGAGGTCTGCTCCGTTGTTCTCTACTAACAATATAAAATAATATTGACCGTTAGATCTACGTGCTTATACTATCAAATATTTTGGGACGGTAGAAATTTTGAAGGTACGATCGTCCAAACGAAAAAACTGCGAAGGGGTAAATGACGTGGGAGCGATATAATGGGGGAGTCGGAGCGATGACGTGGGAGTCGTTGGTGCGTAGGAGTCAATCTAGGTCTGATGGCTTCCATCGTTTAGGAGGGAGATAAACAGAAAATAGAGAGAAAAAAGAAAAAATAGTCTTACCCGTATTGACTTACTAGTAAATGACTAATATGTCCTATTAAACGAACGGTTAAGATCATTTCTATTGAAAATATAATACTGACAGTAGAGAGCGCCGGAGCGTTACTCTATATACATGCCCTCATTATTTTCTCTCTAACTGAAGGTTGTCTTCCACCCCCGGACCATTCAGAAATATTAAGGAAGGTTGTTTTCTTTTTATTGCAAATCTACCACTAAATCGAAAACAAATGTTAAGCTCAAGTTCTCATAAATGACCAAATCCCCTCGCTCAAGGCATCAATAGACAAATACTAGTGACTAGATCATTAGCTAGCCTGACACCACGCCAACACGCTCACGCGTACATTTGTGTCACGGTGGCCTAATATAAGGCTAGCGGCCAATATATAAAAAAATATTGTAAATAAGATGGACCAAGTGTGTTAATGGTCTGTAAGCAATTGGGCCATGCAATATGTAGGCATCACATCTTGGTGGCGGGATTGGTAGTGACGCATCTAGGAGCGACGGTGAGGCATGTAATTAAGGACGACAGCACACCGGCCATTGAGGACAATGGATATTGGGAGAAGGAGCTGGTGACTTCCAGATCTAGAAGGATGGCAAAATTTTGACATCAACATGTCATTCTGGGCTGGTTTGGTTTAAAGCCAAAATTGGTCTTACCAATATTTGGTAACTTTAATAGTATTCACTGCATGTTTAGATTGAGACCAAATTTTAGCTAGCCTATAGAAATTAGGCCACTTTAATAGTAAAAGTAGACTACTTTAGTCTCAAACCAAACACAATTTTGCCTTACCTAAATTGGTCTTGCCAAATCTTGTCAAAATTCGATATTGCCAAAAATTGGTAAAGTCAATGTTGGCCATAAACCAAACATGCCCTCTATGTCTATCTTCGTTGAGGTTAAACGGGAAATCACGACATCATGCTGAGAAAATGGAGACCTGCAAGTCGGAGGGGAGAGAGGAGAGAGGATAACATATGTGTACCACTAATTTTATATTATTGTTTTTTTTTGGAAAGTTACCTGTTGGACCGAAATGACAAAGTAGCCGTGTGTGAAAATTCGGATCAAATTGCCAAGTAGGCTTCACCTAGGATGAACTAAACCGCCATTAAACTTTGCTAGGGACATAGATTGACATGGTTTTAATTAGTAGTTGAGGGAGGCTCTATGCGCCGTTTCGCGTCTACAACTGTCAATAAAACTTAGAATACTTTTCATTTAAAATATATCTCTAGTCATTAGTTAATTCCATTTATGTTCAATTTCAATTTAATCTTCCTCGGTGTTGATCTCGTCGGAGTGGAAATCAGAGAGTTTGGATGAGCTTCCGATTCTCTCCTGGTGCGCTTACACGCAAGGACGCCGAACCCGTGCGCTTGGCAAGCTTGTATTTTCTTGGATTCATGAAAACTAAAGTGGGAGAATTCTGCGCGTGGACGGCGCCGGGCAGGCGTGTACACGTAAAGGCACACATATAGCGGTAAATGAAACCGGAGAAGAATCGATGGCTTTGTTTCGGACGCTGTACAAAAATCTCAAAGGATGATTGGAGTAAAAAATAAAATAAAAATTATAACAGTTGAGATAAGAGATTATAGGATCTTTACTAATTTTTTAGACCTGCCATGTGGTGGCCTAGCTACGAAAATTTAATGGACATTTAGTACTAAGTATATAATAGACACAAATGATACTTATTGTCAGATGGTCTCAACATAACATAGGAGCATTTTAGTTATGAAGATATATGTCCAAATTTATAGGTTTAAATAGTTATATTTTAAAACGGGGTAGTATGCATCTATGCTTTCAGATCCTTACTTATAATGTGAAAAAGCAACGCACTGCTACTAGATATATGCTTTCAGATCCCTGCTTAGGGCATGTACAATAAGGATAAATGAACCTACTATTAGCCTACTTACGTTAGATTTTGTCTATTTGGATGGAAGAGAATGCTAGGAGAGAGAAGCTGCTGGCGTCTAAATTGTCGACGACTGTGTACGGGTTCCTAGGCAGAATTTGCATATGGGCTAGCAATCTATAAGAGAAGAGCCATAGTGGTGGGCCCAAATATAAATATAAAATGCTTTTAGTTATTATCTTTTTGAGGAGTACTACTTTGCATGTTGCATGTAAAGCTATCACCTAGCTGACGTGTCTGACGTGTCTGGTATTTGAAGATGGCTGCTTACGCTTCTCAATGCACTGCTACTCGATATCCGTGCCACAAATATAGTGCGACTGATCCTACTGATCGAGCTCCATGTCTCCAACTCCTAGCAACAAGGAGCGGGGTGGCCGCCGCCTGGCTCGCTGCCTGAAACGTAATTCCAAGTCAGGTTAAATCGTGTGCACGTGGCAGGAAAACGTCAGGAGTATCGCTGTTTTATGTTAAAACCGTAAAAAAACATTTCTCTCGATGAATTACAGATACAGTAAGCAATCAGCTCTAGATCTTGCTACAACTTACCCCGCACTTGTAGGATTCAACGAGACCGTGTTGATTTGCCTGTAGCCAAGACATCAAGATGGCCTTGATGATGCATCTCCCTCTCGGCCATCAGTAGCTCGAGAGCTTTGCCTCCAGAGCCAATGGCGATTGTACAAGGGAGAAATGGTTTGTGCACCAGGATGCACATCACTAGGATTGCCTGAAACCTGACGCGAAGCCCATTTGCTCCCATTGAATTCACCGGCATCTTTGCTATCTGCTTAATTAGAAGCTAAGCTTAAACAGCCTTGCAATAGTGGTGTAGACCTACAAATTATTAATGTAAAGGTACACACATGCATAGCCGTGTGATGTCTATATATACGAGGAGGGCAGTAAGAACTGTAGTAGTAGTTGTCTGAAATTTAGTTCAGTCCAAGTCAATCTGTCAATGATCGGTGGTTGAAATCAGCGATCGATTAGACAAATGAATACGGTACACCGTAGAATAGTTGTGTAAGGTAAAAGTAGTGCCAAAAGTTTGATGACCAAAGTGTTGGAGATTTGAGACTGTTGTGTATGATCGATTCATGGTCTTCAACTCTTCATGTACAATTGGGACTAAATTAGAGGGTAAGCGTGTTGAACAAAAAAAAAAACGGGGTACTGCTTGTTGGGGGCCAAGGCTCGGTCTTGCTGGCATGGGTTCACATATGGGAATTTTGGTTTTGGGTAGTACGAATTGCGGTTTAACCGGTCAGATCAACAAAAACAAACAAGCTAGCGAGCACAAATCCAAGGCAGCAATGCATGTTCAGCCGGAACAAGTTCACTTTTGGTCCTTAAGTTAACGCAGTCTCAAAAGTGTCCCTCAACCGTAATATGAGAAATGTTGGACGCCATTTTAAACAGGTTAAACGCAAGTTTAATAATTTAGCCAACTGAAGGCTATAAGTCCATGTATAGAGCTGACATGTATAATGTATGAGTTATAAGATTGGCTCTAATTTTCTCCTCCTCTCTCTGTCTCTTTCTTACGTATCTAATTCATCTATTTAGAAGCACGTGCAAAGCTGACTCTTGAGCAAGAGCCAACCTTACTTCTTTTACTTTATCTCTCCTCCATAAACATATAGCCGGCTTATAGCTTGCTAATAAACTTGTTCTAAATGGCAGTACATAAGGTGGTTTGATTGGTGTGACGTTCTAGCAAGCAAATAAAAAGATAAATAACCATAAGACCCACTTTTTAGTGAAATTGAAACGCTAAAGAAATAACCACCAATTGGATATTAGGGAGCGGTATTTTCATCATTGAATTTTTCTTATTTTATTAGTAGTTTTAGATTTCGTATTTTGATGAGCCTTATTATAAAGAGTTCATGGAATAACCCATTTTCATAGAATAATGAATTAAGGAAGAAATCATATGACTCTACCGCTTATAAGAAAAGATCTATGGGACCTCACAATAAAAAATGTTTACCCAATTCCCCCCTCCCCCTCTCTCAATCCAAGGGGAAACGGGTGAAGACGATGACGATGCAGCATTGCTCAGGCGCTGAGGCAGATTCCAACGCCATGAAACTCCCTGCTGAAGTAGTCGTCACCAATGAGAAAACAAGGGGCAAGGAGGAATGCGACAAAGAGAAACACGATAGGTGGCAGCGAGGTACACTGATTGGAGCTGCCGTCAATGAGGTTGGTCCGACGATGGTGCTGGCCAACGATGGCTAGCCCATAGCGCGCCCAAGGGGCAAGGAGGGGCGTGCACAGGGCTATCAGCGCCCGTCGCTCGCCATCTTGCTCCCGTGGGGACCTTCGCACATGTCGTCCTCCTATCTCTCATCTTCTCTGGTGTGGACTTCAACATTTAAACTGTTTCGTAAGTTGTAATCTTGTGTGTGACTGTTGATTGTTGAACATTTGAACTATGTCATTTAAATTAAGCACTTATGCTATTATGTGTTTGATTGTGAGTTATCATTTGATGTTTAAGTTCGATTACACCGATTTTTTTTTTACATGTACTAGCCTACTATTTTGTCTTCTATATGCTTGTTGTCTGTTTGCCTGCTTAAGTATTATTTTGCCGGGTAAACGGACATGCCTGCGAGTATGTGGCGCCCGTGGGCGATGGACATGTGCATAGTTCCTTGCCCATCATATGGTATCGGGCATGCCCACAGGCAACAAGTTCTTCATGGGTATGGGTAGGCAATACTCATACCCGTCACGCTCAATTGCCACCCCTAGTTCGGAGGCATCTCCCTAATCATTACATCTATCTAGACATTTTACGTACAAGACAGGAAATGCAAATGTCAAATTAGATCGACGAGAGAAAATATATGCACAGATTTATACCAAAATCGTGCATTAAATATATAGACGCGACACGAAGCTTTAGATTTCCATTCATACGTTAGTCGATAAGTACCACACACAATAACCGTACAATGAGTCCACGCTTCACAACTTTAAAACCAAGAAACATGCGTAAATGAATAAACAATAATCTCGATTATATATAGGGGCATTACTACTCTGAGATATTCTTTTTGATAAGATAGAACAGGCCTTGTATTAAGAAGCAACTCGTTGTAACTCCGTGCCACAACTGCAGGTAAGTTCATTGTTTTGCCCATGGCTCAGATCAAACTCCTAGCTAGCAACATGGAGGGTCGTGAATGCCTGAAACGTAACTCCAAGTCAGTTTAAATCATGCACGTGTGACAAAAAATGGTGGGAGTATGTATATATGGTCAATTTGATTAGAGTGTGTGCTTCTCTGGTTCATGGTAAAAAAGAAAGAGTTAATTGTACTTTACACAGGACAAAATCTCTGTTTCATTTTGTACCGGATTTTACATATACTTTTGCTTTGAATTAGGGTGTACCAAAATAAGTTTTACTTTGCACCGGGAATCATAAGGATAAGTCATTAAATTTATAGAATTATGAAACCAACTTCGTGAATAGCTTAAATTCAAAACATGTTTTAAGGTCCACTCATATATTTTATAAAATATTATTAATTATATGATATAACCCGGCAAGACGCATCTCGACATAAAGTGAAAATATATGTTAAACTCAGCGCAACATGAAACAAGGTATGTTTTACCCGGTAAAAAGAAACTTAATTCTCTCGATGAATTGCACAGAAAGTAATTAAACAGTCAGCTCTGAATCCTGCTACAGCTTACCTGGCCCTTTTGGCGACAATCCTAGGGTCCGACGAGTCCGTGTTAATTTCTTTGTAACTAAGAGATCATGATGATCAAAGACTTGCCTGATCCAGAGCCGGTGGCGAGCGTACAAGGGAGAAATACCATGTGCAGGAGGAGGCACATCATTAGGAATGTTTGCAACCTGACACGACGATGCCCATGAGCTCCCATTGAATTCACCGGCATCTCTTCGCTATCCGCCGTAGAAGCTATGCTCAAATTGCCTTGAAAACTGGTGTAGTACAACTTGAAAACGTAAGAGTACACACATATTTATACAGCCTTGTGGTGTCCATGAATACAAGGTAGGCAGTAATAATTAGTAGTTCTCTGATATTTAAATACTTTTCGGTTTTTTTTTTCAGTTTGAGTCAATTGGTCAATTGCAGGCAGGGGCTAAATCAGGGATGGGGAGGGGATGTAGCCTAACCCTATGACTAAAACTACACTTATAATTCATAAAAATACGGAGGAAAATTTTAAAATTATATAAAATAACCTAGCTTAGCCCTACGCCGCTCGAGTAAGTTAATAGTTTCGCCCCTGAGATTTGTTGGCAGTTGAAATCGACGATCCATTTGATAATGGCCACCGAGTGTGTGTACGGAAATAATGAGAGTATTAATTTAACTAATTAGCTTTTGGCTGCAGCTGTCCTTGGATGAAGGTGGGTGACAGAAAGCCGACGCTGGCTCCGGCGATCTCGGAAGTGTGAAATGATGAGCCGGCGAAAATGGCAGGAAACTTCCGCATCGATCGTACACTCGAAACGTCGTGACAAGTTTCAAAAAAAAAAAAACCACCGTGGTGCACACAATGACGTGGCAGAGCTAGTTGTTTTCTGTTTGAAAGTCATGCATGTACGTGCGGCTATATTAATTTATTCGATGTAAATTTCATGGAATTGATCGAACATATTCCCGGAAAGGTCATTGTTGACAAAAACGTAATATCAATGTGTTTCATTCACTGTGACTTTGCTCCTTCGAGCTAAGCTCTGTCCCACAAGTTTGAGGCTTCCAACACGGAAACGCCAAGACCTTGTCTCCGTAGCCCCTTTTAGATAAACTCATTAGCTGACATTGCAATTAATCTAGCGGTTTCATTTGATTCATGCTAAACTAGTTTTACGTTGTTTTGTATACAATTAAAGACTTGCCACACGTAAAACAAGCCATTAGTATATGACTAATTAAGTATTAGCTTTCTAAACTTTAAAAAAATTATTTTAAAGAACTTTTTATGCAAAAGGTTTTCAGAAAGTATACCGTTCAACAATCAGAGGAGATTGTGATAGAAAAAAAAACACGTTCTTAAGGCGTACGTGTATTGCATCCCGTCTCACTTCGCGGAGAAGCGAATGCAGAGTACTGCATCCACTGCATCTTGCTTTATTCGATGAAGACGGAGATAAGAGCAACCTGGACACACTCTACAAAAGTCAAGTTTAAGGCCGAAAAAAAAGAGTTTTCTTGTCATAAACGGATATGCTATTTATATGTCAACATATTTCTAGGGTTAAAATAGTCCAAATTCTGATCCTCCATTGTGCTTGGAGATTCATCCTGTTGGGCAAACATGAAATTCACACGAGCGCATGAGCTGGATTTCGAACCCATGCCATGAAAGGTAAAAGCACATTGGGCTAATCAACACACGGCTTGGATGTTTTTGCATGCAAGTTACAGATCATGCATATTAATAAACTAATACTATCGATACGTTTTTCAAGATATTTCCTATTTGATATTAGTCATTTTTTTATACAACGTGATTAACGATGGGTGTCTTGCATCATAACCATATTAAACACACAAAACACAATAAGATAGCTGTCTATGGTAGTCAGCAAGGAAGGAGCATCAAGAAATCTGGCTGCACAGTCGCGCAAATAACAAGGTCGCGTACGATCGTATCCCAAGAGTTGGTACACCTAAAATACAAAATCATTTTCAGAACTAAAAGATGCCTCTAATTTGATGGTGAATCACAGTTGTCCTATCCAACCAGCGTCAATCGTGACTTTGCTGTCAGTCTAACTGCGCATCCGATCCAACCACACCACAACCACAAACTTGACTGTCGGGATAGGTGAAAACCACCGAATTGAAAAACTTATGGATGTAGTTCGACTTTGTTTCTTCAATTTGTATTTACAGAGTGCAATAACAGCACTCCACAGTCTACACTTTAAATTCAACCTCTAGTCGAAACCTAGGCTAAACTATAACTTTCTCTCCAATCTCTTCTCTCAAAACCGATACTGAGAGACACAACACTTATATATTTATACCCTTAATGTGGCTATAAAAAACCACAAATCGTACTTATTCAAAGAGTCCTACTTACTTAAAAAACTTACTCATGCAAATAAACAAATCGACCCTTCTAAATTTTACTCCACTTTCCATACACACATAATTCCTCATATTTGTCAGATGGAATTTTCAACTGCACATACATTATTTACTAACATCAACTTTTCCTAAGTTGACTTTCGATCCATCCCCAACAATACTCCACAAGCCTCAAACAATACCTACACATGAACAAACCAAGAAAGAGCACAAGTTCTTACCCAATTTAACTCAAACAATAGCACACGATAATATAATCCATGTATAGTAAACATATGAAAGTCTTATCAATAAAGCAACCACAAAATTCGATAAAGACAATCAAATCCTGCCGCTCTCAAGGCTTAGCCGGCCGTCAGATCGCCACAGATAGGCCGGTACCTATGGACTGACCATCGTGGCAAGGCCAGTCTAACCATCATCGTCAATCGTCATCAGTAAGAAACATCAATAATGTATAGATGAAACAAAAAATATCAATTCTCATGTGCCAATTGTTATCATAAAACCATAAATCAAACCTTGATTTTGCAGGTAGATGGATCGGTGAAAATATTATTTAACTTATACAACAAAATGTGTCGATAGTTTGATAGCAAAATCATACAATGGTCCGCACTTGACAAATTTAAAACGAAACAATTTACATACAAATGAATAAATGACTAATTTTCACATGGTCATCTCGATATGTAGGAGGGGCATCCAATTCTGCGTCATCCTTTTCGTCGAGACAAAATGGTGGACCTCTTCCTTAAATTCCTTCCCTTCTTATCCTATACTGAAAATGCAACGCGCGCGCTGTTACTCCGTGCCACAACGGTGCATTCCTTTTTCCTGGCCAAGCTCAAACTCCTAGCAACAAGGAGGATTGTGGCCTGCGCCTGAAACGTTTAACTCCAAAAGTCAGGTTAAGTCGTGCACGTGCTATAGATAAAAATGATGGGATCATGCATGCTCGTTAGTTTGATTAATTAGAGTAAACAATCTATCCTAAAACCTCGATGCATCATTGCACATACAGTAAACAATCAGCTCTGGAGTACATGATATCGTGCTACAGGCCTACCGCTTACCCGGCCCTTTTGGCGAAAGGAATTGTAGGATTCGACGAGACCGTGTTGATTTGCTCGAAGCTGAGAGATCAATATGGCCATCATGATGCGTCTCTCTTCCCATGATCAGAGACTTGCCTACAGAGCCACTAGCGAGCGTACAAGGGAGAAATGGCATGCGTAGTAGGAGGCACAGCAAGAGGAATAATGCCTGCAACCTGAGGCGAAGCCCATCAGCTCCCATTGAATTCACTGGCGTCGATCTCTTTGCTATAGCTAGCCGCTGTAGAAATTAAGCTCAAACAGCCTTGCAAATTGCAATATTAATGGTGTAGTACAACTCACAAAAAATGTAAAGGCGCACGCATGTCTATAAATATATATATACTTACGCATAAGGGTATAAGAAGTTGTTGTTGTTGTGTGAAATTTAAATACTGTTTGTTTTTTCAGTTTGAGTCAACTGGTCAACGGTAGATAGTTGAATCCACGGTCCATTTGACAATGGCCGTGGAGTGAGTAGAATGCAAGGCATAGGAACGCGACAGGAGAAGCTATACATTGAATATACGGTAGGGGAATAGTTGTGGAAATTAAAAATAGTGTCAAAAGTTTGGTCACACAAATGTTCATGCTTTGATCTTAAGTCTATGATCCATTGTCTTTCGTAATCGAACAATTGATGACTAAATTAGAGGATAAGCGTGTGGAATGCTTGTGGCGGGCAAACATCTTATTTCTAGCTGTCTGATAATCATTCGGTCCGTCTTAGTGGCGAACACAAAATTGAAATATAAGAATCTATTATGTGCCGTCAAGTTATGTCTTAGTTTAATAATTTAACATTGGTATTTTCACTCTTAACAATATACCGACGAGATTACATATAAACAACCAAATGCAACACATAACATTTTATATTGCAATCACATAATAAATATAGGACAATCCGCCAGAAAATAAATCTTAAAAGATCATCTATGATGGTATCTCCAATTTGAAATGAAGCAATAGTCTTTGCACATCTGATGACAGTGTGTGCGAACTAGGGCACCAAAATTCCTATATTTTAACCTAAGTTGATGTGCTCTACCATGTTTCTAGACGTCTTATTCCGTTTCTTTTTATTATTATTGTCTTCTTACTTTATATTGATTTGGCGAGAATGGATCGTTTTCTTTGACTCTAATAAATGTTTGATGATAGTCACTGTGGTGTTAGAGATATAAATTAAAGATAGAATATTTAGAGATAAATATAATATATTTAGAGATATATCTTCTATAATTTATCTTGTACTTCAAAGTATCTCTCATGTATCTTTATATATACCCCATAAGGATCGATGTAGAACATATCAGAATATATTAGATTAATATTTTTCATATATGGTATCAAAGAGCTGTTGTTTGGAACAACGATGTGAACTCACGTTCTTGGCACTTAAGATTCCATTTATTCACTTATTAAATAGAAGTGTTTGGGTGTAATATTTTTTTCCTACACATATTGGCGCACTCAACACGGTAGTAGCTAGAGCTTCGTCCTTTCTCTACTAGCAACTAGAGCTCAACTGTCCCTCTACTTTTACCATTAGAAATATCTCATATGCCCATATATTTGTACTAGACGTCTGATTTTTTTTTTGAAAAAAAAAGTTGATGTCCTCCATTTTCATTTCACCCGGGGACCTCAAATTCCCGGAGACGGCCAACCTTATGCAATAATTTATCAAATGATAATTGTGTTATTACCCTTGTTTTCACATAAAATCGTGATTTTATCCCACCTTTTAGGGTTTATGATTTTGCCCTTTCTTTTTTAATCGAAGCTTGGATTTGCCCCTATTCTGTTAAGTCATCTTGATTGTGCTAATTTTATGATAAAAGGACATTTATACCCTTGTATATTGGTGTTGTGTTCTTGCATGTTACATGAACCTTGCCTAATTTGATATGTTTTTTCACAGCTGTATGTGTGCATGATTGAAAAGTGGTATTAATATTCTTAAGGCAAAAAGTCCACTTTACTCCTTTTAACTATTTCATTGGATCACTTAACCCCTTAAACTATTTTTGTTCATTTTACACCCCAAACTATTAGAAATAGCTCACTTTACACCCTAACAACATTTTTCTTTTTTGTTTATATCTATACAAGTCATCTTTTCTTACTAAAATTTGGTGTGATTCATAGTGAATTACAAGTTACCTTTGAAAAAAAAATTTCAAATTTTTACCTCTGTTCCCGCTGATTGAAAGCATATAATAACAATTTGAACATTGGAATTTTAAAGTTCAAATAAAATAGTCATAAAAAAATAAAAATATTATGGAGCTTTGGTAATGACGTCGTCTACAACTCCACAAAATTTCATCTCAAAACATGGCTTGCATAAAGAGAATCAAAAAAGGAAAGCATTGTTAGGGTGTAAAGTGACCCAATTCGGGGGTGTAAAACGAGCCAATATATAGTTTAGGGGGTTAAGTGATCCAGTGCAATAGTTTAGGGAAGTAAAGTGAACTTTTTCCTAGTCTGAAAGAAAAGATGCACAGAAGCGGCATGTATTTTGAAAAGAGATGATGTCTTGACTGACATGAGAATACCAAAAACGAAAAAAAAACCTAATGTGCAGTTCTAATTTAGGTATACACTGAATCATATGCTGATTACAAATTAGTGGGCTTAATCATTCAATAAACAAGAGTAAAATACATCGGTATCATAACTTGTGATGTGTGTGCAATTTAGTCACACATCTTATAAATTGCTTAAATGAGTCATTTAACTTGTGTTTAAGGTGCAAACTATATATTAAACATGTGTAATATGTTAACCGTATTGATATCCTATACAAATGGCCACATACGACCCATAAATAAGCAAACTATTAATATTATCAACAATAAATTCAACACAATATGAACTATAATAATTTTTTTAATATTAATTAAGGTGTGATTATGTATATTAAAATCACACATACTGTTGCAACTTTTATTTTTATTGGTTCCACATTCATATAAGTCATTAGTGACATATTAAGTCAGCATGACATTTAATTTGCAAGCAAATACTTCGTATGATAAGATTTGCACCCGTCGTGTGACTTATTTGAGCAAATTATAAGATATATGACTAACTTGCACCCACCACACAAGTTGTGGTACCGCCACTCTAAACAATATGTAAATTGGATTACCATAGAAAAGAATTGCTTTCCAAACCAACAAATCCCTGAGAAAGTACGCACAACGGATAAACAAAGGAAAGGGAATCCTCAATCCGCAACAAATCTACCCATGCCGCACCACCGCTCAAGCCAGCTCGTCGTCGCATCGACTTGCGCCATCGGCGCGTCTCACCTCCCTTCGCGTGCGAGGTTGCCTTGCGCCGCGTCTCCTACTCACTTGTTGACGAGCTGATGCCGCCGCTGCCACTTGATTGCCCTTACCTTCCTGTCCGCATGAGCTGGCCTGCTCTATGTCGGCATTGCCTTCTACAGCATGTCCCGTTCACTCGCCGATGAGGCGGCCGCCGCCACCACTCACTAGCGTTGCGCAGGGGCCAGCAAAAAGGGATCGGGAGAGGCCCAGCCAGGGAAACAGTGAGTACGTTCGGTGGACTGGGAGTAGAATTGTCTATTCACATTTTCTCATTTAACTCTCTTTTGTTTAACTCATTTAATCTGGGCCACGCAACAAACATCCAAATTAGGGGTAAACGGACACTTCAATTCAAAAACTGAGGGAAAAACACATACACCAAAACTGATGGTAAAATCATAATTACAATTAGAAGTAGGGATAGTAACACAATTGCCGCATTCATCAAACATCAAAAGTTAATGGGTACGTGGAATTGGACAAGTGGGAATACATGTCAGCACTCTCTCTTTGAAAAGCTGCTCAAATCTATAGAATAAAAAAAAGTGACCTTCTCCCTTGTTGCTCTTTATTCACTCATATGACATAATATCGATCGTATTTACAAGTCTATGAGACTTTCCTTTGTTATTAAACTTGATACTTTTTATGGGGCATGACATTTAAACTTTGCTTCGTCACCCTCGCCAACAACGGCGATGTTTATCCCCCTTGAAAATAATGTGAACCGTAAATCTGTATGGAATAATGGTCATGACCACGCCCATAGCCAACTGCAACACCGTTCTCTTCTGCAGCCATTTTTTTTGGAAGGAGGGCAGTAGTTTTGCCTCGTGTATATTAATAGAACAGGAGAAAATTTAAGTTACAGGGCATCCCAACAAAAAGGCACCCGTAAAAGGGAAAAAAGAAAAATTAAGTGATGTCTCTCAAAATTCCTAACTCCTGCAAGCAGGTTGCCCCTGCTCTGACCCAGGTTCTGGCTTTGTCTTTTATCTTTGCCACAATGGAAGCCTGTGTTGCCACCTTTCTTCAAAAAATTATTGTATTGTGCTCGCACCAGATCTCGTAGAACATCATAATGATCAAAGGTCTTAGCGGTTTTTTCAAGGTATTTGATGTCCCCAAGATTAGCAGCCACCAGTCTTTGATTGTTGTGCAGTTGTACCATTCCTCAATTCTTAAGTTTGTGCTTGACCACCTTTCAATTTTCCTCCGGGTTGCCTTTGAAAATCTGCGTCGGAAGAGCAGGTGGGATGCCGTTTCATCAACCACACATTGTAGCCCGGTGGTAGAGAGCTACCAGGTGCTCTTGCCGGCCTGGGTTCGAATCCCCACAGCCCTGGTTTTCTCATCAATTCTTCTCTCTTAATAATTGATGCTAAGCTCCTTTTTAGCATCCCATCTTTTAACGACCTTACTTGAACAGGATCTCTTCAGCAGCCATGTCCTTCAATTTCAAATTATCAATAGCGCATTTTGCACCGCAAGTAACGATTAAGAAATCAAAACAAGAAATGATTAGCAAATAAAGCCTCTAACTAGTTCTCACAAAGCCACAGAGCAATGAGGGCGTCACCGCATCAAGGTGAGACAAGCAGACAGCGACCCGGCCGTAGATGGAGAGGATCGATCAGAGGAGTCGCGGACGCGGCCGCTGGCTAGCCGGGCCCGGAGGGGCGTCCGGAAATGTTTTCTTTTTAAGATAATGGAAAAATCCGGCCTTGATTTTAAAAGAATCAGGGCGTTCGAAAATGTGCCCTAGACGCAGTGCGCATGGCAGTAGGTAGAGCATGGAAATGGAGAAGCACATGAGCAGCAGCATGCATCTGCGGCTGCGTTGAGCGTGCACGGTGTGGACGACTGGATGAGGGGTCGCAAGACTCGCGGCGATCCAGCGACGAAGACGATGCGACAACACTGCTTTGGTCTCATCTCGTGAATCACAAATCACGATAAGAAAAACAAATGCCAAAACTTGGGCCGGTGGGATGGAGGATGAATAAATGGCCCAAAACCTATGCATGAAGAGGCAGGACGAGGCAAAGAAAGCGTGAATATCAAGGTAGATTGGTCAGTCACAAAATTAATCAGCTAGCTTCTAATAGAATTTATCAACAAATTTATAGTAAAACCATAGACTAACATGTACAACTGTACAATTAATGGATCCACAGTCCACAACTTTTAAACCAAACAATAGACATAAAGTTTGGTATTGACTTATCCATTATTAAAAAAACAACCGATACAAATAAATGAATGAATGATCCTTATTATCACACGGTCACAAACGAACAAACAATTTCTCTATCATATGGTTATTCTATTTTGCGATATCCTTTTCCAACAGATATAAATGATTTCTCGCATGCCACGTAGGTGCATTATGAAAGCCCTCAGGCGGTGTCCATAGCGATACAGCGGGATGGAACTTAAGACGGATTGTACCAGGTGATTCTTTGTGTTTGCCAACAGCTTGGGTCGGCCTGCCAAGCGCCCATGTACAAAATTTTGGCCTTTCAAGAAATTCCATTTAAATGGACAGATTGAAAATACAGTTTTATTTATTTATACTGTACTTGTGTGATAGACCGCAAGTTCATAGGCTCATGGTAGAACAACTCAACTGCTGAACCAATCCCAATTTTCACACGGTTCACTACTGCAATTGCCTATCTCACAAAAAAGAAAGGCCATTTACCAAGATCCATGACCACATACATAGTACAATGTTCCTGTTTCTCCATTTTGCAAAGAAGTGGCAAACTCAAACTCATCAGCATCATCATCCCAAGAAACGTGGCTGGTGCGGGAGGTTTCGATGGAGACTGCACATTTTTATGTCTTTGTTATAGGGAATTTTTTCAATGGGACACATTGTTTTGATGATGGCGACATTAATAATAGTATCACTTCTGTTGGAGATGCACCGTCCCATTGGGGTGGATAATAGTATCACTTCTGTTGGAGATGCACCGTCCCATTGGGGTGGGTCCTGACCTCTAACAGGGACTTTACCAAATACTTGTATGTAATGGTACTGGTATGTGTTGAGTTATGTGCAACACAACACCACCATTATGGTTTTTATTTAAAATCAGGAACAGATCTAACATGGGTGCAAGAAGATTGAGCCTCCCTACACCACATCCCCATAGAAAGTAAGAGGGAGGGAGGGAGGGAGGGGGAAGAAGGGGAGGAATAATAGTAGGGGGCTGCAAGAAGAACAAGAAGAACATAACCATACCCCTCTCCATATGAAGTCTATGTTCGCCCAATTTAAAAATTATTGTTTTGTTCACAAATTTTCTCTGCAGTTTTCAATGCTTATATATGTTGATCTTTATGGTCAATTCTGCCATCATTCACCCATTGTGCTCGTTAGTTCATATTAATGACCTTAAGAATAAGATATTATATCATGCACATTAATACCCCTATAAACATGATATGATGCTTGGATTTTCAATCTATGTTAGTCAGTATAAAAGTACAACACGCACAACCGTACAATGGATCCACTCTTCATAACTTTGGAACTAAGTAGCATACACAGATCAATAAAGAGGAAATTTATTCTATACCACTGAGTTTGTCCCATTACAACAATTTGCTATTGTCATTGTCGTTTTCACCGATGAGTTTACATAAACCGGATAATTCATTTAGAAATACCCAAAATACCCTTCTAAGCATGCAAGAATAACCATGGATTTATCTCATTAGAAGTTTCAAAAATTGAAATTTTGTGTAGCCTCCTTACACAATATGAGAGTTTGTGTATACATTTGAAAATTTTGGCACTTTTTAAGATTTTTGTATATATACTTGTATACAAAATATAAATGCAAAAATCTTAAAGATTTGAAAAAGAAATAGAATTTATAAACAAACAACAATACTATTTTGTAAGAATTTTATAACTTCTTTTAAGTTTCTAATGAGATAAATAAAAAATTTAATCTTTATGGTTATAAGGGTATTTTGGGCATTTCTACAAAAATATTCAGCTCAATGACATATTGTTGAATAATAGTAAACTTATCGGTATTATAGAAAGTAACAATATCAATGATATTTTTACTAAAGTGGGATAAACTCAAGGGCATATTATCTTATGAATGGATGTTACTAATTGCCAGACGGTATTGCTAAAAATCTGCCGACACATTTTTTCGAAAAATCTTGCAAACGTAATTATAGTACAATTATGATGTAATTATATTCTAACTATACTACATTTACATTGTAATTTATATATAACTTCCATGTAACTCACATACAAGTTACCTATGTTTTTAAATGCTTATTAAGCCATATAAAATGACATACAAATTATATAAAATTTACAATGTAATTATAATATAGATATAGCGTATTTACACTATAGTTATATTTGGAAGATTTTTCTAAAAAATATAACGACAGATTTTTAGTCGCACCCTTGCTATGGTATCAATCGTAGGGGTTCTATTCCGCGTGATCTTTTTAATTAGCCCTGCTTATATGAAAAAGGAACCCGCTGTTAGTCCGTGCCACAACAGCACAATGGCTCAGCTCAAACTCCTAGGAGCAACAGGGAGGATCGTGGCTGGCGCCTGGGCCGCCGCCTGAAACGTTGTTTCAAGTCAGGTTGAATCGTGTATGTGCGGGAAAAAAATGTTCTATAATTAACGGTAAAAACATTTCCTAAAATACATGAGGTTGATGACTTTTTGACATACATTAAACTATTTGTATTATTAAAAAATATGTAATATGCAAACTATATGCTATGCTTAAAATACTTTTAATAATTAAACATATCATAACAAAATAATTAATTATTACATAAAATTTTTAAATAAGATGAACAATCAAGATATGTATTAAAAAATCAACGCCGTCGTGTAAACTATCAGCTCTGGATCGTGCCGCAACTTACCGGGCACTCTTGGCGATGGCGAGATTTGTAGGATTCGACGAGACCGTATCGATTTGCTTGTAGCCAAAAGATCAAGATGGCCTCCATGATGCATCTCCCTGTCCATCATCAGTAGCTCGAGAGCTTTGCCTCCAAAGCCAGTGCCGAGAGTACAAGGTAGAAATGGCTTGTGCAGTAATAGGAGGCACATCACTAGGCATGCCTGAAGCCTGACGCGACGAAGCCCATGAACTCTCATTGAATTCATCGGCATCTCTTAGTTTGCTAGCCGATGTATTAAACTAAGCTCAAACAGCCTTGCAATTGCAATAATGGTGCAGTACAAGTTGCAAATGCAATTACGCAAAGGTACCTACACACATACATAAATAGCAGTGTGATGTCTATAAATACAAGGCAGGCAATAAGAACTGGTTGTTGTCTGAAATTTAAATACTGTAAGTTGATTAATTTTCAGTTTGAGTCCAAGTCAATCTGTAAATGGTAGGTAACTGAAATCGGCAATCGATTAGACAATGAAAACGGAGTGAGTAGGTTAATAGAATGCAAGAGCTATAGGAACGCGCTACTGATTGATGGGAATAGTTGTGGAAAGTACAATTAAGTAGGCCAAAAGCTTGGTGACAAGTGCTGGAGCTTTAATTGAGATTATGTTGTGAAATGATCGATCCACGGTGGTCTTGAACAATTTGGGACTAAATTAGAGGATAAGCGTGTTGAACAAAGAGGAGTGTTTCAGGCAAAGGCTCGGTCTGACTGGCATGAGTTCACATTTGGAAATTTTAGTTTTGGTAATAGCGGCTCAACCAACTCATGGTCAGACCATCAGATACTCAGACAAACAAAAACTGGAATATCTTGGTTTGAGTTGGACAGCTTTAGGTCGCGATGGAACTCAAGGAAATTGCATCCCGGCCCAAGTCAGTCCAATCACCAAGGCCCAGTCTGTAGGTCCGGGCCAGCACTTAATAGGCCGAACACGCTCACACCCCAATCCGGTTCGAGCCACCAACAGTAATGGGCTGCACGTACGTGACAATTCAGAGCTGTTTGGTCACTATGGGTGTGATTGGTTGCCTGTGTCCCAGGTCTGGCCTGGCTCGTATCTCCAAAGCTGGCTCAATTTGTTCTGGTTTTCTTGAGCGTTGCCTTAGCGTTTGGTTGATGTATTTGCACAGCCAGGATAGCTCCAGAACTTGTTTGGAGGCCCGCATAGAATTAGCTTTGCAGACTAAAGAACGTCACAGCTCAACACTTTTTCTGCCCATTCCAACCAGGCTCACCAGAAACAAACTCCAGCTCCGTTCCCATATAGCCAGGCCCATCCTCACTTTTTGCATCAATTAAGCCAGGCCTGTCAATTTTTCCAGGCAACCAAACACAATCAAGCTGCATGGGATGAGCCTGGCTGAAGCTGGATGCAACCCACCAATCACACCCTATAAATTTCATTGGATTGATCGAGCAAGTATTGGTAAAGTCATTGGTGACTGGAACTTTCAATGTTAATTCATTACATTCACGGTCTCAAAAAAAAATCATTACATTCACTAAATCAATGTGACTCACTAGCGCCCCCTGGCACAAATTTGACCAGTTAATAAAAAAAAACTGTAAAAAGCGGAAGCCCCTATTTTCATCTTCTAAGTTTGAAGCTTTCCAACACCGAAAAAGCATCACATGATCACACCCTGTTTACGTTCCAGGTGTTGTATGGGGAATAATCTGATTTGTCAGACCTGGAGACGGCGACGACAACAGGGAGGGTTGTGTGTCCCGTCTGGCCCGCCTGAAACGTAAATTCTCCAAGTCAGATTAACCACAGAATGAATAGGAGCATATTATATATGCTCGTCAGTTTGATTACAGTGTACTACATTCTTCTCTAGTTACTGGAAATTAAAACATATTCTCTCGATCAATTTCACATACAGGTATCAAGATAGTCAGATAATTAATACACTTTTAACACAAACAATTAGGCATGGATTCTTCTGCAACCTACCACCCTGGCCCCCGTGTTGGAGGAGTCGACGAGACCGTGTTGATTTGCTTGTGGCGAAGAGATTAAGATGGCCTTCATGATGCGTCTCTCTGCCCATCAGCAGATCGACGGAGTTTGCTCCAGAGCTGCCGGTGGCGAGCGTACAGGGAAAAAATGGTATCTGCATAAGGAATATGGATATTACTAGGATTGCCTGCAACCTGACGCGAAGAGCAGCAGCTCCCATCGAATTCACTGGCCTCTTCTTGCTGCTGCTGCTGTGCTGCAGAAACTAACTAAGCTCGAACAGGCTTGCAATAATGGCGTAATACAACTTAATTATTCAAATGTTAACGCATACTGACATACAGAATCCTGTGATGTTTATAAATAGAAGGCACATAATAAAACTATTAGGAAGATAAGCTATGTACTTGTCTGAAATTTTCAATTCTGTTGATTTTATGTTTTAGTCTAAGTCAATGGTAGAGAGCTGAAATTGGCGATAGGTCGGACTGGATGGCTATGGAAAGAGTTGAATTAATGCACGATATAAAAATGTGGAGAAGATAGAATACATAGTAGTAGGAGACTTTCAATTTCCGGTGTTTGAAAAGGTATACCGGGCTACGTATGTACTTGCGATGATGATCAATTCCATCAATAAGCTGTGGAAAGTAAAACGAATGCCGAAGTTTAGTGACAAGTGCTGGAACTGTTGGGGTTATGTACTTATGTGTATGATCCATAGTCGTGATGACCAGTGATGACAATAGCTATAGAAGGATCATGGGGCAAAGCATAAAATTTCTGGCTGTCTGATCATCCTTGTGCTGTGGCAGTTAGATTGGTAGGTTTGGTTTCGGCTTGACTGCCATTTGCTAATCATGTACAGAAATTTTGATTTTGGTACATGCATGATTTGGTGACACTAGGTCTGTTCTGTAGTCTGTACGTACTATGTAGTAGTCAGTCTGACCATCACGGCTGCGGTCAAACCGACAGAGACCTGAGAGATATTTTAAAAAGATCTGGAGATGTTTTATGTTAGGTTTATGTTAACGCGAGTCAAGTTGGACTCGGACAAGAAAGACGTTTGTTATACTAGAGCAAGCATGATTGATACAGTAACAAGTATAAAAATTATATAGCCCACGAGTTTGTCTTTGTTCAATAATTTTTCATTAACACTGCTATTTTTATAATATCCCGACGAGTTTACCTATTGTTCTACTATACACCAATGAGAATCGATCAAGGTTAACCATTTATTTCTCCTATTAGAAGCTTAAAAAATTCCGATTGTTATTTTGCAACCTTCATACACAATATGAAAATTTATATATGCACTTCAAGATTTTTTGCATTTCTACAAACCTTTTGTGTTTCTACTTATATACATAATAGAAAAACAAAACAAATCTTGTACATTGCAAAAATGTTGAAATTTATGCTCAAACTTCTATATTGTGTAAGGATGCTACACGAAAATTTCATATTTTTTGGAAATTTCTATTGGGATAAATCAATGCTTAAAAGGGTATTTTTAATATTTTTGAAAATAATGTGTGGCTCAATGGTATATTTTAGAACAATAGGTAATTCGTCGATATATTATAGAAGGCGATAATTGTCAATAATAAATTGTTGAACAGATATGAACTCATGGGTATTACTCTGAAATTATATCATAGGTTTCTAACCGGTGAAGATGAGAGCCAGCGCATTTTGCATGCGAAAAAAGGAAATTGACGAAAATTGTGACCCGGTCCACCTTTTCCTTGAAATTACCATGGCCTAGCAGCACAAAAGAGCTGAACACTCACGGCAATCCAGTTCCAGCCCAATATTTACGTGATGCATACTCCATCCGTTACAAAAGACAAGAAATATGTCCAGGTCAATATCTTAAAGCAGTTATATTTTGAAACCGAGGTAGTATATACCAAAATCACCTTCCACCCCTAATATGTATGGCCGACAAGTACACCGCTACCCCTTATTCGGCCAATGTATATGGGCCACACATAGCTGACAATAAGAGTTCTAGACCATCATTGCATCGCCATGACACCACGAAAAGGAGTAAGTCCAAGATGGATTGAGACTTTGTCGCTGACATATGGGCTCAGATCCATATATGTCAGTGATAAAGTCAAGTCATATAACTTTTAGAATAAGAGCATATATTTTCGTCCGAGACATGTGTAACCAATGGAATTTCTTGAGCCGGTGACATAGCGAACCGTAGGCTGTATGGGGGTAAGAAGTCCTGTACAGATCTTGTGCTCAAGTCAGAGCTAATTTTGTTTTATGTTTGGAAGTCATGCATGATTGTTCGACTTAATTAAATTTCATTGCATCGACTGGACATATTCTGGCAAAGTCATTGTTGACGAAAATTTAATGCCAGTTTGTCACCTTCACTTCTCCAAGCCTTGGCATAAATTCAAGCAATAAAATTGATAGAAGATTAGAAACCTGTGTTTTCATCTCTAACTACTTTATGGCGCCATTTACTTTTTAAGATGTGTTTGACTATTCATCTTATTAAAATATATGTAAATTATGTAATCATTAATTGTTTAGCTATGATTTAATTCATTATTAAACATACTCTAGGCCGTGTTCGATTGTTGTTAGAAAGAATAGTTAGAAAAGAATTTAAATTTTTTCAAAAAATATGCCGTTTAGCAATTCAAAAAACGCGCACTAAAAAAACGCTGTAGAAAGAAATTATACAACACTGTTGTTTTCCTACTCTTCCAAATAGACCCCTGAGCATGTAGTTTTGCATATTTCACAAAACTTTTTGAATAAGACAAACGATTAAACACATATTAAAATTTTAATACCCTCACATTTTTTAAGAAAATGGGGCATGTATGAACTTCCAACACGGAAGCATTGACCAATTCTTTGGCCACCTTGTACCATTCCTCATGGTCAGAGGATCATCTCATTAGCTGACATGGCTGCTTCCTCAGCTTCTTGCTAGATTAATTTCATGTTTTTCCTTGTATAATATTAACAACTTAATGAGGTCTACTAATTATCGTGTTTGTCTATTGCATCCTCTGTCTAACACTGTTGCTCCAGAGGGGAATGCAAGTTAGATCGATTGGTTAAAAAAAACAACTAACTTCTAAGAAAAAAAAAGTGTCGAGACATTTATAGCTAAACCATAGACTAAATAGACATCGTAATTAACATGCTTAGATTTTCAATCGTTGTTAGTCCATACAAGTACGACATGCGCGGACAACCGTACAACAGATTCACACTTCACAACTTTAAAACCAAACAATAGGAAAAAGAAAAGAATAGACGATACTAATTGTCACATGAATAGGGACAATCTATTCTGCGATATCCTTTTTGTCACAGACAAAATGGGGATCTTTAGAATTGCCCGGTTATACTCAAAAACCCATGCGCTGCTACTCCGTGTCACAACAAGTGCACTCTTTCCTGGCTCAGCTCAAACTTCAAACTCCTAGCAACAAGGAGGGTTGTGCTCCCCGTCTGGGCCACCTGAAACGTATAATAACTCCTCCGAGTCAGATTAGATCGTGCAATGCGAAAGAAATGATACTGCTGTTTCCGTCCTAAAACATAACTATATTAGGCTGAAAAAGATATTTCTAACTATAATTTATCTGAATAAAGGTCTATCAGATACATTATATAAAAAATATCTTGTCCGTTTCAAGGTAGTTATATTTTAGAAGGAATGAAGCAATACATATGTATGCTCATCGTATCGATTAGAGTATGCTTGTCGAGTTCATGTAAAATCACTTCTCTTGATGAATTGCACACAGAACATACAGTAATAATAATACTTTATATTCAAACAATCAGCTCTAGATACTGTATCAACGTACCCCCTCTTGCCCAGTGTTGTAGGATTCGACGAGACCGTTTTGATTTGCTTGTAGCAAACATATCCAGATGCTCTTCATGATGCGTCTCTCTGCTCATCAGTAGCTCGACAAACTTAACTTCAGATACGGTGGCGAGCGTACAGGGCAGAAATAGCATCTGCAGAAGGAAGAGGGACATTACTACGATTGTTTGCAACCTGATGCCAATACCAGCGGATCCCATCGAATTCACCGGTCTCTGTTTGACGGTCCTTGTGCTGCAGAAAGCAATTAAGCTTAAGCTGCAGGCTTGCAATAATGGTGTAGTGTGATCTTTATAAATAGAAAGGTAGATATATAGTGGGGACTAGTAAGAAGAGCTAGCCACATATATTTTTCTAAAATTTCATTACTGTTGATTTTCAATTTGAGTCTATGGTAGGTAGTGTGGTCGATTAATTAGACAATGAAGACAGAGTCAGTAGAATGCAGGAACTCAGTCGTTAGAGTCTTGGAGAAGACGGAATACACGGTATGGTAGGAGACTTTTTCCCAGTGTTTGAAAAGGTACACCGGCTAGGCGGGTACGTATATCAGATGACGAACTGTAGAAAAAGAAAGAAAGGAAAAGAAAGGTGTGGAAAGTTTTGTGACAACTGACAAGGGCTGGAATGTTGAGATTTGGCGTGTACTCCGTATGATCGATAATCGTGATCAATGAACCATTGGTGGCAAGAATAGTCAGTCTAACCACCACGGTTGCCGTGAGACCAACAGAGAAATTGGTCTAAGAACTCTGCAACATATCAATTTGTCCGATCGATGTACGACTCAAACGGCAACAACAAATGGTATAAGCCGACGATAGTGACAGAGATCAAATACAAGTAACAGAGATCACGTCGCTATTGTGGTCGGACATAAGTCAGACGAGTTGACCGTTGACCGTGTGTATAGCATTTTTATTGGTTTAATTTGAGATGGACATTTTACGACTTACGAGAACAAGATATTTTGTGACTCGGATGACTTTGAAATGTGGAAAATGCTATCTGGAACGCCCGACCTTTATACGATCAATCACTATGGTACAGATTTTACGTTAGATGTCTGTTGGTAAAGATTATAGTTTAACGTCTCGTCGTTATAACTCTCCAATCTTTACAGTCTGTCGTAAAAGCTTAATGCCATTCTGGACACATGCGGCCTAGGCGTGACTTCCATCTTCATTTACTTTCTCACCTTAAGCACTTATTCTAATCCCTTTTTCATTCTATACAAAAAATAATCTGTTAAGATCAATCTGAAATATTTTGCGGCAACGGCGGCGGAGTATTCCCGTTGATCACCTCAACACCTAGCTAGCTAGCTAATAAAATGTATGACAAGCTGTTTATTTATTTTGCCTGACATTTTTGGTCCTGGACTTTTAGGCTTGATGAATTTTTCAAGATCATAACAAGTCTGGTCAGACAAATTTTGCTTGTATATTATGGCTATGATAGTACAGTCAGTTGATCACAAATAGCTTAATTGGTTGACATCAGCAATTCAGCACCATGGAAAATTGAATAATTGATAACCTACCATAAAACTGATCTTGCTAGGGGTAAAAACATCGGCCGATAAAAATAGCATCTGCATGGCAAATTAGTGCTGTGTTTCTTTTGTAGTTAACCCAGACCCATCCTGGATCTGGGACTATTGCTGTAAATATCCCCCTGTAATCTTTCACTCCTCTTAATAGAAAAAGGCAGTGCTCCTGCCAACCTTTCCTCAAAAAAATAAAAATAGCATCTGCCAATCTGGAAACAACACAAGAAAAATGTTGAGGTCAAGTTAATTAGCAGAGGATTCAGATAAGAAAAACTTCGATAAAAATCAAAAGCAGAGTGCAGCCGTCGTTGTCTCTATGAGTTTGTTCTTGACTTGTTTATGGGTTTGTGTTATCGCTATTGGAGACAAGACCCGCCAGCAACTCCCTTCCGCCGACATGCAGACTAACCAAAAGGCTAAGGGTTCGGTGATCAATCAACCAGGCGAAGCCAAATGCAAAGACGGCGAAGCCAACGGCGACTAAAGGCAAAGCTGACAAAGCATAACGAGGACAACTCACCAGAGAGCAATCCCCTCTTCGCTGGATTGGTTTGCAGCGCATTAAAAGGTCGCTTAAGAGAGTTGCCATCTCTTAAATGCCTCTGATCATGCATTGAGGGCACCTAAGCTGGCTTAGCGTTCTGTGATTTGTTGATGAATAGTGCTGCTATGCGGGGGATGTGGAGGTTGAACGTAGTGTGGTGGAATAATCAAGTTGGTGTAGGTGGTTGGGAGAAGCCTCCTTTTTATTGCGAGAAAATTGCCTATTTGACACTAAAAAAAATGGAGGTTGCCTATTTGACACCTAAACTATAAATCTTGCCTATATGTCCACAAACTCACTTTTCTTTGCCAAAATGACACTCCCGTCCAGTTTTCCGTCAGCCACCGTTAGTTGGAGAAGAAAGGCTAGGAGAAAAGACGAAAATACCCTTATGCAAATGAGTGGAGAGCCAAAAACACCTTGTCAGCCCATTTTGACACAAATCCACTGAACCCTAAACCTAGAAGCGAGAGGAGGGCGGCGCTGGTGGCGTGGCCGCAGAGGAGGAGGCCCGCGCGGGCACGGGCGAGCGCTGCACCAGCGCGGTCGC
>CM002480.1:5293943-5459049 GCA_000325765.3 Leersia perrieri
GGAGGTGGTTCAGGGTGGGGTGGAGGGAGGGGGCAAGGAAGTCATGCATGTAAATTTCATTGGATTGACCGAACATATGTTATCAAGGTCACTGTTAACGAAAACTTGATCTTAATTTTGTACATTTGACTTGTGACTTATCAGACCCGCTCCTTATCTCGTTCGCTACGTCCTTCCACAAATTCTACCAACAAAAACGATGCCCCAGTCCTTAATTCCCCATGTTCCGACGATTATGTCATTAGCTGACATTGCAAATTTGCAATGAAATTAATGTGGTCGCTTCCTTTGATTCTTCCTAGATCCCTCTTTAATCTTGCAATGTCGTTCTCTTCTTGTCCTGTGTCTCACATCACGTCGCTTTGATCAAAGAAGATAATTTTTCTTTAATCTTGTAGGCAGCGATAAGCAGCAGTCGGGGAACGCTCTGTCATTATTATAAGAAAAGGCAGCATAGTTAGAACGCGATACTTCTTCTCATGTTAATCTCATGTTACATTTATCCTTTTATTTAAGGCTTTTCTTTCCAAATAAAATCTGATAGCAGATATTACAATATTGGCGACAAAAGTCACGCGTTTAGTATAAAATTTGTTCGAAATTCATTCAATTATCGAGCGAATTCTGAGAAAGTGGTTGTCGAGGAAAAATTAATCATTAGTATGTTGTACATTTCACTTGACTCGCTCTTTCGCAAGGCCTGGGAACTTTTTCTTCCGAATTGGCATGCGATTGTGCCCATTTCATTAATTATAGGATAGAAGTTACAACCCCTAGGGCACGGGGCACATGTTTTTTTTAATGATCCTCTAAAAAAATGATGTAAAGATTGGAAGGTAATGTTTTCATCTCCAACTTTGAAGCTTTCCAACATGAAAACATGGACCTATGAAGTCGTTAAACACCTTGTCCCAGTTCTCCCCATATGGCCAGCAGTCCAGCACATTATCTCGTTAGCTGGCATTGCAATTAATCTGCCTGCCTCCTTTATTTCTTCCTTGATTATTTTTTCCTGTTTACATAGTCCTCTAATTCTTGGAGTAATCTGTGAGCAGAAGTTCAGCAATGTCGGCTATCTTGTTGTTATGCTTTGTCGCACATTGCTTCTCCAGAGGCGAATTCAGGCAGGGTAGTGCATGTGCATACCTCCCCCTACTTCAATTCGATAAAGGCAGATATTAGCAGAAATTAAGGTGGACCAGAAAGAGTTCATAGTGAGAATAGAGAGGCGCAGGACGAGATTGCATGAATACCGTGCAAAAACAGTCCCTCTTATAAAATTATTATAATGCAAAGTTTGCACAACAATAATGTGTACATAGATGTTCGGCAGATCTTCCTAGTAATCCCGGAGTACTATTCCACTATATATGTGTGGTTTTTCAACTAAACCACCAGTGCTATTATCTGGTGCTTAATATGTTTGAAAACAATAATAAAAAAAGGAGGGATACAGCATGCTCACTTGTGCTCTGGTATCGTGAACATTGACTAGACGCACATAAGTAGAAGTGCAATATGGTGGAAGGGAAAAAAACTACAAAAACAGGACATAGTAGAAACACGACCTATGCACATCATTTACACGTGTACTGATTGATAGACACAATTTAAAATGACTGAAAAAATAGATGCACGCACACACACACTCACGGTTCCTCTTTTCTTTTCTTTCTCAATTTTTCCTTCTTTTTTTCATTTTAGGGGGGTTAACTCCCGATGTGTGAAATATCTATTAGGCTTTTATTCTATCTTCTCACCAGAGAGAATCAACTTTGGTTTGGAACGATTTAGATTTCACCATGTCAGCACCAAATTCACCGAGCAAACGACGAGCGAGTCCTATCCCTGCACAAGTGAATTGCAACGCAGGGCTATTAGACTGTCAAAGGAGAGCTGGGCTGTTGACAAAACTTACAACAAGTTAAAATTAAACTGACAATCATTGGAAAAAAAGGAAATCGGTACAAAGTAAGGACGTGAAATGTGCATTTTGCGTAAATGACATGTCAACACAGTGTGGATGTGTGGTATTTCAGACTTTCAAGTGACTAGTATGATCTTAGATGGTGTGCTATTATATTGTAATGGGTGTATGACATAGCTTAAGTGTCATTTTCGTTTAATTTGTTGAGTATGTTTGTTTGATACAAATAGTTGCTGTCATCAACTGTAAGTATCAAAACTGCTCGTAGCACAGTGGCTAGGGCTGTCATCGTGCGCCAAACAGCCTGTGTTCGACTCTCGACACACTCTTTATTTCTTCTTAATATCAAAGGTCGTCCTACAATATCCGTTGTTTTTTATCAGCAAAACTAATATTTAATGTGAAAAGAACAATTTGTTAATGTGTTGTGAATTTTAGTGCAGAAAATTTAGTACAGTATCCGTTGTTTTTTATCAGCAAAACTAACATTTAATGTCAAAAGAACATTTTGTTAATGTGTTGTGAATTGTAGTGCAGAAAATTTAGTATTTTTTAAAAAATGTGTGCATATATGGAGGCTGCAGGGTCACTATAAAACCAGAGAGATCGACTTCATTCTCCTTCTGTCACTTCTGGTCCAGTTTCTTCTTATTCTTGTATACGAAAGATTCTGGGGTCCATTGTCTTTGTCTCTGTATTATGTTCTTTGGGCCCGAATAAGTCTTGTCTGAAAAAAAACCACAGACTAGGCCCATGTGTGTTGCAGATTTTGCAGTTTTTTGCTTCTGTTCGTAATAGTGGTTTACCACTAATAATTCATATGTATCATATCATATCATCTCTGACAAGACAGTTCATATGTGCAGTTTCTCCCATTCTCCATTTTCATACGCCGTTCTTGAGATTCATGCAGCCCTGCGGCCAATCTGTTTCAGAGCCATCAGAACCAAATTGACAAACAGGTAAGCAGGTCCCATTTTGAACACTGGAATTTCCCTCGGTTCATATAGATCATGAATTAATCTCTGTGAAATTCTTGAAAATATTATTTCAGTGATCACATCACACAGACTGTGAGCCTTGAAAATTCTTAAACTTGATTATGTCATTCCTACATATACACCATGATGGTTAAACTTTAATTTGGAGTTAAAGTTACTTATGTTACATTACCTCGTTAATGCTTTTGCTCCTCCGAGTGCAGGAAGAATGCATAAAAGCCCCCTACCACCGTTGCTGCGGCCATTCCCCAGACGAGCAATTGAACAGGGAATGGCATGATCGCCGCCACCTTATATGAAAATACGGCGGTGAGCATGGTCGTCAGGAGCCACACCGCCGTCTTGATATGATGCCGGCGTGGCGACTCCGGCGGCGTCTTTTCGAACAATCGCAGGCAGTAGAACAGTAACAAGAGGTCTACATAGGAGAAGACCACGAAGGAGATGGTTGGTAAGTCTCTCTCCGATCTGTACACGGCCATGGCCGAGTTGAAGGTCAGGAACATGAAGCCGATGATTGTCAGGATGGAGCATCCCATCGACTGCTGCTCCTCCAGCTGCGGCTGCTGATTAACAGGCAGAAGATGCTCGTGCTGGCCATTGTCCATGGATTTCAGAGGCGATGATAGCTTTGAACTCATTTACACTTACAGATTAGTCCTAGACTCCTAGTGAATCCGCGATCGAGGTTGCGCAAATCTGCAGATTTTGGAGATGATTGTGATCAGCAAATGAAAATTAAGACAAACAAAATTCGCAATTCTTAATATTGGAAAATCTTAAAGTTGATTATTTTTATTTCCATTATATGGCAAGTGGAGATTTTTAGGCATCTTAATCAGTCTGGCAGGAAAAGATCAGGGCAGCAGGAGCAGAAACGCCAAGAGGATTGAACAACACCAAGACACAAGCTCTAGACTGAAACAAAATCTGGAAATGCCGGACGGCGAGGATGAGCTGACCGGCTAATTGCATCAGAAGATTCCTCATGCTTGGTCGACGCAAATAACAGTTAGAAATTTGAAATTAACACAGCAGGGAACGCTGATCAAAGGCAGCATCGGATCCAGATTCGATGACATAGTCCCGTGACATTTTCGGTGTCATACTGTCACTGACGTGTAGGACCAGTCAGT
The DNA here is from genome assembly GCA_000325765.3 of Leersia perrieri. Lineage (NCBI taxonomy): Eukaryota > Viridiplantae > Streptophyta > Magnoliopsida > Poales > Poaceae > Leersia > Leersia perrieri. The sequence goes on from CM002480.1 coordinate 5,298,008, forward strand.
GACAGTATGTCACCGAGAATATCACGGAATCTCCCTCCGGCAGCATCTAACATCCCGACAGTTCAAATCCTCCAAGTTCAAAACCCCAATTCCAACAGAAATGTTAATGGAACGGATGGCCATATAATCACCGGTGTAGAAGGTAGCGCAGGACGTCCGGGCTTCGGTACATATATAGAGAAGCTGATCGCGCGACGGCAGAGGTTCAAAGAATCGCAGGAAGAACGAAGAGGATGACAAGGACCTAGCTATAGTTACTGTAATACCAGGGGTGGTTCTCTGCTATTTGCCATGGTTGCTCTTCCCAGTTTAGGTGCCATTTATAACACCTTATCATTTTGCTCGAGTGGGCCACCAGGAAGTTTCCTAGCAGCTTCCGATATGCTTATTTTTTTCCTCCGAGTTGTCAGTTTTAATTGCTTTTAGTACTATATATAAAATAAATACTCGTAACGTCTTAAGTCGATGCGACGTGATGTAACGTGTTGATACCAGCGGCATGCTCGCGGAATGCCGTGTAAAGTGGGTCAAGTGCGGACGAAGAAGCCAAGTCGCCGATCGCCAATCGCCAACGAGAGGATCCGTATCGTCTGCCGTCCTGGCCGACGGCAGACTTTGCCGTTGCTTCATCCTGACCCTCCCTTAGGAAATCAACGATAAGCACCAACAGGCCCAATTTACATATAGCTAAACAACGGGATCTTTGTAAACTTAATTAATTAGCTTTAACAAGTTGCAAGTGATGTACTGATCTGCATCATACAGAAACAATCAATATTATCGCCCTTCCATCGGATGTTTGCGGAGCGTCTACAGAAACAATCAAGATTAAGTTTTTTGCAAGATAATTAAGGTTGAGTTGTGTCCACGGTCTAAATAAGAAGATCATATACCAGCCTCCGTTAGTTTCTACGTTCACTTCAACACATCACCCTGCTGTGGAATAGGTGAAGACGTGCGAAGTTGCACGTATAAGTTACTCGGCAGTTAAAATTTGGCCTCAAAGTGTTTTTTGGTAATGTAGGTGGTGCTTGTGGTACTAATTAATAGTCTGATGAATCGTTGATTTGCTAGCGAGAGGTTCGGATGAATGCAACGGCAAAGCTTGCCGTTGGCCAACGATCGAATATCGCCAATCGAACGATCAAATACATGTGGTCGCCAAGATCAGTGTGGAGCCAACAGCGGCAAAGTCGTCAAGAGCAGACAAGCAGGCCTATCCACATACTCCCTCAGAGAGAGAAAAAAAAACTCCTGGGTTTAAATCTCGGTTCCATTGTGTAAAAAGAATATATCTTAAAGACTCTAAATAACATGACAGCCTAATTCTATGTTCTTCCACGTATGATTTTCTCTAAAATTCTCAAAGTTTTAGTTCTTGTGATCTATCCAAACATTACTTCTAGCGTACCTCCCATAAATAATGTTTGGATGGGAAACACGAAACATTTTGAGGAAATTGTACGAGGAATAGGCGGAAGACAGCAGAGAGAAGGGACGGTGCACTGTTTCATTGAACAACTTTGCAACTTCACAATTAAAATTGGTAGTGCCTCTTCGAACTAACGAGGACTAAAATGTTCATCTGCCATGTTCTTTTAGAACACATAAATTGATTAATTTATTTTCTGTAAAACTCTTGCTGATTAGTTTGTCCTTTCCCTGGCTGAAGTTCTTTGTTGCTTTATAAAATTGTTTGTATGGTTGGTGACTTGGTCTGACTTGGGCTGCCATGGGTTGGCTGTGGTTGATCAGCAAAAATTTCAAATTTCAAACTTAAATTTGAATATAACTTTGAGGGTTTTTTTCATCGTAATTTATATATCATTTGATTTCAAATCGTATATGATATAAATGTAAAGGTCATATTTAGAAATAATTTTTTGTTGCTTCGCTCACGTGGCTACGCCTTACCAACGAAAACGAAACGATCACAACTTTGTTTTTTCAGAGTTGTTGATCTGTTCTTAGTGGGTGTGACACATGTATCTGAATTACTTGTCTGTACTCTTTCTCTCTTTTTTTTTGGTTAGATTTATGTGCTCTTACACCTAGATCCAAGATCGATAAGTTACGGCGGGTGAAAAATATAAGCAGAGTAGTATTATAGTAGTAGGAAAAAGAGGTGGGATCCGTGGGAGCATACCCGCATAAACTCTGCAAGGCTGTAGTGGGTTGAGACAGCATGCACATTTGCCCATGGTTGAGTGGGATATACTGCTATCATATATGGATCATGTATCACGTCAGAAATCAGCCAAGATTTTTTTTTTCTTTTCCGGGTAAGAAACCCTTGCATGAATTATGACATCTGGCCACCGTCTCCTTCATTTGTTCCTCTTCCTCCTGTCGATGGGCACCTGCAAAATCGAATTGCAATTGTCCCTGCATCTGCGACTCTGAGTGCGACCGTTATAGAAGTAATCGATTCCCCGCCCAAATCAGGACGGTTAATTTGAGCATCCGCCACAGATCATGACAATTGGTACTGCTATCTTCTTCTAATCTTGCTACTTTGTAAGAACAGGTTCCAACTGATTCGCAGAAGCTGACAATGGATTCGCGTTTCGCGATGGGCACAAGGGAGAACAAAAAGACACGGGCGGCGGAGGATATTGAACTATCGCCGGCGGCACATCGGTCGGCGGCCGAGAATCCTCACCATAACCGCAAAGAAGGAAGGCAGGGAGAGGAGGAAGATGGGTAGCTGCCGACACCTCACCGTCAGCGGTCCGCCGCTGCTTCGAGGAAACTACCACCTTGATTTTGATGCTCATTCACGCGGCGTTTACTGCCTTTTTATAGGCGCCGTATTGTTTAGTACTCGTACTACGTATACACGCGTCTGGAATACCGACATTCGTAACTGTCCACTCGCAGGCAGCGGAGGAAGCTTCGCGGAAGCCAGGCGCGCGCCGCGCCCCACGCGGTGGTAGAAAAGAAAAGCACCCCGACCACGCCGCTCGAGGGGGCAGCCGCAAGCCGTCAGATTTCGTAAGCAACGGCGGCCCATCTGCTCCGCTCCGCACCGCACCACGCGAGACGCGACGCGTGCTTTCGCGTTACGGCACGTGCACGTCACGTGAGTCCTGAAACTGACAGGTAGACACGTTACACGATCCAAACCGAGCATCGAGGGAGTCATGCAGCTCATCTCTGGTTGGTCAATGCCTGAAAGGACAAATGAGGCTAGGACAGTTCATGAATGGGCCATCTGCCTTCTACGCGAAAATGAAAAAATAGTTTCATGGCATTGCAAGTTTATAAAATTGTCATTAGTGTTCGCGATACTAGCCGGGTCCCACTACAATTTACAAAAAATTAGAACCATGCCACTCATGTCACCTTTTCCAACTATCCAACTCTAACAATTTTGTTTTCTCTCTTGTTTTTCCCTTCATCTACATTCTTCGCTGCTTCTTCTGGCGACGCACGTACCATCGTGTGCGGCAGCGTTCAAATTCCGGTGGTGGCGGGTTAGTAGCGGCGCTCCATCTTTGGCGTCTCTCCTCCTCCACCCGACGAGTTCCACTGTCGGCTCTTCACCTACTCGGTCGGTCATCCCTCTCCCCTAGTCCAGATTTAGGCTGTTCGCGGAACGACTACAACAATGGAATGACAAGGATGGGGACTGGGGAGGACGACTGACGAGACGGTCAATGGTGTTGGTGCTTGTCGGCTGAGGAGGTGGGGAGCGCCCGAGCAGTGGCGGGGCTCCATCTCCGGCGCTCCTCCTCCATCGGCTGCCAACGAGGAAGGTGCGGGACGGCGATGGCAGCGGAACAATGACAATGGGGAGGACGACTGGCGAGATCGTCATCGGTATTTCTTATCGTCATCCATGGAAATATTATTCTCAGCGACGACGGCTCAAAATATCAATGATAAGCTATGGTTTACATAAATATACCCGCAAGCGCACGGAGGTGATCTGGAGCCTACACGTGGAAGGTCGGTGGAAGATGCGGCAAGCCTGATTCGGCCGAATCCCTGATTCGGTCGCCTCCCACCAACTTCAATCTTTGCTAGGTCTCTGATAGGTGGTCCCTCACGATGATTTGAGGTGCGATGACAGGTTTCTTGGCGGTTACACCTGCCAGGTGGCTCTCTCATTCTCAAGCTTGTTTGAGAGTGAGATTTCCCCCATCTTATCTTCTCTATTTTGATTTATTTTTCCTACAAGCAAATATTTGCAAATATAAGTGGAAATAAGATTATTCTAAAATAAATATACATTGTAAGCATGGCTAGTTCCCCTCTATTTTAATTAAATTGATGGTCGAAATTAGTCGATAACAACCGTCAACAGTCGGCATCCGTTGGCGGGGGATGTGGAGGTGAGGTGGGGAGCGGCCTAGCGGCGGCGGGGCTCCATCTCCGGCACTACTCTTCCCTCAGCCGCGGACTAGGAAGAAGGAAGAAGACAATGGAAAGAGGAGGTGACAAAATGTGACAGATATGGATGGAAAACATAACGGGGTGGCATCGTTTCATGAATTAATTGCATTTCTTCGGTTTGAAAATTTTACAATGGCATGATCCCAGGAAAAAAGGAATGGACCACCTGCATCCACTATCCATGTGGGTGAAAAGGAGGCATTAATGAAACTTATATGGATTGTAGCAAGCAAAGGCACTAGTAACTTGTAATGGATGGATTTGTCGTCCTAAGCCAAAACAACTTTCGGCGCATGACCACCCTAGTTCGCTAGATTTTCGACGAGATCATATTTTCGGGTTGTGCTGCATCTGTTTGGTCTGAACTACGTCAGGAAGTATGTCTTTTCAAACATCATGTGCATCAGTTGTCTGTAACTTCCTCGGTTAGGTCCGATATACTCAAATATCGTACGTATGTTGTGTATCATATATATCATTTGATTCTAGATCGACTTTGGTGCATCTGTATCAGTTTATCTCGATTAGGACTTCCTTGGTTAGGTCCAATATTCTAATTGAGGTACTAGTTAGGACTTCCTCGGTTCGGTCCGATATTCTAACTAGCTTTCTACTGCTGCTAATGTATCAAAGCTAGACCTTATACGATACGATATATCTACTATCATGCATACTGTTGTGTCATAATCTAGGTGCAAGCTGCCTCGGTTGTGTCCGATCCTTCGGGCTAAGATTAGAGCTAATCTATTTAGATGCATTGGCTAGTAGCGTGTGTGGTTCTATTGGGGTTTCAGCCGATAGCTTATCCAATCTGAACTTTACTTTCCATCGGCTACCAGGATGGTTATAGCCGATTCAGTCTTATGATCTTCGTTAACATAACTGATCGGTCTAGAACTCTTGGCATCGGCTACCGTTATCGGCCCAGTGACCGATAACACCCAATACTAATCTTAGTTTCATCATTTTTGTTGATTGCAGGATCAAATCAACCGGCACGTCTGCATCCAACTTTTCATACGGCCTGTACTGGAGTTAAGCAGATTTCATAGGTCTTTGATGTAGTACACGTGTCCAAATTTTACATCAACAATTACGTAAATACGTGAGTAGGTGGCTCACTGGCCTTTGCACTTCTAGCTTATGGGTTGTGGCCTATTGGCTTGTGTACTGTGTCCTTGTCACCTTGTGGAAGAAGGAATCATAGTTGATCATTTGGGTTTTTGGGTTAGGCATGGACCTTGTGAACAAACAATATTTTTTATACATAAATGATAACTGCCGTAATAATACTGTTTACCGACAAATATCGGTAAATAGCAAAACCATCTCTGCATTGTTTACCATTTCTGTTTATCATTTCCGCCAAATCATTTCCATTTCCTTCGGCCAATAATTTTCGGAAATGATAGACAATAGATCGGGATTTTCTGTGACTGCTTTCACCCCTAGTACCATTGCATTTTTAAACCAAGACTAAAATTGGTTTTTACTCCCAATTTTAGATGAACCGGGACTACTATGGATTTTGGCCAACCCATGAAATATGGTTTCTCCAATAGTGTAATGTTACTCGTTTTGCATGTCCATTTAGCCAATCTTTCAAACCTCACCAACAAACATATCCTTAGTCTTAATTGTCGATGTCTGATAAATTGAATACATGATTCATGTGATCAGGGAATCGTTAGTACCAAAACCTACAAGAACTCACAACAAACACAGATGGAAGACATTTTTTTACCATGTTAGGCTTCCGTTGAGGCCCTACTCGTGTCGATCATGTGGCCTGTTTGGCCATCAGACGATTTACTGTGGCATCTCGTTATATACATAGATCCTAAGCTTGTGTGTCTGTTTCTTTTGTAAACTTGTATTATATATTGTCCGACTATAATAAGATTTGTTTTCTGTGTATAACTCATTTGTTTGCAACAAATCATTGACACACACAGGGTATCGGCTGTAGGTATATATATAGGCAGGCAGGCGGGCGAGCAAGCTCGCACAGAACTCTCAAAACATGCATGCAACGGTACAATAGGCAGCATCCGACTACCGGCACATGTAGCCGTAACGTTTGCGGAACGAGGCCCGTAGGTGAGTGTCCCAGGGAGGCAACAACGCAAGCTCGCAACGGCGAAATATGGAGTGCAAACTCTATATGCGATGCTAACTTGAAACCAACTTCAAATACTAAGTAGACGTTCTAGATTTGTCTACATCGTACAAATAGAAATTTACAGAAAACCCATACACACATTCTCCTTAGTGTAGTAGGAGTAAAATATTTACTCAGTTTCCCTCAAAAAAAAATATTTACTCAGTGAGAACCGTATATGGAAAAGGCTCTGTGTCAATTTCTATTCGTGCGATACCGAGTTTATTAAATTAGTTTTGTTGCTCCTTAAATTCAAATAAATTTTATGAAGACTTTTATGACATGAAGAATTTAATAAAAAACCAGGTCAGTTATGAATTTTTCTTATACCACTTTTAGGGTTTCATGGTTTCTTTTGATTTATATTAAGTTCTACCATTCCAATTAAGAAAAGGATTTTTAATTTGGGGAGAATTTATCGGGGCATAACATCTTTGTATGTCTACAATTAGCTCTTTAGATCTAAAAATTACAAAGACTTATTTAGAAACATTAGAGGTGTTTCTGCTTCGTCACATGTCTTGTTGTACGTTGTTACGTCATCCCAGCGTCACCGCGACATCCGATTTCTCTCCATGTCCGTTTCATATCCACGTACACACAAAGCTGGGACCGATTGATACCAGGAACAAATAGGCCCATCTCATCTCACAAGGCAAAATAAACAAGGAAAAAGTTCACTTAAGGCTCTCAACTTGTCGCCCAGTTAGATTTTCGCTCCCTCCACAGCCGAGCACGCGCTTTGCCTCGCTACGCTGAAGCTCTCCGCGGCACGCGTCCCGGCGCTGGTGCCATGCCGCACCGGGAGGATGGCGAAGTTGAGGCGCGCGGGCAGTACACGGCCTCGAAGGCTCGAACGGCTGCCCGCCGCTCGCCAGCCAACTGGCCGCCTCGACCACGTCCTCCCGGGGACATTCGTGTCGTGCAGCAGCTACCGTGTGCTCCTGCAGACCATCATGCACGGGCGCTCGACACCTGACATGACAACATGAGCATTGGAGTAATTAACAATCAAGCACTCGGCGGCGATGTCGAAGACGGATTTGCCGGAGCCGACGACGACGACGCGCTTGCCCTTGAGAAGCGCAGCGGCGTCGGCGTCGTCCATGTCGGAGAGCTCCATGGAATGGATCACCCGTCCCCGGAACACGTCTGGGCCGCCGCCGGAAGGGAACGCCGGGATGTTCGGCATGCTGCTGAACCTCCCGATGCAAAGGATCAAGAAATCGAACTCGTATGCCTGGGTGGTGTCAGTGTCGTCGTCGTTGTGGTGGACAGTGGGCCGCCACGCGCTGGAGCCGTCGCCGAACGCGTCGCCGTTGCCGTTCCACAGCTCCCACCTAGCTAGCGCGGCGTCGCCAACGGCGAAGACGTACTCGGAGGAGAGGACATTGGAATGTAGCCTGACGCGCACATCGACGCGAAGTGGCGGGCGTAGGCGGCGAGGTAGGCGAGGAAGCGGGAGGTGCGAGGGAGAGCACGCGCGCGCGCACGCACGCGAGGTGTTCGTCGAAATGCCGCTAAAGGGGAAATTTTTTATTTTTCCTGGATATTTGACTTACAGGTGGGTCCCACGCGCCACATCAGCTAAAACCCTCAACAATACTGCCTAAGTACTATATTTACACTGGTTTTAAAAGTTAGGGGACGCGTTATATTGGTTTTGCGGTTCAGGGACGAACATCGAACTGCGTGACAAGTTGATGGATCTAAAGTGGACTTTTTCCAATAAACAAACGTAGACAGAAGAGGCCTATCTCACAGGGCAAATAACAGGCCCATCTCGATTGGTATCGAATCCACATGGGTTGCGGGACTTGGGTGGTTAGGTGTGATTTTCTATTTCGAATTTCAGTTAGCAAATTTAGCTGCGTCTCTTTTTCCAATCTATCTTTGGGAGTAATTCTTAAACCGGGAGGCCGACCTGATGCCCGAACCGTCAAACCTGATGATCACGATGCAGTGATGCACGTCGTGGTACCACGCTCCTTGGCGCCCAGCCGGCCACCACCACGGCGAGGCAATGCTTCCTGGACGAGACCAGCACCACCGCGCGCCGCGCGCGCGTGGAGTGGGAGTCATGGCTTAGGTCAGGATGTCGTTGCCACTAAAGGCGAGGAACAACAGGACTTCAGCAGTGGACAACAACGTTGGCAGAATGGCAGACATCATAGCAAACGAGCCGATCGACCAGGTACGTCGCTGCCATTACTAGATACGCGCCTGCGCTTTGTGCACGGCGGGAGCCACGCGAACGACGACGGAGCAAACATGAACGTCTTGGCGGGCAGTAGGAACGTGAACGCAAGCAGGAACTTTCTTTGTTACTAATGGGTTCTGTTGCTTCTGGTTCTGTTTAAGAAAGTGATCATTACATTAAAAAAATGATCACTAATAAGATGTTTTCACTTTGTCATGGATTGTTGGTCGTTTGTTTTTTTTTCAGAGATAATACTTAGGCAAGATCACTACCGGAGAAACGGTCTTTGTCCGGTTAGCCAAAATCCACACTAGCCTAGGTTCCCATCTTTTGTCCCAATTCTATAGTCCCGGTTTGCAACCCGGGATTAAAAAGGGTTGTAAACCGGGACTAAAAATCATTTCTCCAGTAGTGGATGCTCCGCATGAGAGAGCAAGGTACTGATAATTGGTGAATGGTCTAGAGGGAGGTGAATAGACGCAACCTGTAAAAATCCTGAAAAACACTTGTAGTGGAAGTCAAATTCTCCGGACAGTCCGGTCCAATGGTCCGGACAGTCCGGATGTCCGGACAGTCCGGCAAAAACAGCCAGATGGTCCGGACCCTGGGACACAAAATTCCTCGAGGGGAATTCCCAGATGTAGATGAGTGTAATCAGAAAGAAATACAGAAAGGAGATAAAAGACACGACGAATTTTTATCGTGGTTGGGATCCAAAGACCCTACTCCACGTTAAGGCGTTCCAGAGAGCGAGATCAAAACCTCACCCAGCTATCTCCCACAAGTTGGCCTCGATCTCCAAGGAGCTAGTAGCCTCCTTGCTCTATTGAACCCTACTTCTAGAAGATAGCAATGTTTATACTAACTTACCTCGTTAGGAAGAGAAATCCCGTATAAACGATCCCGGGCAAGCCACAACACGTCGGAGCTCCGGGCAATACCTAACCGACTAGGAGATGAAGTATCCAAGAGTAATAGATCAAACCTAGCTAGATCCATAGATGCTCATCAAGGATCAATTCTACACTATCCTCTCAACTCACAACTCTCACTTCAATCCCTAGAAGAATCTAAAGACAAGAGATGCAATTGAGTGTTCTGGAGCCCTATGAGTGGTAGGTATTCAATGTGGCAGCCAACCAAGACAAATGGGAGAAGGTGAACTTAAATAGCTCACGCACCTACCCACTTGTCGTTGAAAAAGAATGTACAGACAGTCCGGACATTAAGGTCCGGAGAGTCTGGACCTCCTAGCCATTACTCATGACGTGTAACGGTGACGTCCATTAGCCGTTTGAATGGTGGTCCCCTCATTCGGACAGTCCGACAGAAACTGCCGGATGGTCCGGACAGTCCGGTGTTCATGACCGGATAGTCCGGACATACTGTCCTGAACCAAAACATGCAAGTGTGTGAGTACAAGTGTGTCACTTCACTAGTCTAGAACTGATCCTTTTCTGAGCAATTAGAGTTTGACCTAAGTTCTAACTAGTTAATCCCCTTTAATAGTTTGGCTTTTCCTATGACTCAAATTAAAATGCGACCTATGTCTACTCCTTTGAGCCGCTTCGCCGTCCCGGATGAAATCATCACGTTCCTTGACATTTGGGGGTTCACTTGTCTTCTCTTTCTCATGCACAACTCATTAAACAAGATTAGTCTCTTAATATTGTTGCCATTTAATACCAAAACCCACTAGGGGTGGATTAGTGCACTTTCAATTGGATTATACTTTTTAGTTCAAAGTCAACTTTCCTCTCTTTTCTTTCCGTTGCAACGCACGGGCAAATTGCTAGTAAGTTATTAAAATAAACCCAACCATAATTTACTTTGTCTCAAAATTTCATTTCCTACATTTACTTCACTTGCTAATCATTTTACACTTAAAAACTCATCCTTTGTATTATTTTTTTAGAAAAAGGTTACGAGCAACCTACATTATCCTCAACTTATGATGTTTGCTAGTTGATCTATTATGACAATATAATGTTCGTCACAACATGCGATTGGGCTAGTCTATGACGATTTTTAGTTGGTCTTAGTGACGAACAACTTATTTTTGTCACTAAACTGCAGCACTACCCTTTGTTGAACATCATAAAACAAAATGACATAATAATGAATTACTCAGATGTCACAAGGAAATCATCACAGATGGCTATATTTGTTGTAGTGTGTTCATTGGGCTTTACTTTTAATGCTTTTATTTTCAATGTTCTTTTGTCACTGGGCCAAAAAAGTAGACCACACTCTCACTGGGCCATTTCATGCATATATAGCTGTGTAGAATAAGCTGTACTATATATATTTGTTGCACTAATTGTTTCGCAAGATGAATATAATAAGTCATACTTATTAATTTCTGAAACATGATCCCACGGTAATAACAGTACAGCACGGTCTCATTGCAGACAGATCATATTAAACAAAAAACTAATAAGTAAATCGTGCTCATGATATAACAACTTGGCGTATAGATGCAATTTAGTACAAGGACTTGAGAAGTGAGTATGCTAGTCCCATAACTTGGTTGGTGGGTGCAAGTTAGTACAATAATTTAAAAAATAAGCATATATGTACAACAACTTGAAATATGGGTGTTATATTGGTACATTAACTCAAGAAGTAAGTGTGTTAGTGGATAACATAATTATTTTAAAGATTTTTCTATATAAATTTGGTTTTAAAGTAATTTTTTTATCAATACACACTTAGTTAGTTTTCACAGAAACAATTTTTGCCATCCTCAACTAAATTTCCGTATGTATAAAATTTTCTCCGTGGTTGAGGTTTGAGAAGGCAGATAAAAAAAATGAGTAAGTTTCAGTTTGGGCTAGGTTTTTTTAACCAAATTTTCGCTTTGGGACTACCCATTATGTGATATTTTCATGTAAGGCTAGGCATATTTACTAATTTTGCATTTTGCACCACCCTATCTCCATCTCTACGTTCTCCTCCAATTCCTCCATAGTGCCCCGGCAACATCATCGAGGACTGGATGAGGACAATAGTGGCCGGAGCTGGACCCAAACAAGCGCCTGTCCATCTAACCGTTGGGCATGTACGTCATACTTGATCATACACGAGCAGCCATTGTGTTCCTCGATGTAGAATCAGAGTAGACTGATCAGGTTGAATTGATGGATCATTCCTCCGCATGGAACTTCTCCATGCCCTTGAGTTTCTTCACCGCCTGAAGTCGATGATCTCGATGGCGTTGCTAGTGCACGGCAGGGAACTATAGGAGAAGACAGAGATGGAGATAGGGACATAGAGTAGTTCAAAGTGCAAAATAGGTAAACATATCTGGCCTTATATGAAAACAATAGATTGGGGGTAGTCCAAAGTGAAAGCTTGGTTAAAAAACCTTGCCCAAACTAGAATTTACTCTAAAAATCAACGGATAGTGTTAGTTTCGATTTATGATCACTAGTCATCGATCTAGGTGGGTAAACTATTCTTTGCAATATAAGATCATCAAGAACATGTAGGTATACTAGAAGAACAACTAAAACGCAATTAAAGGGTATGGGATTAGATGGAACCAGTGGAATCCGAGGAGGATTGTCCGTCCGTTGCCATCGCGCGCTCTCGTGCGATGGTGATGTCGATGGCGGTCAGCTCGGCTCGCCGGCGTCGGGCGTCGTGGTCGGGGCGTCGGTCAGTGGCAGTGGACTCCGTTCCCGTCACTGGCTGCGCCCCCTCTCGATCGGATTAGGGTTTTCGGGTGAGGGTAGCGGCGGCGACGAACCTCGTCCCTTGTGCCCTGTGCCGCAGGCCCTCACCCCTTTATATGTGGCGCAGTGTGACGAGGGCCCACCAACCGGAGAGGGTTAGGCGCCCCCGATCAGGGTGCGGTCAAGGGTCCATTGGGCCGTTGGGCCCAATGAGGTTGAGATCAACTCTAACATTCTCCCCCTTGATCTATTTACTGTTACTTTTAACCTTTTTCTATTTCATCACAAATTAACACATAGAGCATGCCTCATCGTCACGGTCAATCGTCGATGGATTTAACAGCTACTACACACATCTCTGTTCAGAAACAGATACTTTTACTTTAACTTTTGTGCCCTTAGTCCAGAACCATAAGGCTTCCCTTAAACCCATGCGCGCTACATGTTCCTCGAACAAATTGAGTGGTAGGCCTTTCTTTAGCGGATCCGCGAGCATCTTTCTTATGTGCTCGAGACTTATTGTGTGATTCTGGACTTTTATCTTTCACAATAAAGTACTTTATGTCAATGTGTTTGACAGCACCACTTGACTGATTGTTGTGAGTGTACATTACTACAGGTTCTTTGTCGCAGTATAACTTTAGTGGTTTCTCAATACTGTCAACCACTTTTAAAACCGGGTATGAACTTCTTTAGCCAGTTCTCTTGCCCGTGGCCTCATAACATGCTATAAATTCGACATTCATTGTAGACCTTGCAGTGATAGTCTGTTTGGAGCTTTTCCATGAAATAGCTCCCTCTCAAGAGTGAACTTGTATCTGGATATTGACTTTGTACTATCTTTTTGGCAAAATAAAAATCTAAATATCCAACTATTTAGAGTGAATCAAATCTTCTGTATTTCAACATGAGGCCTTTTGTTCCTTGCGCATATCGCAGGACTTTCTTTATCAATTTCCAGTGCTCTGGACCTAGATTGCTTTGAAATCTGCCAAGTAACCCGGTAACAAAACTAGGCCAGGGCATGTGCATGCTTGTGCATACTGTAGACTTCTTACAGCTGAAGCACATTGCTTCGATTTCTTTTTATCGAGCTCGAACTTATTTCTGGGGCATTGCCATTTCCCATATTTTTCGCCCTTCATTATATGATCAGGTGTAGCACTGTATTTCAAATACATGTTGAATTTCTTCAACACCTTTTCTATATATTCCTTTTGAGACAATCCCAGTGCATACTTTCTTCTATCTTGGTGAATTTCTATGCCCAAAACATACGATGCTTCACCAAGGTCTTTCATATCAAAATTTGAGGACAAGAACTCTTTTGTTTCCTCTAGAAGACTGACATCACTACTAGCCAGTAAAATGTCATCCACATACAGAATCAAGAAAATAAATTTCCCATTCTTGAACTTTGTATATATTCAGTTGTCCTCAACATTCAATTGGAAACCAAACTTCTTTATTGTTCCGTTAAACTTCAAGTAGCATTGTCTTAAAGCTTGTTTTAAACCATAAATGGATCTCTTTAAACAATATTTCACATTCTCTTTTCCTTTTATTTCAAAACCTTTCGGTTGTGCCATATAGAATTTTTCTTCTAAATCTCCATTTAGAAACACTCCAAAACATAATGTGCCAGCAATGTCATTATTATTCTGAAAGAATCTTTACAAGAGATTAGAGAAAATGTCTCATTGTAATCAATTCCTTCTCTTTGTGTGAATCTTTTGCCACAAGTCATACTTTAAACTTTTCTATGTTCCCTCTGGAGTCACATTTAGTTTTGTAGACCCATTTACAGCCTACTATATTGGCTCCTTTAGGAGTTTCCTCTAAATCCCAAACTTCATTAAGTTTCATGGATTTCATTTCATCTTCCATATGAAATTTTTCTGTGTTATATACCTGATAATCATCAGGGATAACTCTTCTTCTTATTCTTTTAGACCTTCTAGAGGTCTCCGCATTTGGCACATTTTCTGTTTCAGACTATTGTTGCTCCTCCTCATGTGTGGCAGTGCTTTCTGATGAATCCTGTAGAACATGTTCCTCATTTCTATTTATTGTCACCATAGGAGAGGTAACAACAGGTTCGAAACCGCAACGTCAGACATTGCAGGCGTAACACCAAATAGGTAGGGAGAGAAAAGGCTCCTGAATCGTCGAAGTGGGTATACACGCCCGCTTCTCCTCAAGATCGATCACTCGAATTACCATGTTCCTCCTTATCATTTCGTCTTCCAAGAAGACAACATGTCTCGTTTCTACAAACTTTGTATAACTGTTTAGACAGTAGAAACGATAACCTTTCGATTTTTTAGTATAGCCAATAAAATGGCAACCGATTGTTTTGAGATCCAATTTTCCAAGGGTTAGGTTAAATACTTTAGCCTTTGCTGGACTCCCCTACACGCGGAGGTGAGTTAGCGAGGGTATTCTATCTGTCCATAGCTCATACGGTGTTTTGGGCACCGATTTGCTAGGTGCTCTGTTGAAAATATGAACGATAGTTTTTAACGCCTCCATCCATAAACCCAATGTTAGGGTGGAGTAGCTCATCATGTTGGGCACCATATCCATCAAGATATAGTTACGCCATTCAGCTACCCCATTCTGTTGAGGCTCGCCCGATATAGAATACTAGGCGACTATGCCATTTTCCATTTAAGAACCTTGCAAAAAAGTCCTGGGATTTGTCCATACGGTGTGTGCCGACCATAGTACTCCCCCACGGTCGGATCTTACTATTTCAATCTTTAAATCATGTTGATTTTCAACTTCAGCTTTGAATATCTTAAATTTATCCAATGCTTTCGATCATTCTTTAATTGGATAAATATAACCATATCAGGAGTAATCATCTGTGAATGTAATGAACGAGTCATATACATCCACACTTTTACATATTTTCTTTTATGCACTCTATGCATTGTTCTAAGTCTGAGAACTCCAATGGAGGAAGAATCTCATTCTTAACTAGTCTCTCAATTCTCCCCCTCGAAATGTGGCCTAAACGACAGTACCACAATTTTGATGAGACATTAGGAGTTCTCTTTCTTTAATTATTTTCTTTTGTCAACGAGGACTCATCATTCACATCAGTTGTACCAACAATCACATTATTGCATACAACATTCACATTATCATGCATAGACAGCATATAAAGTTTGTCTCGTCGGAAGGCGAGACACACACTTTCATCATTACGAATAATGAAACATTGTACTTTATCAAAATGACAATAATCATCATGTTCTGCCATAACACGACACATTAATCAAATTTCTTTACAAAGAAGGGACCTAAAATTCCATTGCCAACTCTAATGATGCTTTCCCTTCTTTGCGTAGTCCTCGTCGGACGGTTTGACATTCTTTTCCTTGAAGCTACCAACATAGTTGATAGCGTAACCATTCTTTAGCTTTATTCTTTCCTCCTCCTGAACACACTTCTCAATGAGCGTGTCGAAGGACCAGTTTTCTGGGTTCCCATTGAAGTTGACAATGAAATCATCAAACTCTTTTGGCAAGCGTGAAATAATCAAGTGAACCAAGAAATTTTCCGTTAATGCCAAATTGTAAGGCTTCAACTTTGAGTTCTGTTTACACTTTTTGAGTATGAAGTCTTCAACGCCACCTCCAGTGTACTTTTCTGTCACTATATCCCTCATGAGCTCTTTATGTTGCTCTGTCACAAGGGAACAAATTATCACATAACTGTCCTATGCATTAAGTCTACACCACCGTTGGGCAGAAATAGACGTAATGCAGAGCATGATATTGCAATTAAGAACGTTGGTCAGAAAATAGCAACATCACATTCTAGAAATAAAATTCATAAAATTGAAAATCTCCCGTTGGTTCGAAAATTTTAGAAACCAACAATTTGATCAATTTTCATCAATGCGCATCAGAAACAGTTCTTTCTCTTTATCTATTCTCTGAAAAATGATCACTTTGATGCAAAATCAATCAGAGATCTAACTTTAACAAAGTTAATTGTCAAAATTATCTTTTCTGTCCTTTAGTTAAATTCTCCCGTTGGTTCGAATTTAATTAAGGTCTAAACAAATTCGCAGTGGAAAACTTTGAATATGTACACATGGACAGTGGCATAATTCTGTTATAAAATTTCTAAAATTGAAATTCTCCCATTGGTTTGAAAATCAATTTTAGAAACTGTCAATTTCAACAATATTCATCTATATGCAGCGGAAACTTTAAATAAATACACATGTAAACAGTAGCAAAACAACTTTATTTACTCTCTGAAAAATTATCCCGTTGGTTCAAATTTTAACAGAGGTAAACTATTCAAAACTGTGCAAAATTTGACGGAAACCAATCAAAAAACATCAAAGAAATGGCTACTGTTGAACTGTTCTTAAACTTTCCAATTTCGGCCCCAATTCCCCTTTTCGCGCGCGCTCCAGCCCAGCACCACGCCGGCACATCACTGCACGACGCGGCGTAGCGCGCGTTGCGCAGCCTGCACGGCCCAGCACGGCGCCGCAAACTGCAGTGGTCAATGGCCCATCTTGTGCATGCGCGCGGCCTGCTTTCAGTCGCAGATTCGGCCTGCTAAAGCAATGGCGGGGCTCGGGGCGCAGCAACTGACGGCTGGGCCGCCGAATCGGCCCAACCCCGAGCGCGCACGCTGCCTGCCGCCCGAGCCAATCTCAGCCATCGGATGGATCCGACGGTCGAGCGCCCTTCTCGCAGGAATAACCCCCGGACGGCGACGGTCGGGCAAAAAGCCTAACCCTAGCGCCTCCTTTCTCCCGGTCTTTCGCCGCCGTTGTCTCTTTCGCCGGCGGTGACCGGCAGCCATCTTTCTCTCTCGCTGGCTTCACGCCGCCGTCCAAACTCTCGCCGCCGGCGCCATGGCCGACGGTCATTTCTTTGCTCTCGCATTCTTCTCCATAACCACCATAGCCAAGGAAGAAGGAGACGACGTCGGCCGCAGCCGGCGGGACGACAACGCCGCCGCAGACCCATTGCCAGCGTGCGTGTGCACCAACGGGTGCACGCGCCGCCGTCGATGGGCTCCCCGGCGGAGATCCACATGAGGTTAGTGCTTTTAGGGTTAGGTTTTTCCCCTTTCTATTTTTCTTTCGATCCGATTCGGACCCTTTCGATTTCTCTGTTTGTTTTCAATCCGGTTCAGATCCTTTTCTTCTCTTTCGGATTTCTCAATCCCCAACCTAGATCGATCAACTAGCAAGCTCTGATACCATTGTTAATTTCGATTTAGGATCACTAGTCATCGATATAGGTGGGTAAACTATTCTTTGCAATGTAAGATCATCAAGAACATGTAGGTATACTAGAAGAACAACTAAAACACAATTAAAGGTTATGGGATTAGATGGAACCAGTGGAATCCGAGGAGGATTGTCTGTCCGTCGCCATCCCACGCTCTCGTGCGATGGTGATGTCGATGGCGGTCGGCTCGGCTCGCCGGCGTCGGGTGTCGTGGTCGGGGCGTCGGTAAGTGGCAGTGGACTCCGTTCCCGTCACTGGCTGCGCCCCCTCTCGATCGGATTAGGGTTTTCTGGTGAGGGTGGTGAGTAAAGTTTCTTATATATTAAATACAAAATTATAAGTTAATATATATAGGGTAGCTTAGTGATGACATATCAGCATCATGAAAATACTTATCTAGCGGTGTTAACCACAGCAGCACACCCTTATTAAAGTTGCTTGCCATGTTGTTACACTTGAATATTCAATTCTCAAGTTTGTGTCACTATTGGAGAAACCATCTTTGCTGGTGTCGATGTTATGGGCCCGGGGGTATGACACGTGGCCCCTTCGGGCCCAGCAACCGCCACATGTAGGTTTGGCCTTGAAGGACCAGGTGTGGCCAAAGTGTTATACAAGAGAGTTTATGGATTGAGATGTGTAGTGACCCGAGTTTTAACGCCGTAAAATTATTTTAATTAAAACCGTATTTTCAAAATTTTTGGCTCTTTGCCTGTAATTAGTCCTAAGTGCCTAATAGATCTCACCTACTTGTTTCCCGGACACCGAAGATCTCTGACCCTAAAATCTTTTCCTCCAAGCACCTATTACCCTTCAAAATTTCTTCCCCAGTTCAAATGACAATTTTGGATTTGAATTTACTCTTCCTCTATCATAGTCCCTATCAAAATCCACTAAACAAAAATCGTTAAATCTTTTCCTTGGCTTTGGACCGAATTCCCTTCTCCCGGCCCAATCCTTTCTCTCCCTATCCTCCCTCCCCGTCTGGGCCACAGCCCACTCCACCATGCGGCCCAGCTTCCTCTCCCCTTCCTTTTTCCTTCTTCCGCGACTGGGCCACGGCCTACACTCGGTGCCGCGGCCCGTCGTCTCACATAGCCTGCACGCACGAATGCCGCCAGCGCGCGGCCGTCGCTCTCCTTCCCGCGCGCACGACCGCATCTTAGCGCCGTCACTGACAGATGGGTCCCGCGACCAAGTAGATCGAGCGGCCGCCCGCTCGCCGCCGCCCCGCGCGCTTGTCTCCTTCCCCGTCCGTGCCGGACCATCGCCACCACCGGCGCAGCCATCCCCGACTCGGCCTCGGCACGTCGCCTCGCCGCGCGCCGCCAACGCCGTCAACGTCTGCCCGTTCACCGCACCGACGCTAGGGCCGTCCCCACCTCGCCGTGTCGCGAAGCCACCAACCTCCTTAACTTCCACCTGTGTCGCCGCCGTGCCACGACAAGCGCCGCCCTTGTTGCCACGCAGTGTGCCGTCGCCTCGTCTTTAAACCCCCGGCCATGCCGCGACGGCACCGACCGCCTTAAAATCGCCTGCCGCTCCGCGCCAAAAACCCACGCCTCGGCGACTTGTCCCGTCGTCTGGCCGCCGCCTTTACTCGCCCACGACGCGCCGTCCACCAACCGCCTTCAATCCGCCAGCCACTCCCCGACGACGCCGGCCATCGTCCCGTCACATCGCCGCGTCGACCCCACCTCCCAGCCGCAACGCGATGCCCGCGTCGCGACACCCCGCAGCAGCGTTCGGTCGTGTCGCCTCTGACACCACCGCGTCACGACGGCCACGCCACCGCCGGCCATATTTACTCCACCGACAGCGGCTGCGCCCACCTTAACTCGCCCGGACCCGCCGCCGGTCACCCGCCCTGCATCACCACCACCTCACCCCCCGACCCATTCATCCCCCGCCGATGTCGCCCCCATTCTCCTCCCAAGCGTCCGCCAAGTCGACGCTTATGCCGCCCGGTGTGTGTCCCCGTCACCGCCGGTGTCCCCTCTCCATCCGCCGGCATCCCTCGCCGTCGTCCATTTTCCCCTCTCTCTGTGTGTACCGCACGCTGGAAGAGAAGAGAGGAGAAGAGAAAAGGGAAGGAAGAAGAAAGGCCTGGCAGACGGAGCCCACCCGTCAGTAGCCTCCTTTACCCACTCTCTCCTGAATCCCTCTCTCTCACTATTGGGCCGGCCCGTGAGCGTGCTGGACCTCGGTCCGCCAACCTCCTTAAATCCCGCCATAAAAAATAAGTCCATCCTCCGTCCTTCCTCTACTCAACCCAAGCCCCACCTAGTTGTCAAAAAGTCCAGATTGAATCCCTCTGCCTTAACAAAAGAATAAGTCCACCTTCTGTCCCTCCTTGATCCAGCCCCTGGACTTTGGCCCGGCCCATATCAAATAAGTCCAATCCCCATCCCCCTCTGCCAAAGTCAAGCCCCAGCCAAGTCTGTGCAACACCCCTCAACCCAAGAAGCTTGTACACCAAACCAAGTCTCTTTTTGTTCCCTCTGCATCCAGCTCTGTAGGAGCAAAAGTCCGCTTCTAGTTCTCCACCTCTGCTACATAGCCCATCCTATACAGAAAATAGGTCCATTTCTAATCCCTCTCCTCCCAGCACCCAAAGACCACTTAGTCCAGAAGGGAGTTCAGATCCAATCCTTCCTCTTGCCTGTACAACCCCGTATATACGAGCAAGAACTTCCATTCTTCTCCCTCCGACTCCAGTCCATCATCCACCAATGCGCCTTCGCCGCCGCCACCGTTTTCTCGCCTCTGCCGCCACACCAAAGCAAGAGACGACGAAGAAAAAGAAGGGGAAACAAAAGAATCCGTATATCCATTTTCCACCTCTCCCTCTGTTTATTCCCGCCACCTGGGCCAGTCCACTCGAACCGAACCTTGATCATGAGAGAACCAAGAAGAAAAGCCCAGATACAAAATCCATCTCTGGTTTCCCCTTACCCATTCCAGAACCTGAAGTATAAAAATTCAGTACATCTCACCACTTCTCAAAAATACCTATAGTATCACCGACCTCTCCAAGATCCTACCTTTTCATCCGTAAGCCCAATTTCCCCCTATCAACTCCCTAACATACATTAAAAATAGGATCTGCCCTATGGCACTACTAATTATATTATACTATGTTTTTTTATTTTTGTAGACCCCGGTAGGATTTCTATGTTTGCTCGCTAGTGTTCGTCCCGAGGTTACTTTCACGTCCGAAACCATAAAATCAAGAAGCTGTGAAGACCCGACGGTTTTCTTGGATCGATCGTGAAGTGGATTTATCTGGTTTTCTTGGAAGACTGAAGACCGGAAAAATCGTCACTCAGGCAAGCCACCCTTTGATTATATTGCTCCTAGTTTATAAATAAAATGTTTGCAAGTCGCATTAGAATTGTGCATGATTATCCAACCCAGCCTCGATGATTATATCGATGGACCTACCCAGTAGTTGCATTATTTTCTCATAGGAATTGAATACTTATGAACCCTTGTCGATACATCCCGATGGTACTATTGGGCATTCAGACTCTCGAGTAAGATTCTCTGACTAAACCCCCATACTTTACTCTGTGATATGATTTTGGGAAAAAGGTTTGCAAACTGTTTTGAGAAATGATATTCGAAGTGAAAATAAGTTTTGCGAAAAATTGGGTAAGACTTGACCATGAGGGTATGGACAAGTTTTCCTGTTTAAGGACCGATTCCTTTGGGAATTCCATCCGAGCATATTATCGTGCAACCACACAGGCTACGTGGGTATGCCTCTAGATGAGTACTTAGTTAGATTATGCTTGTCTGCATGTTGATGGTTGCAGGACACAACAGGGTAAGGTGTGCAGTGCGCGACAGGCCGCTGGGTCCTTACGTACGTAGGGGGACTCAGGCCCTGGGATCGCCGGGGTTTGGCCTTGTGAGGGGGACACGGGATCCGTAGTACCCTGGGTGTGTGCCCTAAGTAGACGATGGCTGCGTGAATAGCCTGATACTGGTTACGCGGTTAGTCGACCCGACCATGCAATGTGGGAAAGCCTAATCTACCTATGGAAAAACCTTGTCACGAACTTCTGAATCCTGATCCATTTCGGTGTTAGCTTCGTGTCACGTGGGTAAGGCGTACAACCTCTGTAGAGTGTTAAACCTGTTCGAACAGTCGTGCTCACAGTTAGGAGCAAGTGTGCGGTGATTCTCTTAGCGTAGTTTTGTTTTACCAATGTTTTTTGGAAAACTCTCTGGGATGGAAATCATGTGTTGCGAGTTGGATTTTGGTGTGTGATTGAAAGGCCTTCGGGGCCAAAGATACGATTGATAGGCCTTCGGGGCCAGAGATAGGATCCACGGGATTCAGGAGTCGAGGCATCAAGGATGCTCGACGTTGAGAAGGCGATATGGTTTGCGTTAATGCGATTCGAAGGAATTGTGGAGATATCATTTGAGCTTCATGATAAATCATGGTTGTGATTGTGTTGCCATACCCCGATATATTTACTGTTACAGTTGCTAGTTAACGAATTCAATTAAAATCCTGACACACTTGTAGTATCTTCCAGAAATTTGTTTTACACTTAAAACTAGCCGTTCTTTGAAGCCCGCATATTACACTTTTCCCGTGGTTTGCGAGTACGAAAGTACTCACCCCTCTCTGTTGTTGTTTTTCCTTCCTTGCTGCTAGATCAGGTTGAAGTTGAAGGCGTCGGGGAGTTCCGTTCCTAAACCCAAACCACTACCTGTGTTATGGGGTTCCGGCTACGCTTAAGTCCGCTGCTGCTACTCTTTGTTTGACGATTGCTACCCCGGTGATTACCCGGAGTCGAAATGTAAAGGTATTGTCTACTTACTAGAATTGTTTTGATTTCATCTTGTTACCGTGGGTACCAGCTACGGGATCCTGGGACTGGTACTTGTTACACGGTTCCATAGGGAACAGTTCGTTGTTCCTCTACGACACGCCCTCCTTCGGGTTACCTATTACGGTGGCCCAGGGGCGGGTTGTGACAAGATGCCACATGGCCGCTCCCTGAGGGGGTCGGCTCCGGTGGCGTCCCAGGTAGTTGGATGTATGAAGGGGCCGAGCTCTTATCTCGTCCCCCCTAGGTACAAGGGTCGGCTCCTTGTCCCGACCCCCATCCATCAAACATAGGGGTCGGGCTCTTGCCCCGACCCCCATCTTTTAACACAGGGGTCGGGTTTCCATTCAGGCAGCCTGCACTCATAGTGCATTGATGGCCCAACGCCCAACCACCGCATTCATTGCGATGGAAGGGCTCTGCTGCACGTCTTGATGCATTAGATGCTGCCGTAAGCGTGCGTTAGCGTCATCATTCTCTCTGCCCAGAATAGACGGGGGAACGAGAGCAGTGCCTCGGTGACCGCATATGCAGGGGCATCATTACGTTGATACCCTGTCACATCTTCGGTCACCATCGCATTAAATGCAATTGGGAGATGTGAGCGGAGTAGACGGTGACCCACGTGGGCCACTCGTCCCTGGGGAGTTCCACTCCCTCACTCGCTGGCTGGTGGGCCCTACGGGACGAGAAGGGCTCCGAATAGGCCACCTCAGCTCACACCATCGTGTAAATCCATATTTTTACCATAGGGTCGACACGCGTCCCCAACCAGCCTTGCGTGGCTACCAGAAGGCTGTACGTGGACATGAAGCAGCCACGTGCCGGTGTAGCAAGCTCCCCCTGGTAAAACCAAGGGAAAGATCGAGTTCCTTGCAAGCGAAGGATGTAGGCCACTATAGTGTTCCCTTGTGTTATAATAGGAGACTCAGGCTGACATTGACAGGGGTTGGAAGCCTGAAGAACCCTAGGATCTAGTCTGAAAACTCTGAGCAAGCAGTAGCCAACACAGCACGATCAGTTGATCTTCGACTGATTGTTGCACTGAAAAATAACCATACCAAATTCTTTGTAACTTGATTCTCAATTCAAGTATAGACAACAGGAGTAGGGTATTACGCATACTGTGGCCCGAACCAGTATAAACCACCCGTCTCACCAAAGGGGGTCGGGACCCCGACCATCCTAGCTTTCCACGTTTTCTTCCTCACATCCCTCTCACGACCCTAACCCGCTTCCCTTGGGCCGAACGATCAAAGGGGCGTCCTCTAACACCCCCCTCGAGGAGCTCGCACTCCAACAGCTGGGTTGGCCAAAAATTACATTAGTCCCGGTTTCTATTAGAACCGGAACTAAAAATCTTTTTAAAGTCCCGGTTAAAAAACTCAGTGACACTTTTTGATCTTTAGTCCCAGTTATATTATCAACCGGGACTAAATATTATTTTTAGTTCTAGTTAAGAAATATGTTAGGCCCCTATTATCTATAGTCTCGATTCGTATTACCAACTGGGACCAAAATTATTTCGATCGATCCATATTCTCTATCTCCACCTGATCTTTATCCGATCGATCTATATCCTCCTCTCACTTAGTCCAGAAAAGTATCCTCGTCTCACTCCTCTCAGTCCTCCCCCTCCACATCTCCTCCCCTTCCCCTCTCCTCCCTCTCTCTCCACCGACGGCATCGGCGGCCTATGCGAGGGGGGGAGGGGATGACCCGCGCGGCGATGAGAATGGGAGGCAGAAGGCAGCGTCTAGCCGGGCAGCGGCCAGGCGGCGGAAGCGGCCGCGGCGGCAACACACGGCCGGGCAGCGGCTAGTGGATTTTTTTATTTTATTTTGTGAATGTTTTGTACTGATTTGTTGAATGATTTGGGGATGTTTTGTGATTTGGATTGTGGATGGGCAAGGATATATTGTGGATGATTTTATTGTGCATTGTAGATGATTTGTGGGAATTTTGTTGTGCACAAATATAATTTATGGATGATTTGGGAGGAAATAAATATTAATAGGTGCAAACAGAAAAAAATAACCAGAACGGATATGGCCTACCCATCTTTATTCTCAGTTGGACCGGGACTGAAGATGGATCTTTAGTTTCAGCTATTTCAACCAGGACTAAAGATGACATTTTTAGTCCCAGATCATTAGTTCTAGTTTGCAAACCGAGATCATTAGTTCTAGTTTGCAAACCGAGACTAACAAAGGTTGCAAACCGGAACTAAACATCAATTTTTCAGTTGTGTGTATTACGTCACACCCCCAATCAAGTATTGTGTCATGATCGTAATTTACTCAACACTAATTAAAGCTGACACAATTAAGGCTGACATTAAGAGCAACTACTCCTTCTAGTTCTAAATCATAGATGTTTTGGACAAGGGCACGATCTATACAAATTATCTTTATGTTATTAAAATAAATATTTGTTAAATAATTCGTAGTTAAAGTTTAAAATTTTGACTTTAGAATAATTCACAACATTATTACGAAACTGGAGGGAGTACGCCGTAGCATCCTGCATTAAAAGCACGGCGATGGACGTAGCAGTATATTGTAAGGAAGGAACGTACTGCGCCTATACACGTTATCGATCCAATGTTGAACGACGAAATTCTCGTGATCATCACCCCGCATGCGTGACAGAGTGGATATGTGCTTGCGCATAGTAATTGCTCCAGGCTCCAGCTGCAAGTATTACCTCACGCAAATGTACTCGGCAGGTACGCGAGTTTGTCCACATACATATCATACGAGTTCAAATTGTTATACGATTTTGATGGTTTCTTCCCACCCGGAGTTTGGCACATGGAGTGTTAATTTCTTGATATAGAATTCAGAAACCAACAAAAGAGAGGCAGACATGATATTTTTTGGAGATGTGTTTTCGTACCTCCGGGGTTTAGGGTACCATATAATATTGCTGATTTAGGAGGGGTTGGTTGGAAGGCAAGAGTGTGCGTGCAAGTTAAAAATCTAATGTTAATAGGAACATTCTGCAATTTGCTGGGCTGTTTGGCTAAGTAGGAATAAGATGGTTTTTGACAAGTCCCTTCAAAAATCATATTTGCAGGTTCTTTTCAGAGTGACGTATTGGCTACGGTTTTGAGTAATCTAAAAAATATGAAGAGAACAAGGAATCCATCTCTATTGCCTATCGCGAGTTGGAGATTTGGCTATGCAAGTGTTTAGACGCTTTGAACAGAGATTTAGCAATAGAATTGAATAAACATTTTCTCCTACAAGTGCTTGATGTTTCTCTGTTGTTTAGTGAATCTTTTGGCTTTATGTATGGGCCTTATGTATTTGTGAGAATTCTATAAACTTTATAATAATTGATTGTACCTTCTTTAAAGTCAAGGATGGATATTTATCCATCATCTAAAAAAACAGTGAGTCGACTGCCCATGAATCAGGCTAGAGGCCTGAGGCCCACGGCTATTTGGAGGCTTTGCACCACCTACTTGGTGCGAATCGGCAATCTGGCGATGTGTCGCACGTGAGACACGGTTCCCTGACCGCCATGTGTCCCCCAACGTGCGCCGAGGAGGAAGAAGGAGAGAGGGAGGAATGCTGACAACGACGTTGACGATGCTGGCGACGACGACTACCTCGTCTCTGGCTCCGACGAACCCGCCCCTGTATTTAGGATTTTGAGGGTGGGGTAGGGGTAAGAAGGGATTCGCCGGCGGCCTTAGAGGGATGGTCCGGCAGCGAGGCGCACCGATGGTGGGCGGCGCCGCCGCCGGAGCCGTGGGGTGGACGCCGGCGATGTGCAGGGTAGACGGCAGATGCGAGCAAAGTCGGGAATTCCGACGACTCGCCACCATCGACGGAGGGGAGAAAGAAGGAGATGGAAGTCGGGGCAGGGAACGGGTGACCGGCGGGGGCTTGCCAGCGCCATTGATGTCTTATGGTGCTGGTGAGTCTGGGCAACGGCGGAGGACGAAGGCGGACGATGCGAGGAGCACAGGAAGGAGGAGGACACCGACGGAGGAGGAGAAGGAGGAAGAAGAAGGAAAAAGAGGAGGAAGGAGGGGGAAGAGGGGAGGAACGCGTCCTCCCGTGCAACGCATCGCATATTAGCCTTGTCCCATTTGGCGAGCGAAAATGTTGATCCGCGACTAGTCGGTCTTCTGAGAGAGCGCGCGACCGGATTAAGCTTTTCCGTTTTGGTCCAGGTGACTTCTTGCTGAGCCCAAACTTTTTCCTTTTTTGTCACGTGAGGAGGCCAAGGTCCACAGGAGAGAGATATGACCTACTGGGCTCAACCTGTTTTTACTTTTTCAGCATGTTTTGTATCTTTTTTTTTTGCCAGTTCACAATTTTGTGTCACGCTAGGCAGAGATGGGCCTCGCAGTCCACGTGTACAATTTTTCTTTTCTTTTATAAGTTTTTTATTTCGTTTCAAATTAATATGGTAGAGTTTATACATACCAAACATCTATATGTACATATGTATAAATATCAGAGTATAAATTTTGCATGTATAAACTTTATATGTATAATATACAAAGTATTTTATGTATAGAATCTGTATGTACTTTATTTTTACATGACACAAAGGCTCAAAAGGCCTGCAAAGAATACTTCCTCCGTCTTAAAATATAACTATCTAAATAATTCAAATTTATCTTAAAATACAATTACTTTTACATCCACCTATCTTATCTCCACCAATCATAACCCTTCCTAATTTAATTTTTTCACTTACCTTCTTGTCTTAACCAATCACAACTCTTATTCACCTCATCCTTAATCTCTCTTAAAAAAACGGCATATGTCCTTTAAGACGGAGATAGTATATAGTATATAGTTCTACCCTATCTGGCCCATCACATGATAGCATGGCAGTGCCGTAGCATGTCCCAACACGCGGCTGGTCGTGCGCGCATGCAGTCACGCGTTTGCTGTACCGCTTTCCCAATAGTGAGTTTTTTGGCCCGGTGAAGCAGTTTGTCAGGTGGCGGTGGCTTCTGTAGCGAGAGGAGACGTGCTACAAGTGTATGTGTGCCCAAGAGTTGGTGGACCTCGAGGCCAAGTGGGCTGATAGCTCTGGCCTTTGGAGCCCATATGGCTATGCTATAGTTCTCGTCGGACCTAACCAATTTAAATTTAATCGGTTAGGAGAAATTATTACGGAGCTATTATTTATACTCCTACCTGTTTTGGTGAGAGGGACCAGAGGCCTGTTCAGTTTACTGTCATTTTCAACCATACCATCTTTTGGCATTGCCAAAATTTTAGCAAGTTATCAAATATTGATAATTTATAGAATTTTCTTCTCTCAAAATTTCTACTAAAATCTACAAAGGTAACAAACTAAACACCACCATCACCATTTTGCCAAATTTTAGCATTACCAAAACGGAAAGTTTTTTTTTTACAAGAAAGTGAACAGGCCCCTAGGTCCCTTCCTCCCAAACACTCTCTTAAACTAACTACTGGCTTTCCAAGCAAGCCCTAAAGATATTTCTAGTGGTCATCCTACTTGTGGGACCCGTATATAGCACCGCGCTGCCACTTCTCTTTCGATCCATGTCGGGCTTGGAGTTGGGGCTATGGCAGCTGAGCTGATCGCATTGACTCCCATTATAATGTGTCCCATCCACCATTTGCGGCACCATTGTTGTAGATGTGGTACCTCCTCGTCGAAGGACCCACAGCAGGAGCTTGTGCGCATTCTAGATAACATACGGCGCCAGATTTCACTAGCGCGAGCTTAGCAGCCGTGGAGAGCATGGGGCCACACGCATTCCTCATAGCCATAATAAAACAAATAAAGTATTCGAAGTAGCCCAAATCGCGTGCAATGCATTTGTCTTAAAATAACCACTTGTAAGGCTTAATTAATTTACAGAAAAAACAAGGACGAACAGAAATATTCCTTTCCTTTTTATATATTTCACTCGATGGTTAATCTTGATTTTGAATAGTTTTCTCCCCAGATCTCTCAATTAGCATTTGATTGGTTGAAAACACAAGAGTTTTATGTATTGAAACCCGTATCACTGAAATGTTTATATTGCGATACACACAGATACGTGACTTTCGTGGCGACTGATCGTAGTCATTAATATCTCCTATAAGCTTGGCTAGTTGTCGAATATATATATGGCTCAGCCGTCAACATGCATCAAGACGCAGCTGGCGCCGCCGCAGCTCGTGGGCAAGTCAGCACTCAGCAGCAGCCCATGTCACCCACTTGGGCCAGCTGATCTCGTTTCATACTTGCAACCAACTGGTTAATTCATCGGTGCATGAACGTGCACACACTACAAAAGAATTGTTCATCCATCGGTACAGTGTTTGTGGTCGTATCTATGTCGAAGCTAATACACGCAATAAGCCTTGCTTAATTTTCGGTTGATCTTCAGACAATTTAAGCAAAATCTCTTTCAATATACTTATTTGCTTCGATTGAAATTTATATATTTTCTATCCGTAGACTATATTAAATATATAGGAGTACTACAAATGGCTACCTTACCGCAGCTGTTTATTAACGGATTGCATCTAATATACACATGCCGACCAATAACGTGTAGTCGATCGATCGAGCCGCATGGCTAGCGGAGCGCAGCCGGGGGAGCGAGTCAATGCTCAAATAGGATAAAGACCACTAGACCCACTAGGCTGATTCGGTTCCGGCCAGCGACCGGACATGATATACCGGCGAATTTTGTTCCCATTGTAATAATATACGCAGCCTCAAGTTGGATTAATTTGATCAATATCAATTGAACTGTTTCTGTACAATATTATAATCTTATTTGTTCTGAAATT
This sequence comes from Leersia perrieri, assembly GCA_000325765.3. Taxonomy (NCBI): domain Eukaryota; kingdom Viridiplantae; phylum Streptophyta; class Magnoliopsida; order Poales; family Poaceae; genus Leersia; species Leersia perrieri. The sequence goes on from CM002480.1 coordinate 5,327,352, forward strand.
TGTAGTTGACATGCATGACACTTGACATTTTAAAGAAAGTTTGAAGTTACTTTTAGTCTATCATTTAAAATTAACATTTATATTCATCTGCCCAAAATTATAAAGCTCTATCCATATTATAATTCGTAGTGATATGATATGTCATATTCAATATGAAAATCCTATATTTTTTGGACGGATGAGTATTATTTAATAAATCATTTGACCAAAAGTAGTGCAGCTTTTTCCCTTTTTGGTACACAGTTATACAAAGTAATTTTCCCTAGTAATGATAGTTGAATAACTAATACCAATCACATGGATTTTATGAAGAAAATACCTATGAATATATAGAGTAAAATCGTAGACTTCATACAGCTTGTTGCTCCTTTTTACGACTAACTTATTTTGTTTTGGTGGTAAGCAACCTAACCATTAAAAACAAGACATATATGGTAGACTTCATTAATCTTAAATTATGCAACAATAGCCTTTGGAGGTGTTAATTTTTAGGTAGGGTGTGTGTTCATAGAAATAAGTACACGCATGTGTTTATGAGCGTTTACGTTTGTACTGTATTTTGAAAAAAAAAATCCCTAGCTACTGATTCCAGCAATTAATATATTACCAGTTTCCCAAATCTATACTATATGTGTTGGTGGTTGTGCCACTGACATGTGGGCCTTGTTCTGTATTTTAGTTATATAGTTTCTAGACTCTGTCTGCTCTGGTTGTGTGTGTGAAAACTAAAGGAGTCTCCTATGTAGCTTTTCATTTATTTGTCTTTTGTCATCTTAATACAATAAAAATATCCACAATTTTTTATTTTTTTTAAGTTGCAACACATTGACATTTGGCTAATTTAATGATAACATATCTAGAAAGAGAAAAAAGTGCTTATCCTTGCGGGAGGTATGGAATGCGTTGATGACTAGTTGAAGCTAATCAAAGAAAAAATATCACTAGTTGCATTGTCAGATGTCTATATACAGGAAATGCGTACTCTCTTCTCTTAAGGCTCAAAGGGAGAATCTTTAGTTTGGACTTCACGCGCCACAAATCAACAACTTGCCACCTATCTCTGCTATAAATAAAGAACAAACCTACATGCTCCCATGCAATCACTCTCCTGTACAGCTACAGCACTGCACTGCATGCACTAGCTAGCCAAAGTAGCCATCAGCCATGGATGAGCTCTTGATCCAAGCTCTCCTCCTCTCGGCGCTCGCCGTCGGGCTCCTCCAAATCATCAAGGTCATCAGACCGAAACAGCAGCAGACGCCGCCGCCGCCTCCGGGGCCATGGAGTCTGCCGGTGATCGGCAGCATGCACCACCTGATCGGCGTTCTCCCGCACCACGCGCTCCGGCGCCTCGCCGCGGCGCACGGCCCGCTGATGATGCTCCGGCTCGGCGCGACGCCGCTGGTGGTGGTGTCGTCCCGGGAGGTGGCCCGCGAGGTGCTGAAGACACACGACGCCAACTTCGCCACGCGGCCCAGGCTGCTCGCCGGCGAGGTCGTGCTCTACGGCTGCGCCGACATCCTCTTCTCGCCGTCCGGCGAGTACTGGCGCAAGCTCCGGCAGCTCTGCTCCGCCGAGTTACTTGGGCCGAAGCGTGTCCTCTCCTTCCGGCACATTAGAGAACAAGAGGTACATAAAATTATTTTTATAACATAAGATTGATGTTGTTAGATTCGTATTCACATGTGCTAGCTCTCCAATTACTGTAAATTTCAATATCAGAACTGATTTTTTTAAAATTTATAATTGATATCTTAATAGAGAAATTATTAGTCAACCATTGTTCTAACGAAACAATCTGAGTATTTTAGGACGGAGAAAGTATTAGCTAACACATTCTGGGTAAACATGTTGCAAGATATACATTAATTCACATGATATTCTACCATGCCACAAAGTATACAAAGATGCTTCATCCTACTTGCCTCCCAAAATAAATTGTTACCTTTGTAAAATTGTCGAATAGTTCAATGGTAACAACCTACCTTTTTCCCGTATATCACTCTTTTTCCCTAATCTGGCAGCTAAATCCAACCGGACATCAGTTGTTTCTACTCCATAGCACAAACATATGGTTTCAACGTATCAGATTTAAATAAACACATCAGAAGATTTTTCACAATTGGTCCTACTAAATTTCAAAGTATTAATTATCACAAATTTCTAACACGACAAGCTTCTTTGACCTAGATGGCGAGCCGAGTGGAAGGGATTCGTGCAGCAGGGCCTCTAACACCTGTGGATGTTGGTGCACTGTTCTATGACCTAGCTATCAGCATTATATCATGTGCATCGTTTGGGAAGAAGCAGAGGAACGCCGATGAGTACCTTGCAGCGGTCAAGACTGGGGTCAGTTTAGCTAGTGGGTTCAAGATCCCTGACCTTTTCCCGAAATTGCAAGCAGTACTTGCTGCGGTCACTGGCATGAGAGAAACCCTTGAAGATGTCCATAAGACAATCGACTCTACCTTGGAAGAGGTCATAGAGGAGAGACGTGGCAAAAGAGAAGACAAGGGCAAGTGTGGCATCGCAAGCAACGAAGAAAACTTTGTTGATGTACTCATTGGCTTAAACGAAAAAGGGGGACATCTTAGAGAAGACAGCATCAAGGCAGTGATATTTGATATGTTCACAGCTGGAACAGGCACATTGGCATCATCGCTAAATTGGGGTGTGTCAGAGCTGATGAGAAACCCGAGGGTGATGAACAAGCTACAGGGTGAGATTCGGGAGGCATTCCATGGAAAGTCCTATATTGGGGAGGACGACATTCAAGCAAGCAACCTCCCCTACCTCCGGCTGTTCATCAAGGAGACACTTCGGTTACACCCTCCGGCACCTCTCCTAGTGCCCCGAGAGAGCATTGATGCATGTGAGGTCAATGGCTATATGATCCTCGCAGGGTCCCGTATTGTCATAAACGTGTGGGCAATTGGGAGAGACCCAAAATACTGGGGTGATGCCGAGGTGTTTAGACCCGAGCGGTTTGATGGAAACCCAGTGGACTTTATTGGAAATAGTTATGAGTTCCTGCCTTTTGGAGCTGGACGAAGGATGTGCCCAGGCATTACATATGCACTACCTGTCTTAGAGATGACGCTTGTGCAACTTTTATACCATTTCGATTGGGCACTCCCAGAGGGTGTCATAGAGGTGGACATGGAGGAGGAACCTGGCCTTAGTGCACGACGCAAGGCACCATTGCTGCTCTGTGCTACCCCATTTGTCGTTCCCATATGTGTCAGGCCAACAATGATTGGTAGCTAATTGACAGTAACACATGGCTGTCATCTGTATTAGTAGTTTGTAATTTTTTATTCCCCTATATGGTTACCCTTATAAGTCTAGGTTTGTCCTGCTCATCAAAATACTTTGTTCCTTTCACTGTATTTTTTTAATCAGGACTATATGCCTATTTCAATGTTTCTAGGATATGCATGGCAATAAAGTTTAAGATAAAAATAAACCTTTCAGTAATATCCGCATAAAAAAGGTAACTCTGCCTATGAGTTATACCCCCTCCGTCCTAAATTATAAAGCCTATTCCGTTTTATTAGGACAATGGTTTAACCCATGATTTCTCTATTAAAAAATTATTGTTGTGATAAAAAAACATAATTATAAGAAGCACTTTTAAATATCAATCTAGCAACATCAATTTTATGACATAAAAATAATTTTAAATAAAAAAAATATTGGTCAAACTCACAAGTCAAATTATGTCCTATAATTTAGAATAGAGAGAATATATAGTTTCGCTATTTTTGATTGCACTATGGCTTTATCTCTTACAAACCTTACTAGGCCAACAAAGGGAAAGTCACAACATCATCGTCATATCTTTCTATGGCCTAAGTTTTATATCATCTCCCTGGTCTATGTGCAATCTCTACGGCTGGCCCATCTACAAGAGCGCATAGCCTGACGTGTAAAAAAATACATTTATGTGTATATTACTTTTTAGCACCATAATTTGAATTTTAGGATGTGGAGTCATGCACTCACGGCTCCACCACACTAGATGTCGGTGCTTCCCCAGACTTCTCAGCATGTTCAATTCTGTTAAACTGAAGAACTTATCAAATTATTTCACTTAGGCAGTGTGTTTTTAATTTCCAAATAGTTGGTACTATTAATTTGAAAGTCAGGTTTTTTAAACCTATCCTAATTATAATAAAACGAATATAGCATCCCAAGTCCAATTCACATTTTTGCAGGCACATATACGCATGATTTACAATCTTGTTGGAGGCTGATCAAAATTTGAGCCCCGGTAAGACGAAGAATTTTGTGAAATCTTGCGATATTATATTTTGCAAGAATTAATGGGTCTTGAACGAAATTTCAACAAACAGCGCAGTTCAAACTAAATTAAATTTGAACAAAAAAACGTTTTACATGCCATACGTTACTTGTGTCGGTGATGGCTCTCCTGGCGGTTCTTTTCCTCGTCTATTGATTAGACCCCTAGCTAAGTAGCCAGGCTTGGTTTGGTTAGCGCCTCGCAATCGCAGCACATAAGAGCAAGTTTAATAGATGGTAAGTAAGCTATAAGCTTATGTGAAGACGAAAGACAATGAAAAATAAGAGAGGTTGGCGAACATACCAGAGATAGCTTTACACATATCCCAAGACAAATAAATAGCGCCATAGCGCGTCGTCAAACCACAGTCGTGCAGCGAAGCCGGCGAATGGAGCTAGTCAAGCACTCAAGCTCAAACAGGATATATATGCAGGCCTCTTAATTACTTGGGCCGATATATGTCCGCTTTGGCGACCAAACTTTTTTGGCTATGCAAGTCATTGGATTAAGTGTATAATTTCTACATTTGTACAATACTCCCCTAGATACTATGGAGTATCAAGTTTGGGTTTTCGACGAATCATATCGATCTGTCGTCTCTAGCTAGCTAGCGTTTCGTAGCAGCAACGTACAACAGTGATGTGATGCTAATAACACAACTGGGTTGACTCGATCGTAGATTCGTATATTGTCGTCTCTACGATCCCTTCTGTATGTGACTGCAGCAACTTTTGATCAAATTTGACAATTCTTGATTAATGCCTTCCCTTATTTGTCTCGGCTGACCTGCATTAATTTTGAAGGCTGATCATTTCAACAAGCGAAGTACGTTTAATTTAAGAGCTCGTCTTCAGCGATAGATCCCTCAGTATTGTACTCCCTCCATTCGTATTGCATTTATTCAGTTAAGATAAGACTTTCATTATTACAAAATTATTTATATGGTATAAAATTAATGTTGCTACATTCGTATATTCAAAAGTATGTGCTCTTATAATTATATTTTTTAATAAAAAATAATATACTAACAGAGAGTTATTGCCAAAAACTTAACCTGACAAAACATAATTAGCCATATATAAATATTCCTTGATGGAGAAAGTACTATTGTCTATAATGCTGAAATCCAGTAGTACTATATATACACTGCAGATGATCAATATCCTCCACACACTCGGCAACTGACACTCAGAAGCACAACCTGTCATATAATAATTAATGGAGATATATCATTAGTCTTATATTCAAATCTATTTTTATTCTTTTATTACAATGCGTTGGCATAACATGCATAAACGATATCCTAATAGAGAAATTATTGGTCAAAGCTATCTTCTAACGAAACAATATGTGTTTTATATATCATACTACAAAAGGACGCTCAAAATTTAGTAGGAGCAGTGGAGCACCATACTGCAACTCATTTCCAGGTTTGATTTGGCCATGCATGAGCGGGGGAGGGAAAGCAGGTGCGTCATTGACTCACAGTCACCTGCATTCCATGCTTGCCCGCATGCATCAACCACCGTTCAGATTTGATTTTTCCAATGGATCATAGTTTGACCTTTGAGATGACCAATAGGATACTTTGAACAAGAAATCCCGGCTCTTACAGGTTACGACTATTCATAGAAAGACGACTTCCAAATTTTTAGTTGGATTTTCAGAACGGATCCACCTGGCTATTCCATATAAAGTTATATGTTATACTCAAAAAAAAAAAAAATATATATATATATATATATAAAGTTATATGTTCTACTAGTATGCTACTGTGGTGGCAAATCTATCATATTGCATTGAAGTAGTAAACGCATTCGATGCATATTGCCTCACTTGTTTGCTAGTATACCACCGGGGAAAGTATTTTACGTTCTTGAGGGGCATATCCTTTAAAATGCTATGAAACATTCCAAATATAAGATAGCTTACTATTGTGTTACATATCCATGCACAATGGAATATAAATTTTATTTTAAAATAGTTGTTGCTTTTGAACATTGTATTCTTAAATTAAAACCAATCATAAATTATGATAACACGAATATAGGAATGGTGTCAAAAATCTTATTTTAGAGTTATATAAAAATTTGAGCCACGGCGAGGTGAAGAATTTTTTTCCAAATCCTGCGATATTTAATAATCCAAACATAAACTTTAACGAAATTCGACAAAAACTAGATGGTTTCATGACATATCCAAAATTTTGACGGAAATGTGAACCTAGTTATAAACTCCCTCTTTCCCAAAATTACTAGCTTGATTTCTAGCCATTCCAAGAAATTTAGTAGTGAATGAAGGATAAAATTTTGATATAACATATGGGATGTCTCCAATTTTGGCATAGCATGGGATGTCTCCTTATTTTTGTATTTCAAATAATCTAAAAACTTATAGAAATCTTACAAGATAGATAACTATGTAATATATCACTCCATAAATATGTACTATGTTAAAATTTGATCCATACAAACAATTTTGTTTCATACCTAACCAAAATATTTTGTCAAAAGCATAGGCAAACTTTATACTACCAAATTGATAGGTATAGGAATATTATGACTATTTTAGAACTAAGTGGTAAAATTTTGACACACCACTCCATACTTCTATATCGTATATATATGATACTATATTGCCAAAAGTTTTGGTAGTGAAAATTTTGGTTTTAATCCAAACCAACCCAAAATTAACAAATATGATCGCGGTTATCGCGTATTAGTAGTCATGTATATTTGGTCTTTGTTTTTACTTGTATGTGTCAAATTTAAGTTTGCATTATTAATTGATCCGTCTTATATATCTTTAAGAAAAATTCATGACTAGATAGATAGTATGCAAAAACAAGTGACATCTGTCAAATGTTTTCTGTAAGCCATAGCTACAATATAATATACCTGGAAAAGCGGCCGGGAGACTGGACTTTGTCCACTCCCATGCTCGTTGCCGTACGTTAACGAGCAACGGAACTTATTCAACGTGTTGATTGTTCGCAAAGGTGTTAACCAAATTAACTAGCCTACCTTTATTTGAATATCCATAAAAATTGAAGCTAACCAGGATGAACAGGTCAGAAGTATTTGCAGGTGTTCTCATGTTATAGGCCACGCAAAAGACTCAACTATTTAATCCGACGACTCCTAGTATGAAAAATCTGTACTTTGGACTTTGAAGACGCCGCCGTTAATTAGCCGCTTCCTTCATGTGTACTTTATCAGCTATAAATACAGCAACACACTACATGCGATACCCTCACGGCCTCACTCACATCAGCTCATCATCAATTCGCACACACCAAATAATTAATCAGCTACCCAATACAAAAATTACTAGCCATGGATGAGCTGTTTTACCAAGCGCTCCTCCTCTCGGCGCTCGCCGTCGCGGCGCTCCAGATCGTCAAGGCCGCCGTCATCAGAGCGAAGAATTCGGCGACCGGGATCCCGCCGCCGCCGCCGGGGCCGTGGAGGCTGCCGGTGATCGGCAGCATGCACCACCTGATAGGCGTTCTGCCGCACCGCGCGCTGCGCGACCTCGCCGCGGCGCATGGCCCGCTGATGATGCTCCGGCTCGGCGAGACGCCGCTGGTGGTGGTGTCGTCGCGGGAGACGGCGCGCGAGGTGCTGAGGACGCACGACGCCAACTTCGCCACGCGGCCGAGGCTGCTCGCCGGCGAGGTCGTTCTCTACGGCTGCGCCGACATCCTCTTCTCGCCGTCCGGCGACTACTGGCGCAAGCTCCGGCAGCTCTGCGCCGCCGAGGTGCTGGGTCCCAGGCGTGTCCGCACCTTCCGGCGCATCAGAGAACAGGAGGTACAAATTCATTTTGTGATCATTAGCTCATGTTGCAAATTAGTACTACTGAATATTGATTAATCAGAGAACCATAGCCAAACATAAGATTGATTCGTATGTTACAACGATCGAATTAATTGCGACAAATTTCTGACATAAGAAGTTTCTGATCTGCATAGATGGCGAGTCGAGTGGAAATGATCAGAGCGGCTGGGCCATTGACGCCGGTGAACGTGAGTGCAATGTTATATGAACTGACAAACAGCATCGCCTCCTGCATATCTTTTGGGAAGAAGCTGAGGAACGCCGACGAGTACCTTTTAGCGATCAAGACCGGGATCAGTTTGGCCAGTGGGTTCAAGATCCCGGACTTATTCCCATCGTGCCGAACGGTGCTCGCCGAGGTGACCGGCATGAGACGAGCCCTGGAAGACGTCCACAGGATAGTGGATTCCACCTTGGAGGAGGTCATAGAGGAGAGAAGAGGCGAAAAGGAAGAGAAGGCTAGGTGTGGCATGGAGGATACGGAGGAAAACTTTGTTGATGTGCTCATCAACCTTCATGAGAAAGGTGGCCATCTAAGCAGAGATAGTGTCAAGGCTGTGATATTTGATATGTTCACAGCCGGGACAGGTACGATTGGATCATCGCTAAATTGGGGTATGACAGAACTGATGAGGAACCCGAGGGTGATGACCAAGTTACAGGGTGAGATCCGCAAGGCATTTCATGGCAAGGTCATCGTGGGGGAGGATGACATCCAGACGGCCAACATCCCTTACCTCAGGCTCTTCATCAAGGAGACACTACGGTTGCACCCAGCGGTGCCTCTTTTGGTGCCTCGTGAAAGCTTTGATACGTGTGAGGTCAATGGCTACACAATCCCGGCGGGATCCCGTGTTGTCGTGAACGCATGGGCCATTGGCAGGGACCCAAAGTACTGGGATAATCCTGAGGAATTTAAGCCTGAGCGGTTTGAGGGCAACATGGCGGACTTTTCAGGAAGTAGTTACGAGTACCTACCTTTTGGAGCTGGACGAAGGATATGCCCGGGCGTTGCCTATGGGCTACCTGTCTTGGAGATGGTGATTGTGCAGTTGTTGTACAACTTTGATTGGTCACTTCCAAATGGTGTCACCGAGGTGGACATGGAGGAGGAACCAGGCCTTGGTGCACGACGCAAGGCACCTTTATTGCTTTGTGCCACTCCATTTGTTGTTCCAGTATTTTAAGCTTAATTGTGTGATTGGTGCTAGGCTAGCTGATTGACATATAACTGTTGTGTGTACTGTTAGCATGCAATTCTATACAATTTCATAACGCATTCTTATCTCCTGCCCATCAAAATGGTGTGCTAGCTCCTTTCATAGTATAATGACCAATTGAAAATGAGAATATGAATTATGCCACTTGTGATATCCCCGCAGCTTTAACTCATCAAATGCCAATATGATGACCTTGTGATGAATTGATTTGTTCATATTCTCTGGCAAATAGTCAAATGGTCATATCGTATTTGGCCACATCAAAACGTGAATTTTATTTCGCATGCCAATTCTTACAACCACACTTTAGGATGGATGAAACAAACGGTTTAGGCTTAGAGAAGTCCACGCTCACATGGTTGTATATGTATCAACTATCTCATCAGAAAAAGATGCAACTTCGTGGTCAACTACATTTACGTGGGGATGATCATACTTAACCCTTATGTTAGGTTCCGGCTTCTTTAGCCCAGCCTTTTTTTTAAGGTAAGCCTAGCCTTTTTTAGGCGGAGCTTTTTGAAGTAATCAGCTTATATCTAGAAAATTATGACCATCTCATTGTCCTTTTAAGCATTCAACCAAAACCATAATTAATAAGCAAAGTCAGCAAAATCTTTATCAGATTGCGTATGCTAAAACATCGTTTAATGGTGTCTCCAAACCTTGCAATATATTCAAAAGTAATTCAATATGATTTTGTCCAATAAGTGACAAATTTAATTCAAAAGTAATTCAATATGGGCCGAGGGGATGGCAGTCCCCATGTTTTCTTTCTTTCTATCGGTCCATCCTTTTTTTTTATCTTCAGCCAGGGCAATGGGCCATGCAATTGAGGGGAGCGATTTTCTCTTTTTATTTCTGTCCATTCAGCTCTCGGTTTAACGTGTGTGGTTGCCTTTTCTCCCGTTCAAGTTGTATGTATACACCTACAAAAGTCTATACCAAAGTCTGTACACCCAAATGTTTATTATACATCAAAAATTTGTACACCCTAAAGTTTATAGACATATTATTAGTATTTGTAGAATTTACACAATATTTTCCATACATATGCACAAATTTTCCAACGTGTATACATTTCTAAGTGTACCCGTGTAATATATTTCTATGTTTATAAACAAACCTAGTGTTGTTTTTTATTAGACGTGTCCCACATGGACCCCGCACATGGAAAAGTGTCTTGTCCATCCATAGCTACGCCTGGGCCCTATCCAAAAGCAACGGATGAGACTAGACACTATGACGACCCTATGACCCTATCAGCTTACATGCAGTGTGTGCTTCAATGAATTTGTTGTTTTTTGCGAGCAAGTCAGTCCCCTCCCCGAGCCTCTTCTCCCCTGCATGCCTCCTCCATCCCATGTGTGCCACGTGGCAACTAGGGACCAATCGCGTGCCAACACCCATGCATGATCGGTCGCTCGTTAGCTGCACCCCCATAATCCACAGGGCATGATGTTGTCTTCGTCTTTATCGGTCTGGGGACCCAAGGTAGAGATGTAGAGTTTCACGTATATATATAGCACCTCTGAAGCCATTCCCGGCAGAGTCGCCGCAATTTGTGTCCATGCAAAAACGTGCCGAGACACACCTAAGCACCTTGTGTGTAACACGCAGCCACACCTAGAGTTGTGCCACCACATGTTTACTATATGTTGTCGAATGATCATCTGGAAGAGGCCCTGTCAAGGTGAATGAGCACCGTTTGGGCTTGGAATGGCAGCAAGGATGTCCTCTAACATCATACATATGAGATAAGACGAGATATTAGGGGATTGATGTATTAGGGGATCGACATGAGATATATGAAAAACACAGAGGTAGGGTTAGAAGATATAGGTAGAGAGTAGTAGATTGATTTTGTTGATTGATTCAATTGGGCTTAGCTCCTTCGTTTATCGGATTGGTGATTTTAAATCTACATGGCCTTCTACACATTTAGTTAGACTTAGGAAAGTGTTAGGACTTGAGAAACCCCATACTCTAATCAAGGAAACACGAAAAAAAGCCAAATCAGACTCAGACTAGAAGTCAGTCTTGCTTAGACTCCAGTCAAAACATCCTAACCCATGGTCTGACCTTTGGAGGCCCGATCAGACCTTACGGATTTTGGTCCGACTAGACTGACCTTTGGCAAAAAGGCTCTGGATTTGGCAACCTTAGACTAGACTCAATTGTAGTGCTAAATTTGGTCATCAAGAAGTGCAGAGTCAAACCTTTTAAACTTTAACCGTTAATCGAAGGAAGAAAATCACAAAGATTGTTGATGTAAGAATGAGCTTACTATATTTATTATTAAAAAACTATCATAATATGGTAATATTTTATTTAAATAATTTATCTATATAGATAATAATTGTTAGAGGTGCTTATTGGAGACTGTGTCATCAATGCCTCAAATTTTTATATTTATGGATATAGTAAATAGATAGATAGACTGATAAACATAGATAGGTGGATCTGACACAATATTTTATTCTTCATAGATAGATAGATATGATGCAAAGACCTAATATTTTATTTTCTGAAGAAAAAAGAAATATTAGTAAATATCATAAGCACGGATATTTAAGTCAAGAAGTTATAATTTTCTCAATATTAGCGTCTGGTATGTAGGCCCAATTTGCAAATCGTCCGATTGTTGAAGGTGGATTGACATGTGAGCCCTATTAAAAAAATAATTAAAGTCGGAGTTTTAAGATAAAAATCGACCCCTGTTGTGTGGTTCTCTGAAATATTGAGCTTGCGACGACTGAATAATTTTGAAAAAAAAATAGATTTCTCAAAGTTAATCCAGAAAGATAGACTGCTTGTAGATAGATGCAGATAGAAAGATCGTCAGGTGGCTATAGATAGACTAGCTTGTAGATAGATGCAGATAGAACGATCGTCAGGTGGCTATATATCATTCAAACCAAAGCCCTATGTTATTCAGGGCTCAAAGACTTCCATCACCATATATGTATGCCAAGTTGCCACCATATATGTATGCCAAGTTGCCAACCAGTACTCCCTCCTACCTCTGCTATATACGTGTGCAGCATATACACATTCACATGCACGGCTCGCCACTTTAATTAGCAGTCACCAGCATTGCTAGTGCTAGCGAAAATTACCCACCTTGCTAGCCATGAATGAGCTATTCTACAAATCACTCCTCCTCTCCGTGCTCGCCGTCGCGCTGCTCCAGATCATCAAGGTGTTCCTCGTCAGATCAGCGAAGCCGGCGCCGGCGCTGCTGCCGCCGGGGCCATGGAGGCTGCCGGTGATCAGCAGCATGCACCACCTCGCCGGGCGAGGCGCGCTGCCTCGCCGCGGGCGCACGGCCCGCTGATGATGCTCCGGCTCGGCGAGACGCCGCTGGTGGTGGCGTCGTCGAGGGAGACGGCGCGGGAGGTGCTGAGGACGCACGACGCCAACTTCGCCACACGGCCAAGGCTGCTCGCCGGCGAGGTCGTGCTCTACGGCTACGCCGACATCCTCTTCTCGCCGTCTGGCGACTACTGGCGTAGGCTCCGGCAGCTCTGCACCGCCGAGGTGCTTGGCCCCAAGCGTGTGCTCTCCTTCAGGCACATCAGGGAACAAGAGGTCCGTACGTACAAATGTCGCAATCACATTAGGTTACATTAATTAGCATTATTAATTAACGCACATCCTAGTATCACTGTATCACATACACAGTCACAAAAGTTCCTGAGTTGATGGATCGATGAACTCAACGCTAGCTAGCTTTCAGAAGTATGGGATGATATGTTGAACTGTTTTTTTCAAGAGGTGGAATCGTGTTCCTAGCTAGGTTTTTCTTTGGACTTTGAGTGGATAAACAGAAGATTGCATGTTTGCATTTTGGGGTTCAGATTGTTTCTTTTTTACTATATATTTATCCATAATTGGCCAAATTAAATTTTGTTTGGATTTTTTTCATTGCCCTTCTCATCTTTTGCCTTGATTAGTCCCACACCCTACTCATTCTGCATTTGCAACACGTGTGGTTAAATACAACTATATATATCAATGTAGCTATTTCATGATGCAATATGTATGTTGAAATTAAATATATATTTTCTTGGATAGTTATATTTGGTCACAATTACTAATATCCAAAAACAATGTGATCCTTTTGTTTAGATGGCAAGTCAAGTGGAAGAGATCCGTGCAGCCGGACCATCAACACCGGTGGATCTCACTGCACTTTTCTCCATTCTGGTGATCAACAATGTATCTCGTGCATCCTTTGGGAACAAACAGAGAAATGCCAAGGAATTCCTCTCAGCGGTGAAGACGGGGGGTCACTCTAGCAAGTGGGTACAAAATCCCTTGGCGAAAAGTGCTTGCTACAGTGACCAGAATGCAGCATACCCTTGAGGACATCCATAGGATTGTGGACTCCACCTTGGAGGAGGTTACAGAGGAGAGACGAGGCGCAAGGGAAGACAAGGCCAGGTAGCCCAGATGCGGAATGGAGAATGTGGAGGAAAATCTGGCTGATGTGCTCATCGGCTTGCATGAGCAAGGTGGCCACCTAAGTAGAAACAGTATCAAGGCAGTGATATTTGATATGTTCACGGCCGGAACTGGCACGCTGTCGTCGACGTTGAGTTGGGGCATGTCAGAACTAATGCGAAACCCAAGGATGATGACCAAGCTGCAAAATGAGATCCGAGAGGCGTTCCATGGCAAGGTCACTATAGCGGAGGAGGATATACAGGCAACCAACCTCCCCTACCTATGATTGTTCATCAAAGAGACTCTTCGGTTACACCCGCCAGTGCCTCTCCTAGTCCCTCGAGAGAGCATTGACATGTGCAAAATCAATGGCTACACAATCCCAGCGAGATCTAGGATTATTGTAAATGCATGGGCTATTGGGAGGGATCCACAATATGGGGGGGGGGGCGATGCTGAGGAGTTTAAGCCCGAGCGTATTGAGAAAAATAGGGTGGACTATGTGGGGAGTTGTTATGAGTACTTGCCTTTCGGAGCAGGACGAAGGATATGTCCGGGCATTGCCTACGGGCTTCCTATCTTAGAAATGACACTTGTGCAAATTCTCTACCACTTCGATTGGTCGTTGCCAGAGGGTGTCGTAGACATGGACATGGAGGAGTCACCTGGTCTCGGCGCGAGGCAAGACCCCATTGTTACTCTGCGCTACACCATTTGTAGTTCCAATACCGTAATAAGGTGTATGTTGTTGAAGACGATCGAGCAGCTGACTAATGTACAACTCCTTTCTTGTAGTTGTATTGTATTCAATTTACTTTTCCATGCATGATCAAATATTAGATGCCTTTGGGCTTTGTCCTCCAACTCATGAAAGGGTTGTTTTGTTTCGTAATACATTATTATATTTCATGGCAGACAACAGCAACAGAGAGAAAAATTCTCCATTTTATAATGTACATTACGTTGCAGGAGAAACTGCATTGCATCATCCGGTGGCAAATTGAATTTGAAAATGAGCAGAAATAAGGGGAAAGTATACTGTACCACAGACCGATATAAATGGTAGGTCAAAAGACACAAGAAGATGCAATTGTTTTTCTGACAAAAGAGACGATGCAATTGTAAATTTCAAGCTGACACATTCCTGGATGTGATGTGTAAATTATTTTGTTTTAAGCGAAATAAACGTGTAAACTATAGAACTCAAATCTGCTTGGTCATGTTTATCGTCAATCTTGTCTGTTGCAGACATTTAATTGGATGGAAAATGAATTAGAGTTCCCTGAACCAGCAAAGCACATTTACAAAATTCATCACTTGGTAATAATGTCGTTGTGATCCGTATATTGACATTGCTGGTGTAGCTACTTAAGAAGAATCTAAAAGGATTAACTAATTGATATAGATCATCAGAGGAGCAAACAGGGTACTACTAATTAATTAATGGGTATATCTTCAAACGTTTCACACTATCAATTACCCAAACCCTGAATTGATATTTGCTAAATGGATAATTAATCCACGATAGTAGTATAAAACATAGTACTCCACTACAATAGTAATATAGTTAGGCACACATTTTGTCTTAGAAAAGGGATTAAATTAAACCTGAAGAAATTAACAAGATTACGCCTTGCGCTTGAGGATTAAGCTGTAGATTGCCCCGACCACGTCGGCGGCGGCGATCTCCCGAACGCGCGTCGCCGTCAACCTGGCCGTCCCCGTGAGCTGGTAGGCGAACTCGACGGCGAGGAGAGACCCGATCGCACAGAGCGGGGCCTTGAGCCGGCTCCTCCCCGGCGAGCCGCGGGGGTGCCCCTGGAACCGCGTGAGGCAGTAGAAGTAGAGCAGCAGGAGGAGGTGCGGGTAGGAGAGGGCGACGAACGCGGCGCCGCGGCTGTAGCGGCGGAGCTCCAGGGTGGTGGTGATGGCGAGGAAGGCGTGGCCGGCGAACGTCACCCAACCGTCGCCGCCGCCGCCGCCGGCTGGGGGAGGCAGGGGCTCCTCCTCTGCCTCCTGATCGGGCGGTGCTTTGCGCGAGGCCATCGTGGTGGATCGGATCGGAGCAGGGCGCGATCAATCGAGACTGGAGAGGAGGAAATGCGAGGTGAGTGGAGGGGAGGAGTAGCGAGCGAGATCGGGAGCAGTTTGAACGGAAGAAATCGAGGAGGGGATGAGAGGCAGACGACGACTTTGGGGGATGTTTAGGCGCGTGGACTCAAGAGTCCATACAAATGATTGATTGCAAGCTCAGTTTTTGGTTGAAACGCGTACCAGCTCGAGAAGGATAATTTAATCCTTTGGAGAAGGATAATTTAATCTTTTCGCCACTTTTATGTTGGAATATAAGGATGTGTTTGGTTGGCGGTTAAGGTGAGATGGGATATGACGGTCCAGTTTTTTATGGATACGACGATACAATTTTGTTTGGTTGGATGGATATGGCGGCTCAGTTTTATGCTTGGTTGTTGTTGGAGGGATGAGGTTGGATTTGGTAGTCCAATTTTCTATTTGGTTGGAGAAAGTAGTGCGGATGAGAAGTTGTGGTCACCTCTTATTTAAGACGGTGAGAATACCCCATAAAATTCGCATATAAATCCTAAATTCCCACAAAACTATGGAATTGGTTATAACTTTACATAGAAAACAGTGAAGGAAAAGAAAAAAAAAAGAGTGAATTGCACTTCGGCCCACCTTATATTGCCATGGTTTCATTTTGGACCATCCTCTAGCCAAACTTTTTATTTTGGACTAGGTAAGTTTACACTTTATTGCACTTTGGACCACCCTCAACTATTTTTTGAGCACATTAATGAACTTAAGAACATCGAAAAACCTACACACCGATAATCTTTTTCGCTGATGTGTAGGCTACCCTTGTCAAAAAAAGATGCTAATTTAGCTAGTGAGCAGAGTTAACGATGGTCCAAAGTGAAACAAATGCAATCTTACCTAGTCCAAAGTAAAAAGACGTGCAAGAGTGTGGTCCAAATTGAAACTAGGGTAAAAAAAAAGTGGCCCAAAGTGCAATTCACCCGAAAAGAAAAGAAAAAACCCACACGAAGCGCCGCCACCCCCCTCCTCCCAGTAGCGCTAGGGTCGCCGACGTCTCCGCCATTTGGCCGATGCCACCGCCTCCCCCATCGCCGTCCAACTCGTCTCCTCGCTTGTGGAAGCGTCACTCATGCCGCCTCAAGATCCGCTGCCGACGCTAACCAAATCCCATATATAAATCCTAAATTCTCTAATTTTAAGCCACAAAAATATTGAATTGGTTATAACTTTACATAGAAAAAAGAAAAGGAAAAAGAAAAAAGGCAAAAATGAAAAAAAAAATCCCACACGAAGCTTCTCCCAACGACGCATGGGTTGCCCCCCTCCTCCCAGTGGCACTAGGGTCACCGGCGTCTCTGTCATTTGGCCGTTGCCGCCACCTCCCTCCTCGTCGTCCAGCTCGTCTCCTCGCTCGCTGGAAGCATCGCTCACGCCACCTCCAGATCTGCTACCGACGCCAACCAAATCCCCACCACCTCCATCCTCGCTGCCTGCCCACCGCTGGCTTGTCTCCTCGCTAATCACTAGCCACTACCGCTCACACCATCTCTAGGTCCGCCACCGGATCGTCTCGTCGTACGTCGTCGCTTGGCTGCCCTACTCATCTAGTCCCGTCGAGCCTCACCAGCTCGCGCGGTTTGAGGAAGAGCGCAATGAGGGTGGGGGTGACACGAGCCATGCCTCGTCCCGGGCAGCTGTATCCGGGCGATTTCGCCCGGATCCCCCATCCAGCATCTCACAGGAATATTCCTTCTCGGGGCCGTCCCATCCCACCTCGGCCACCAACCAAACAAGCACCAAAATCGGGTCACCATCTCCCATCCACCCAAAACCTCCCATCCAAACAGACACTAAAATATCATATAGATTCATTGTCAATGACTTAGTCGGACTCATTTGTCAGTGACTCAGTCGGAGTGTTTGTCGAAGTAACACAAGAAGATTTATAGGTTCGTAGGGAAGGTGTCTTCAAACAGTACAAACGCCTACTCGAATATGATGGTTGCACGATATTGTGAATGGTGCTTCTTTTTTACTAGCATTTGTTCACTGAAAACCCCTTCGTGGCGGGGTACGGGGGTTCCCTTTTTATAGAAAAATACAATAATATCCCAGTGGGCTTGTTACAACTCTAGGGATAACCCCATTGGTACACTATTAATTGTGGTCCGATCTAGCCGGGCTATCTCACATGACATCACAACTATCGTCACCATCACGGGCGTGGTCCCTAGATTGCCCCCTTCTTGTCACCCGCTGGTAGGGAGTATTTTGATATTCGAATGCAACCTCCACGTCCTCCGTCATGCCATCACGCCAGCCCCAATTGCCTCCTCAAACATCATTCGAAGTCGAGCCAATACCGCTTCCAGGGCTTCCGTCTACCGTGACTTTTGGGTTACCTTACAATTAAAAAAGGGACACAAAGGTATTCAATTTTATCAGGCTCTAGGCGAGCTCAGGAGCGGTGAGGTCTTTGGCCCGACAGTGTCATCCGTAAGAATGACAAATAGTTAAATGTCAGCTGGAGAAACATTTCAAACGGAATTTGACATTAGATTGAGTGGTTTGAGGGAGGTCGGAATTTTGGACAATGAAATCCGAACAAAATTGTAAGGCCTACAGCCCCTAAGGAAAGGAATAAGATAATTTTAGTAGAGACTGTGTTTTCCATATTTCTGTATTTTCAAAATCATTTGTTCCAAAGGACACAAAAATGTCATTTCGCAATCTGAGGCTACGTTCAACTCCTTCAAGTTTCCTTTTTTAAAAAAAAAATAGCCGTTGCGGAGCCCGTTTAGTGTCCAATTCTGCCCCCATTTACAGCCCAAATTGCAATTTCCACATGGGCCAAAATACCAACCCCAAAACACCGTAAACCCACTTCTCCTCATCACCAATTTCCTCGCGAATCGCTTCGTCGTCTTCTTCCTCCTCTCCGGTTCTCCCTTCCCCGGCAGCCGGCGGCGCCGCCACCACTCGAACCCCAACTCCCCCCATGGCGGCCGCGGGCGGGGCGGCTCAGCCGCCGCGGCAGTACAAGCTGGCGCCGCAGAACGAGCTGCGGGTGGAGGTTCCCCCCGACGCGCCCGTCCGCGTGCGCCTCGTCGCCGGCACGGCGGAGATCTTCGGCACCGAGCTTCCCCCCGAGGGTTGGGTCCCCGTCCCTCCCCGCTCCAAGATCGCCGTAAGCGCCGCCTCCCTCCCTCCCTCCTTCTCCCCACGCGGAGATGGCCATCTCAACTTGATGCGACCACTGATTGATGATTACTTGCCCCAATTTTTTTTATTTTTCCTCCGTGTGTGTTTTTTGGTAGATTTTCACCTGGCACGGCGCGACGGTGGAGCTGGATGGGATCAGCGAGAGCGAGTACTCGTCCGACGAGGTGGAATTTCTGTTCTGTGTTTTGCTTCCCCTTTTATTTCGTTGTGAATTTGGGGGGTTTTGAGGTTCTTACATGCTCTGTTGGTGTGTGGGCTGTAGACGCCGATGGTGATTTATGTGAACACTCACGCAATCCTGGACGCGAGAAGGGCGAGGGCGAGGACAGCGGCGTCTCAGGGTGCCCCGCCGGAAGCCTTGCAGGTTGGTGATCTTGTTTCATTCCGTTTTGGCATCACATCATGCAAGTTCTGCACGGTTTAATTGTTCAAGAATAATGTAGGAGATGCGTTCTTTGATTCGTTTCCGTGTGCGGTTATGTTCCTAAACATGCTTAGAGGATAGTATATGGCTGCATAAACCCTATTAGATTGCCAGATTTGGTAATGTTATAGTTTGTTGCACATGAGATATTTTAGAATCCTAGAAATAATATAGTTTGCAGCTGCACTCTTTTATTCCATACATTGTTCAACAACCGATGTGTTAAAGCAATAACAAGCTGATGAGTAACCTACAGCATTATCGAAAATTGAATATGGGTGTTGAGAACCTTGAAATATTGTGTGAAAAAAGGCTATATTGATCCCAAGGTTTTTTAAATTGTGTTGCTTAGATTTGCTTCTCTTGGTGATTTAGGGACCCAGAGTGATCGTTGTAGGGCCAAGTGATTCTGGAAAAAGTACTTTGTGCAAAATGCTCCTTAGCTGGGCTGCCAAACAGGGCTGGAAGCCTACATATGTGGATTTAGATATTGGCCAAGGATCGATAACAATACCTGGATGTATTTCAGCAACACCGATTGAGAAGCCTATAGATATAGTTGATGGGATTCCCTTGGAGATGCCACTTGCATACTTTTACGGTCATCCAACCCCAAGGTATGGCTGTTCCCACTCACTGTTTCTTTCCATGCATATGAAGGCTTCTCTTCTACACTACTGTTTTGGCACCTCAACTATTTCTTTATGTTGCTGACAGTGTTAGTCCAGATGTTTACAGAGCTCTTATGAAGGAGCTAGCTCAGACATTGGATAAACAATTCTCAGGAAATTCTGAATCAAGGGCAGCAGGAATGATTATCAATACTATGGGGTGGGTTGAAAACCTTGGCCTCGAGGTAATTATTTGTTTCACTAGCAGTTTGGATTTTGGTTGTCTCTTTTGATGGCTAATATCTATCTTCTAGCATGACTTAATTCACAATTTGTGTTGTGCAGTTACTTCACAATTCAATTGAGATCTTCAAGGCTGATGTAATATTGGTGTTGGGACAGGCAAGTGCTTTTGTTTACTTTATAGTGATGTAGCACTCTGTTCAATTGGAATATCACTATTGTACTTCATAGTGTTGTTTCAGGAGGGAGGTGCTTGTGTTATAGAGCTGTAGAGAGATCCTTATTCATTTAGTGATCCCTGATTCTTGCAAACGTACTCTAGTATTCCTATTCAGTTTGATGTCAATGGTGGCTGCTGTTTCTATACCTCAGGACGAAACGGCCAATTGTCTGTGGCAAATAAGCATTTTGTTATTGTATTTTCTATTTGCCAACTTGCCTGGTGCCATGGCTTGTTTTCTTTTTATGCTATCATAGGGTTATGTTGATGCAGGTCGCTTATTACAGTGATATTATCATTAGGTTTATCCTGATAAATGATATCATGGATAAGAATGAATGAAATGGTCCTGATGATTGGATCATGGATTTGTCTACTGCAGGAGAAACTATGGAAGATATTAAAAGATGCAGCACGAAATAAGCCCAACATAGATGTTGTGAAACTTCATAAATCAGAAGGTGTTGTTCCGAGAAACCCTAAGTATCGTCAAAAGACTAGAAGTTTCCGAATCAAGGTAAATTGTTTTTTATGATAATAAAATGAGGGTTTGTGGGTATTCTATTCTGAATTCGTCTATCAAAAGTAGCTATGTTGAACTTAAGTAAGTTATCAGTGTTTCAATACAAGCCATTGCTTGGTAGGCAATGTGAGAAATTTATTGATGGAGGTTTAAATACACATGCATTATTGTACAATGTCACTAGCTTTCTTTTCATTTTTATAGGTGTTATCTTGTGAAATGTTCGGTTTACATCATTCGATCATTCTTTTATTCTGCTCTTGTTTGCTAAGCTAAATTCTAACACTTTTTACAGGAGTACTTTTATGGCATTGCGAATGATTTGGCGCCACACTCAAATATAGTTAACTTTAGGGATGTATCTGTTTACAAGATTGGCAGTTATCAAGCGCCCAAGTCAGCATTACCGATTGGTGCAGAGCCTGTGGCAGACCCTACTCGACTTATCGCTGTTAACATCAGCACAGATATGGTCCACACAGTGCTTGCTGTTTCATATGCCAAGGAACCTGATGAAATAATTTCCAGGTGATACTGACCGCCCTAGTTCTTATTTTTTAGTACATTCACATGCTTTCTACTCAAATACTCAATACAGCTTTGTACACTATTTGTGCATATAATTGGTACATTAGGCATAGGAAAGAAAAATACATAAAGTAGGTGAACAGAATTGTGTCTTGTCTTTCAGTTGGGTGAGTTTCTTGTATATTTTACATGCTTGATGTTATTTTGCTTTCTTAACATTTTGCTATCCGCATGTGCCAAATAATTTCCTTGAGCATCTTTTGTGTGCCATGCACAGTTGTGGCCCTAGCTACTACACTTCTCAGCTGTTGCCAACCTAAACCTGATGAACCCATTTACTCATTTAACAGTTTCTGAAACTATATAAGATCTGTATTACATGAGCATTAGATTTTATATTTCAATTCAATAGATATTGTCAAAATATTGATAGCTGACTATCACACAACTCTTTTTAGTAGTTCAGCCAGTGTAATATAAATCTATACTGATTTTTGTAGCCATGCATCGGAAAATATCGTACTTTGTAGCCATGCATCGGAAAATATCGTACTCCTATGTGCTAGGAATACTGTTTTTTTTTTTTTGGTGTGTGTGTGTGTGTGGCATTAAACAGATTGTATGGATTACGGTGGTTTGCCATTGTTCTGCCAGCCAAGCAAACACTTGCTGGAATGATCCTACGTTAGGCATAATGAACTTGGCTGTATACTTTATTGACTACACTAAGCATACCCTTATCTGTCTGTGTGGTCGTAATTGCTGGATTCTACTTTTGATTCTGCATGACTAACAACTTCTCTAGTCTTTCCGTTACCACTAGGCAAAAACTGCAAAAATTGTATCATCCTTTTTCTTGTAACAAACCGAGTGTACCTTTTCTGGAGATACGTTCTGTCGTTCACTTGTACCTCTTGACTATTCTGCAGCAATGTTGCCGGATTCATCCATGTGACAGATGTTGACATCCAAAGGTACACAAAGAACCGAGAAAATCAAACAGTTACCTGTTTATGGATTGGTCTTTACTGAACATAATATGTTCCCATTTCAGGAAGAAGCTCACGTACATTGCACCGTGCCCAGGGGACTTACCGAGCAAGCTGTTAATCGCGAGCTCATTAACTTGGTACGAGGCTTGATTAGCTCAAGGTAGAACAATGTAGCTAGGTGATCAGATAATCAGACGGGTGTAACACAGATGTATCTGTGTATGTACGCTGTAAGTTCGTACTAGTGAACTCTCTGCACTGCTAACTGAAACATGTAACAGCAAAAACTTCACTGCCCCTGCACGGCTGCACCCTATCATGTTGGAATTGACTTATGGATGGGCTGGTGATGGTGGTCCGCTGGTGTGTGCGCATTAATCTGTCAAAACTATCATCAAATTGAGTGTTCTGATGTACTCCATTGTAAATTTACTAGCACCCTTGAGGTTATGCTTACTTGGACTTGGCGGAAAAACAGTGCGTTTCATGATGCCTTTTGTTCACGAGTGTGCTTTAATGATAACGAATGAATGACGGATTAACTTTGTATTATTATAACCAGTACTTTAGGAGGACTAGCAACACCTGGAAAGGAATGCTTTCAAAAAAAAAAAAAACACCTGGAAAGGAATAATCGATGGTCTCAACCACAGAATCATGAGCTTTAAAAATTAAAATTAATAGAGCACCCAGCTATAAAGATTCTTGCCAACTATGAATATGAAACATAAAACTCATTACAACACTGACCCAAATTACACACAACGCAAATCAGATGGGGGCTATTTGCTGAAAGCAAGACGAGAACTACGAGAATTATGTTCCCATCTGGAGATAATTTATTCGGTCATGCTGCGAGCACATCAGGCATGCATCCTGTGAAGACCGAAAAAAATATTAATAGGGCCGATCCTAATGCAGCTTCCCTCCACTGTCTACCAATAATACAAAATGGAAGTACATCAGGAGAAAAAATCCGGTGCATGTAACTTTAACGTCCTGTATAAAGGTTGAGAAGCAGCAACAAAATCTCCAAACAAAAGAATCGAGACATACAGCCCGGGCTCACTGAACCCATATCTAAGGACAGAAGATCTACAGACCCCAACACTGCAAAGGGGAGGAGCATCAACACAGGTGTTAAAATTGTCAACACAACAAATTACAAAAAGTAGTCGGGAGTCTTGCGCGTTGTGTCTGGTTCAATTTGCCGAGGTGCCGGATCGAATTGGAGGAAGTTCTGATCCATGTTTTCGCCAATCTCAAGAATTGCGGCCATGTTACCACAGCGGTAACAGTAGTTTGGTGCACTGAAGACTGTGACAACATTCTTATCCTGCATGACAATCAGAAAATAATATCTGAATATTGCATCCAAGGCCAACAAATTATAGTTTATTGTTGGTCCCTTACACATGCAGGACATAACAAAAAAAAAACAGCTAGAAGATATCTGTGGCTCATGCATATAATGAGGTTATCTATGATGTTCTCTAATTCAGAAAAAATAAAACTATCTCCCCTGTTTGGATTTTATACAATTTGTTACTGTACTATAATCTGCTATAAACCTCTTCAGAGAACCTGCGATTTTCCGTCATGGAAACAAACATGTTGCATTTGGCTTATAATTCACTATGATTACAGATGTTTTAGAATTTTGTGAATTTAGATTTACAAATTCACAAGAGCCAGTAAGCAGTTTACAATCGTTAATTTGTATAACTTATGTAACAAAACAGCCTGATATTCTCCCAGATTCCATGCAACCCGAACACATAGTTAAAATTGTACTTGCAATCTGGTCATAGTTATTCAAGCAACTTGCACAGGATGACCACTTGATTTTCCAGAATATGCTTTTGGTGAATGATTACAGTTGATTACTAATTAATATGAGAATAATTAGAAAAGAAAGTATAGCATTATAAACACCTACCTGGCACCAATTGAATCCTTCCATTACAAGTTGGTGTGCCCTTGAGATGAGAGATAGGCCATTTGTGTGGTTAAACTGTTGAGCTATATCTTGCCCAAATGTATAACCTGCTCCTCTCGGTGAAATTCCCCACCCACATCTGTCATCTGGGTCAGACCACAAAAGATCACACATGGGTCCTTCATGAGGAACCTGCAAGCATTTAATGACAGTTTTGCAACATTAG
Source organism: Leersia perrieri (assembly GCA_000325765.3). Lineage (NCBI taxonomy): Eukaryota > Viridiplantae > Streptophyta > Magnoliopsida > Poales > Poaceae > Leersia > Leersia perrieri. Next base: position 5,352,143 of record CM002480.1, read on the forward strand.
CCAAGAACAAACATTTGAGAAATAAAGTGTTATTTCTTTGGTATATGCAAAACAAGTAATGAACCCCAAGAGGCCTTAGCTAACAAATATCACTGGTAACCATCTTAAGCACAACCGCCTAGCATTTAACTGTGAAGAGAACACGTCAACAAAAAGGAATAAAAAAACTAAGGAGCAACAGGTATTTGTTCAAGCAATCACAGCATGATCCACATCACAAAACTTCTTACAAGGAAACACAATTCATCTTCATACATCAATAAATTTGATGTGGAAAGGTAGTTCAGATCACCTTAAAAATATTGCCATCAAAGCTAACATAATCAAACAGAATATCCACAATTTCACCAATATTTTCTACTCCTAATAAGAGGAGTTGGGGACTAGAGGTGATGATGTGTGAATGTTGGTTATACGCAGTAGCCTTTGTAAAAAAAAAAATGCACTCTTTGAATATGTGCATAGTTAAGTTTTTTGTTGATTGCATAGAGCTGTACATGATTTTTGCAATTGACTAATGGAGCATATTTACTATTGCATTTCATCTGTCATTGTTAATATAAGATATACACCAGCAAGGTGATGTAGTAAACCAAATTGGCTAATTTTATAGCCATGCTCTGATCCTCCTACTAAAACAAGCACAGTGGCTTACTCAAAAGCTGAATAATTTTTTTTAATAATAGCACCATGTCCTAGTAAAACAAACACAATGGCCCATACAACTGCAGAGGTTCAAAAATCTACTATTGTCACCAGAATGCTGGCACAGAAGACATGGAGAAGTCACAATTTCGGGATAGTACAGATGAAAGGTAACCAAAAAAATAACACTAGTTCATCAAGAAAGTGATAGAACTGCTGCCTACCTCTTGTATACGATCAAGAGCGCGGATGTTATCTAAAGTATCCAATGATGGAGAGAGACCGCCATGAAGGCAGAACACCTGTAAAATGGGTGATTCGTGTGTCAGACACATACATGGTGGATAAGCATATCAGTTCAACCACAAATGATAAAGTAACAAACCTGGTTTTCTATAAGAGCTGTGAGAGGCAAATAATCAAACAAGTCTGTAAAGTACTTCCATACATTTGCATTCCCATACTTTCTCAAGCACTCATCATAGAACCCATACCTGTGGCAATGGCAAAATAGTCCTTGTCAAGAACTAAAAAGTAGCTGAAAAAAGGGTGATAACCCATTGAAGAACTATCCATTGGGTGATATCCAAATATTGAAACAAGAACAAGTTTTTGTGTATACGACCCAATCATTTAGAACAATTCGTCATGAGAAAAAAAAAATAGAATTCAATAAAGTAAACTATGTGCAGTAATAAATTCAGGACAATAAGGTGGATACAGAAGGACACTCTAGCTTTAGGTTCTATCTGAGGAAATTGTTGAGAATGACAAATGGTAGACATAATATTAAGGAAAAAGGTTTGACGCCTTATGTCAGCATAAAGGCAAACATTAGTAATAAGCTATTTTGGAAAGTAAATCAGCCAGCGCATCTAAGCTTCTCATTAGGCTTTATAATTTCAACATGTTAAGCATTAATAACTAGGTTTCTAATTAAAAAGCAAGTTATGTACAGTAATCCATCTCCAGCTTAGTCCATTCACACAGTTAATTGAGATCAAACTGGTTATAGAAGATCACACCTTGAATATTTGCGATTGTTGGGTTGTTATTACTTACAGTTGCATAAGTAACTAAAAAATGAAGTAAGAAAACATGGCAGGGGCGATCCAAATTGAACATAAACTCACACTTGAGTGATTTGTCTGCTCTCATGATTTCCTCTCAATATAGTAATTCGGTCTCTGTAGCGGACTTTCAAAGCCACCAACAGCGAAACAGTCTCCACTGAGTAGTAGCCACGGTCTGCAGCCACACGATTAAACTTTATCCACGTTAGGAAAGCCAAACGCAATATAGATGCAAACAAAACTACATGCAGAAACAAACACAGGCATGAAAAGAATCAGCTGTCCCCTATGCACAGAAATGGTTGGATTGCCTTTATACCATTCCATAAAACGACGCAATATAACACGCACATATACTTCAAAGGTAAATCATGCAGCACCCATTAGTCCTACTAAATAAGGATAATCAATTCTCACATAAAGCGCATATCAACACATCAAAATAAGTCCCACTCGGGAAGCACATTTCAATTTCTCGCCTAATTGTCGTCTCCTGATAGAATCAATGAGAATTCTTCATGATAACCACATCATCTTATAAAGCCCACTAAATATGATACTCCACCAAAAAGGCAAGAACTCAAGCAAGATTCTCGCAAGCTCGGCCAAACCCAATCCATAACTACCACCATCCACAGGCCATTCGCATCGACGAATCGCACGAGAAGAACAAAAGGCACTACACGTACTATCCCAGGATTCTTTCATAGCTATAACCACCAGCCCGCTCACTTCCGCCGCAGGATCTAACAAAAAAAACCCATCTTTCACAGATCGACCGAACCAATCAAGCCGCGTCCCTCGTGCGGGAAAGAAAAAGACGGCGCGCGGCGCTCACCGACGTAGTCGCCCATGAAGAGGTAGTTGGTGTCGGGCGCCTCGCCGCCGATGCGGAAGAGCTCGATGAGGTCGTAGAACTGGCCGTGGATGTCGCCGCAGACGGTGACGGGGCACCGCACGGGCTGCACGTTCCACTCCTCCATCAGGATCGCCTTCGCCTGCTCGCACAGCGCCCTCACCTCCGCCTCCGCCAGGTGCTTGCACTCCCGCAGCTGCTCGATCTGCCGGTCCAGATCCCCGTGCGACGACGGCATCTCGCCGCCCCCCGCCGCCCGCACACCGCCCGCCCTCGGTGGCGTCAGGGGGTCCCCGTCCCGGCCGCGGCCGCGCGCGGGGGAGCTCGCCGGCGAGGGGGGGCGGCGCGGGGAGCTAGGGTTTGAGGGGGATCGGGGATTGAGGAGGAAGAAGAGGAGGTAGAGCTCATGCCTCCATTTCTTTTTCCACTGATTTGTTTTATACGGAGGGGGATTTTTTTTTCTTCTCTTTTCTTTTTGGAGGTGGGGACAAAACACTTTGAGTTGAGGCGTGTACAGGTAAACAGGACGACTAGACGAGTAGACCAGGCAGGCAATGACTGGCTTTGTTTTGGAGTTTTGTGGTAATGGAAGGGTCAAAGTGTAATTATGTCATGCTGTAGGAAGTCAACTGGTCAATGTAGATGGCTATAGTTTGGTTTGGAGTTTTGTAGAGATATTTTTTTATTTTGAAACTTGTTATTTAATTTTAGGGCGAGCATTTAATTTTCATGCCATTATTTTGAACCAAGGAAGACATTATCATGGCACAACCAAAATCAAAAAAAAAATATGATAGGTTTGGAACTAAAAATAGGTTCCGAGAGGGTGTAAAAAAGTTACTTGTCAGGTTTTATACTTGTTTTTCAGTTAGTTTTGTGATCAATTATTTTCTATTTTCTAGGGCTCTCTATCTAATCTATCCTATTCATTTTAGACTATGAAAAGTTAATATAGCAATAATTCTGTCGTAGTATTTTCGATAAAAAAGAATATGGAATAGTGCAATAATATTCTCACCTACCAAAGAAAACAAGAGCCATCAGCCACGCAGGGTTGCTGGCACAGCCACCGAGCAATGGTGAGCACTGACATCAGTCTTTTTCTAGTCAAAAGCCAAACTCGGTACGGTATTGTAGCTTTGACGTCAGATACGAATAGAAGAATACAGGTGGAATGGATATAGCTCCGTGCGTATAGTCACCGAAAAAAAAAAGCTCCGTGTGTATTGTATGGAAGAGGCAACCATTAAATTTAAATTATTTTATTGGTATTATAACACGGAAAATTAGTGTAGATGTGTAGTTATTTAGAGTGGCTTCATTTATAGCTCATGCAATTGCCAATTGGCCCAGAAGTTCCTTGCTTTCATTTTTTTTGAATAAAATATGTTCAATTTCATGGAAGTATTTATTATTCTAAACAAAGAATCCTAATAAAAAGTTTGCAATTTGCCTCTCGTGAAACAAATATTAAGCTCTTTTCTGTGAAAAGGGAAGGGCTAGGAACGCTTTACAGTTTCACTGGTTTGAGTATTGTACACATATACATGTATGAAATTTATGATATTCATGTATATATAATATACTCACATTAATTGCCCATAATATAATATTCTCAGTGTCTATTGTCTCCTTTTTATCAATCCTAACTCATCATGGCACATTGAGAATGTTGACTTAGGACAGCAACACAAGAACACAACAACTACTCAACATATAAATTCGTTATAGGTGAAATCCTGTGTTCTATCGTCATAAAAAATCTCAAGGAAAAATATGTCATAAATTGTACTCCCTCTGTCCCATAAAGAATGCATTCCTGAGTTTGAATCTGGATATAGGCTATGTCCATATTCAAACCTAGGATTACTTTTTTTTTGGACGGAGGGAGTACGTTTTTGAAACTTTTAACTATTGTGTCCAAACCTACAAATTTTCTAGCAAACTAGGATATTACATGTGCGTCTCAATGGGATTTTAATTTTTAGAGCAAATTATGAATAAGTTACTGTTTTGTAGTTTTTTATACACACCATCTCTTTTTTCTAATGTATTTGTTACTGATACATGAACCATCTAGATTGTCCTTATTCCTTCCAAAATAGTAGGAAGAACTAACCTCAAAAGTACGGAATCGGTGGTGGTGGTGGATTAACACTAACATTTACTAAACTATCAAGAATCTAGAAAATAAAAACCAAAGCTAGAATTTTGTTGTATAGATGTGCACCTATGTACCACATTGACTAAGCCTACTTATGACTTTTTTAAAACACAAAAATCTTATATAAAAGGTTTAATTCCTATAAAGTTCATATAAAATTTCTCTATTCAAAGGTATGGCTTGTTTTACCTGCTTACTTGCATCCTTCTAAGAACCAATTAGTATATAAACACCAAATCTCCATGATACTAAGACAACAAAAAACATGTCCGTCTCTTGTGACTCAACAAGCCGCCGCATAGACCTCCATAGTTCATAACGCCACTTTTTGGTCCCCTTCCCCTTCTATCTCTTGCATCCACGTCAACAACAAGAGGATCCATCTCTACTAAGTATTTGGTGTTCCTTATAAAGTCTTTGCTATATCTATTCACTAGGTAAGTATTGGTATTTTTAATCTTATCTAAATACTTGCAAAGATTATATACGTCGTATTAATTGAAAATTGTTGATTTTATCTTTTTTAGATATTTGTAAATAGGATTTTGACCATTATGAAAGTTAAAAAAAATCATGTTATGCTTATTTGTAAAACAAATATTACAAAGGGCCATCTCAATCCATATCCAATGGATTCTTCCGATGGGAGGCACTGGAGATTATGGATTCACTATCACATGTTATCTGATGATGTGGCTCATTCTGGGAGCATCCTTAGGAAAAACTTTTCACTTGGAGAATTTTTTTTACACAACTATGAGTAGCCACCCTCGATCAAATTGGGGCTATTCAGTAGCACGTTTTGTTGCTGTGCTGCAGCAACAGCAACAGTGATTCGCAAGATGCTTGTATTGCCCTGGCTTGTCGAACATGCCCATTTTCTTACAGTATGAATGTTCAAATGTAAATGTGTGATGTTTAATCATTATGCTGGTATTGAAACACAATCTTTAGCCCATAATAGTGGCACACACTCTTTTGTAACCAATGTATATAGTTAAGTAATAGTAAAAGTTTTGCAAGATTTTTATAGTATTAGTATTTTTAATCTTATTTGAATGCTTGCAAAGATTATACATTTAAAATGACCATTAACTTGGTCTATACATCGTATTTCTTTGAAAATTGTTGATTTTCTCTTGTTTTACAACATACTTATTAGAACACAGTACTTCTTTTACTGTATAGCTTATTTTTACTGTATAGCTATGTAAGTCTGCATGAAATAAAATATGCTTTTATGGGGAAAAAAACTCATCCTCAAGTAAATAAACTATTGGATACTTGTAAATAAGTTTTTTTTTTTTTACAATTTGGCCATTCTAAAATAGTAAAAAAAAATCAAGTTATGACTTATTTGTGTAAAACAAATATTACAAAGGATTTAAATCCACATCCAATGGATCCTTCTTATGGAAGGCAAGGAAGGTTCTGGATTCTTCCTTTTTTATCTGTATATCCATTCGCTGTCACATGTTATCCGATGGTCAATACTGATTCATCCTATTTTGTCTATCTGTGAATCCAATATATGGTCATATATGGCTTGATGATGTGGCCCACTCTAGGATAATTCTTTGGAAAACTTTTCACGTAGAGATAAGCACTTGGAAATGGTCGTGATATATCCTAGTACCACAAATCTAGAAATGAATTCTGTCCGGTTCATACTGGATGTTTTGAAATGATCTTCAAATGCTTATATTTGTAGATGGATGGTGTATAATAGTAATATAATATGGACTTGAGTAGAGTGTATGCACTATGTAGCTTAAATCAACCCACCGCCGACTCACCACGCACTTGCCCCTTCCTCCCTTAATTTCTTCTTCATCCCTGACTTTGGCAATGACGGCTCGCACCGCTGGAGTCGACACCAACATTGTTGTCGCCATCACCGGCCTCCATTCCTATGGCTCCAACAGAGCTACCATCGTCTTGTTGCACGCCTATGTCCATCGCCCTGGCCATCACTCTAAAACCACCAGCGAAATCCCCCTCTTTCCCCTCCTTTCCTACCCTACCCGAACCCTAAATAGTTGGTTGGGTTCGCCTTCATTGTCACCGCCGCCGCCGCTAAAGAATAACACAATATATCTAAAGCACGGTCGCTGTTAGATCAATGCGTGGGTCTGGGGAGAGGACACATGTAGTTTATGTGTGTCTAAGTTAACACTACTTAAGTGTGTACGTAAGATATAGATTTTATGAAATATGCCTTTGTTTTGGAAAATAATTTCTCCATTAAAAAGCCAATTCTTAAATTTTAATGTGCGCTTGTAAATTCCATCGAACATTAGTAGTTTATTCGTCCATAAATATTTGAGACCGTTGGTTTTTTGAGATACGTCTAACCATTCATCTTATTAAAACTTTTATAAAATATGTAAAATTATATATACGAATAAAATTATATTTAACAACGAATCAAATAATAAAAAGTTAATAATTATGTAATTTTATTAATAAGATGAACAGTCAAAATGTAAAAAAGGAGGGAGGGAGCAGGAGGGCGGGGAGCCACTTCCCAAGTTGGCGGCCAGCGCTGCGCAACACCAAAACATCCCCGCCCGCGCCACGACGCCAAACACACACGGGAGGTGCCATATGCCGCCGCCGCCGCCGCCGCGAAAGAATCGCGGCCACGCTCCCGCGGGCCGGGCGCCTCCGCCTCCGGGGCAGCCTAGGCGCCGGTTGGCGAGCCGTGACGCGGCGGGGCGCGCGGCCTTCTTCGCGCGGCGCGAGGCGGCCGGGGTGCTCCGCCGCGTGCTCCGCGGGGACGCATCCAGGCGCGCCGCGGGTTCCATCAAGTCGCTCGTGTACTCCCCCTCCGTCTGCAACAAGCGGGCCACCTTCGCCCTCGTCTGCCAGACCCTCAAGTGTAAGCCCCTCCCTCCCATTGCTGCCCTCGTTCGCTCTTGCGTGCGAGGTGTTCGATGGAATGCCGCCACCGAGCTGTGTTGCTGGGTTCATTCAACTTGGATGTCCTCTTCCTTCTATCCTATATATCACATGGAATGGTTGTGTGGGAATGTGCTGTCAAGTGTTTGTGCCAATGTTCTACTCATTTGTTGGTCATGTTGTTGACGTAGAGTTATAACAGTAGATATCTTAGCTTGGAATTAAGTTTCAATGCGTCCTAATTCCTATGTAGTTACGTGCCATCATGTTTTGTATTGGCTGCGGTTCCAGGTTGAACAATGCAAGAGGTCTTTTTTCTGGCAACGTTAAAGACAAGTTCACTACTACCTAGCATATATATGTAGTCTATCTAATCTAAGAAGTGAAAATTCAGTATTCTAATGCCTCCCATAGTTTCTGTGCGTAGTTGGAAATTTTTCACAAATGACATTGAAGTATTGCTCACTGAACTTTGGTGGTGAAAATGCCAATGGGTAGAAAGGTGATAAAAATATACAGACTGTTTTACTATATTTTTTCCCATCTGAATGGTGGTTGAGGGCTGGGAAATAAAACCATATAGGCTACTTGAGAAACAATAATTTGATATATTGTGCACTTAAAATAAACCCACTTTTGTATTTTCCTGTGACCTCTGTTCACTTCCCCCTCATATTGCTTTATTTACTTATATCAGATCTTCCAATTCTCAAAGAGGTTCTAGCATCAAGTGGAGTATTAACCAGTAAATGGAAGGTCAGACAGATGCTTCGATTTTTGTGAGGAATCATGGAATTGAATTCCTTCCTGCTGTACACTATTGTTATGTTGTTCTCTGTGCAATGTTCACATCTTGGCTTTAGACTGCCTCTTAAGTTGCAGACTTGCAGCATAGAATACCTGCATGCAGCAAATATGAACTGCCTTTTTTTTTTCTTAACTTGCAGAAACAGGAGGAATTAGTTTATGTGACTGCCTACGACATTCTCTTTGGTCAGGTTTGTTAGTTGCACAGCCCTTTAGATTCATCAAATCGCTCGCACAGTTTGTGCATTTGTTTGTTTAACCTTTTTGTTATCGAGTTCAAATTTTGTAGCTACAAAATGGCTGAACTTTTGATTTGAACTTAATTGTGTAACAATTCTGCATGCCATTCAAACTCACAAGTTATTTTGTTCCTCTTCTTTATTTAAAGAAAAACTAACATGGAATGATATTTGTAGGAAGCAGCAGTTTCTGGATCCGTTGAGGAGTTAATTATGCTACATAAAGATACTCTCATGGCTGCTCTTGAGAAAATGTGCCTTAGAAGGAAGGTTCATAGTGTTGAAGACTTAGTAAGCAAGAAAAGTACCGGTACTTCTCGCTGCCCTGTTTCTTTTGTAGCTTGTCTAGTTTTATGTTTAGTTATATGAGTAATTATCTTGACCATCCAAAATCAAATGTAAATGTTTGACGTTTAAATTTTTGTATCTGTTCAAAAGAAGTGCTACTCTGCACTGTTGTATACTTACACTGTATAAGTAGAATGTGCTACACAAACTTAGACCTGTGAACCTAAAACCTTCCATAACCAGAGTATCTCAGTTCATTTTTGTCAATACCCAATATATACTATTCATGATATGTTTCATGTACAAGTTAGTTTCTGACTTCATTTCCTTAGGTTCATGCACAGCTGATCTGTTATGAGAATTGACATATTATGATGGATGGCTATGAATAACCTATTGATTTATTTTAAGAAATACCTCACAAATAATATTTAGTAAACACCGGTGACATTCGCACCTGTCAAACCAACTTTCCTGTCAAAATTAGGATCATAACCATGCTTGAAAATAAGTTTATTAATTGGTATTGTTTTCTCCATATCAGTTATATCCTATCCTCGCTAAGCTAAACTCAGAAACTAATAGAGGAAAATTTATATTCATACAAGCTGCTCACTGTTATCCCTTTCTTCAGTCAAACCAAAGCCCAGGTTTCTTCGTGTTAACACACTCAGGACCACTACAGAGTCTGTCATTGAAGAACTGAACAAAATACACAAGGTACTTTATCCATCTTCATGTTTAGCAAGCTTGTTACTGTGCGTAACAGCCCTCTTGCCCAGCATTTCTTGTTGAACCTACTGCTGTAAATGCAAAACCTTACCTTCGAATTGTATTACTTGTTAGACTTGACTGATTCACTCAGTATTGAGTAGGTTGATAAAGATGATTTGGTTCCAGACATGTTGGTGCTCCCGCCTGGAACTGATTTGCATAACCACCATTTGGTCACAGATGGAAAAGTGTTTTTGCAGGTGAAGTTTTTTGTTTCTGTAGCATATAGTTTTGACTGATCTATGAATAATATGGACTGCCTTTTTCCTCATCTGTACCTGTTTTCACAGGGGAAAGCAAGTTGTATGGTGGCAGTTGCATTGTGCCCTGAACCAGGCTGGAAGGTTAGCATTGTACTCACTAGACTAAAATTTCATTAATATTTATTATTATCTTGAGAATATTTGCTTCCAAAGAAATATAAATTGCTTCTTTTATCAATGAGGGATATGATTTTACATTATAAGATATTAATACCATCTGAATTAAAGGACTGCCTATGTTAGTTCGTATAGCAAGAAATACTCCGTTGCATCTTGATTGCTCTATGGCATAAGTTTTTGGTGATTAGGGAATCTCTGGTATGAATTGGCCATACAAAATAATAGTATTTATCGTTTACTTAAAATCTATATACTATTTCTGACTTTGCAAATAGTAAGTCTATGTTTTTTTTTGCTTGCTTGTTTTGTTTTTGTCATGGATTTGTGAAATGTAGCATCACGATTTATTGCCTTTTAGTTACATCATGTCAAATCATTAATTTCCACTTGAACGTTAAACTTAGGTTATTGATGCATGTGCGGCTCCAGGGAACAAAACAGTCCATCTTGCTGCACTCATGAATGGAGAGGGGAGTATCATAGCTTGCGAACTTAACAAAGAGAGGACCAAGACTTTGCAAAATACAATCCGAAGATCTGGAGCAAACAGTATCCTCTCTTTAAGTCCCTGGCTTTGATGACCTTTGATAGTGTATTTTAGTACATTGTTCTGCTGCTGCCACATCCCTCTCAGTTCTCACCTTATTTTTAGTTTAATCCAGGACAAATTAATTTTGCAAGTTTGCATAGTATCTGCTGCAACTAAAATATCCTATGATCTTTTTGGACCTTCGGTATAGCTTGTTCTGAAGGATGGTTTTAGATATTTCACCTCCCATAGATTGAGGTGTTAATTTCTTTGTAGAAGAAAAACATACTACAACCTCCTGCTTGCAGCTTAACTTTGATACGTGTTCTTTAGTTATATGATCATAAATTCTCTTGATGGATATGTAGTCTCTTCTTCTGTTTCCCAAGTTTATGTTTGTTTGTACTTATGTCTTACAAAGTTCATGACATAATATGGCAATCAACTTTCCTTGATCAATTGTATAGATATTGAAACAATCAACGGTGATTTTTTGGATATCGATAGCAATGATCCATCATATGCCAAGGTTTGTAGGAGTTATCAATAAATACTCCTTTAGACGTCTGTGTTTCAATCCAATGATGATGTTTGCAGGTCCGAGCTATTCTGTTAGATCCCTCTTGCTCTGGTTCTGGAATCTCTACAGAGAGACTTGACCATTTGCTTCCTTCACACTCCAGAGGTAACTATAGGTTGATAACTTAGGGTAGTGTAACTAGTAAGTCCTGCATTGTGTGGTCTTCATTCTTAAAAAAATGAAGTCCTATACAGTGTATATTCATATCTTGTTGAACAAAGAAACTTAACATTTACACTGAATTAAATCTTGATATGCAGGTGATCAGGACGATGCAAGTATAAGTTCAAGGATAAGGAGGCTCTCCGCCTTCCAGAGGAAAGCACTCTCACATGCTCTATCATGTAAGTCACTACTCTACTCGCTTTGTCTAATGTTAGTATTTCAGTGGACAACGGCTGCAAAAACTTAAGCTTCCCTCCACCTTTGCCTATAGTCCCCTCTGTGGAGAGAGTGGTCTACAGCACTTGCTCAATCCACCAGGCAGAGAACGAGGACGTTGTTAAATCCGTCCTGCCATTGGCGTCGTCACTTGGATTCGAGCTCTCTACCCCATTCCCTCAATGGCGACGCCGTGGCCTCCCTGTCTTCGAAGGATGTATGTGTTTTGTACCTCAAAAATTTCAACCAAATCCATTAACGAGAAAAAAGGGGGAAACTCTAGAGCTTCATGGCTTTTGCCTTTTGTGCAGCTGAGCATTTGCTCCGGACGGACCCGGAGGACGGCCTGGAGGGGTTCTTCATATCATTGTTCGTGAGGAAAGCAGCAGTGGATGCTGTAAAGCCTAGCAATGGTTGTTTGGGAGTGAGAAATCAAGCTCGTAAGAGGCGAAATGGGCTCATGGTGTTCAGCTCACTGAGACTATCCAGGATGATGCTCTGTTCTACCCGGAGAAAGATGACATTTTAGGATTTCTCGAATGTTGGTGCTAAACCGGTAAATTTTGTTTTATTGAGAGAAAATGCTTGAGATTCTTTTCCTGTAGACGCAATGATATTTAAGGCCAAAATATTCATTCCATTTCATAACTAACAAAGCCATCGTACCGCATACACGAGCATACATAACATGTAGCTTTAGTACTCTAATACCCAACTTATTCACTGATGAGACGATTCGATGATCACCGAGATGAACCCATAACACAAACTCGCACTAGTATTATTTCGCTTCGAGCACACACTGGTGTTCGCCTACTTGCGGCCCTTAGGCTCGCCGGCGCCAGCGACCTTGACCTCGACAACGCGCGGCTTCTTGGGCTCCGGCGGCGGCTTCTTCTTGACACTGACGGTAAGCACGCCGTCCTTATACTCGGCGCGGATGCCGTCGATGTCGGCGCTCTCCGGCAGCGGGAACCTCCTCATGAACCTCCCCATCCTCCTCTCCATCCTCAGATACTTCACCCCATCGTCGTCGCCGTCATCGGCAGGCCGCTTGCGTTCGCCGGCGATGGTGAGAATGTTGCCATCCTCGACCTTGACCTTGACGTCGGCGGCGCGGACGCCGGGCATGTCGACGGCGAGGACGATCTCGCCGGAGGAGGGGATCTCCTTGACGTCCATGGGCGTGTTGGCCATGGCGCGGCGGTCGCGGACGTAGGCCCTCGTGGGAGGGTTCAGCTGCCGGTCAAGCTCGTCGGGGAGGTCGATCAGCTGCTGCACCATCGCCGCGGTCGACGGCAGGAACGGCTCGCCGCCGCCGACCAATGAGAACTCCATTGATTGGTTGATTGATTGATCAAAGGGTTTGATAATTGCTTCTATCTTGTGTGCTTGCCGGATCGGTTTCTTGACTTCTTGGTTGATTTTATACACGGAGATTGGGAGAGGAGAGTAGTGGAGTGAAGAGTGTGGAGAGAGCGAGATCTCGAAGTATCAGCGGCTGGTTGGTGATGTGATGATGTGTTGTGGTGTGGCGGGAAAGGGGGAGAAGGTTCGGGGGTTTATCCGGATGGGGAGAGAGGCTTCAGAGCTCTCTGACGGGTGGGTCCATTGTCGACAAACATCAGGCGTTCCACTACGTTTTCTTTTAGGGAATCCACTACGGGAAAAGGCCCGTTCAGCCGATTTTGCAAAATGCTCGGCCCTGTTTGGAATGCTGGAATTTCAGCCCATTTCACCTGTGTAGGCCGGAATTTAACCAAGGGTTTGTTTGTTTTTTTTTCTTCGCCAAACTTAACAATGGGAAATAATTGAACTGTCATCAATAGCTATACTGCATGCCACGCAGCGCGGTAGTGCTCCTGCATCCCTCCCACCAATCATCAATGTTCAGTAAAATTTTAACTCGACCAATCCATCTAACTAACCACTCCCGCACAACTTAAATCTTAGTAAAATTTTAACTCGCATATAAGATCTGCGGGGACCAGGTGAAAGTGGTGAGTAAAATTTTTAACTCGTATAAGGGATGTGTGGGATGGCAGCTTAGGTGTGAGGGATCAACGAGTTAAATCTTAACTCACTTTCTTGGTCTGCAGGAGGGGACTACCACTTCTGTGAGTCGCGCTACTTTTTTGGTACCGCACACGGCATGTAGCGCTACCGTTGTCATCAAATCATATAGAGAAAAATGGCATCACCAAACTAGGCTTTGGTACGACCCATGAATAGAAAATTAAACAGAGTTTTACCCAAAAAAATAGCATCCATTTGATACCAAATTAAATGCAGGTATAACCAATCTTGCTAAAATGATTTTTTGGCATCTATCCGGACACCAAATTAAATACATGTCTATCCAATGTTGCGAATATTTTTTTTTTGCATCAATTCAAATAGTTATTTCAGGAAAAAAAAGTCAATGACAAGTTCTTAAATTTCTCTACTATAATATAGCGACTTTGACAGACACATGGAATCATCACCGTGTGATTGTTACCTTAAATAGCCCAGATTGATTATGTGATTTATTCCATTATCCCACGCGATACGTCGACCTCCTCTTCTGTTACGTCAGTAATACATCGTCGCGTTGGCTGACACCCATACCCCCCTCTGCCCCCCGCACCACCGACGTCTGTCGTTGTGCCCCCTACCGTCTTCAATTTTTTGCCAATAATTTGTGGACCACACCGCCCACTGTCCAGCGGCGATACATAAGAACATGGCAAATTGCTAATTCGGAAGATGCTGGGTTTTCTTGACAAGGTTGGTTAGATCGGACACGTGCTGATAGCATAGTCCAAGACGGACGTGGCTGGTTCGACTGTACCATGGAAAGAGGGAGAGAGGTGAGGAAATGGCTTCAGGGAGATGAGGTCTGGAGTCTGATGTGTCGTCACCAGACGGTGTTGTAAGCTCACCATCCGCCCTGCCCTAACTCGTTGTCACCAAAGACACGAGGAGGATGTGCTGTCGTCGGTTAGACCCCGAGCTCATCGTCGCCACCGCTAGTGGTGACGGTGGCATCACGAGAATGTGAAGCTTGGATGTTGTACTCAGCGTTCATATTGTTATGAGACATATTTTGATAAAAAACAACAAAACATTTTTCGACAAAGGATTAAACATATTTTTTTTCATCTTATTGTTTTGTAGTGTATCACTTTGTTCCATCAGGTCGCAGTTTTTTAGTTCTTGGTTGTTTCAATTAGTTTGTATCCAAAAGTTTGTATGTGGTTGGAATATTTACGATCAAGTGATAAACACTTTTCACCTAGCAATAAAACATCTTCAATAAATTTTATTGAAACATTTTTTTGGGGCAATTGTGTTCTTGCCTCTAATTTGAGTTGGAATTGTGATTTTACCCCCTCTTTTTCAGGGTTTGCAAAAATTCACCCTCACTTTTTTCAAACGAAACTTCTGTTTGCCCTTATTCGGTAAACATCTCTAAACGGTGTCAAACCAGCTGTAGAAAGACATTTACTGCCCTGCTTTTCAAATAAAATTTGTATATTTCTCAAGTGACTAAACTTTGGGAGGTTTTAGGATTTTGATAGCATTTTCACACAACTTGCACCGTATGCAAAAACTGACCGAAAAGATTCATCATAGTCAGCAGGGGAAAAAATCACCAAACAAATTCTCGCATAATTCGCCAAAGAGATGGAAATAAGAAAAAACAAAAGCAGGCAACATTAAATTTGGTTATATGCCATTCAATTGGTATTCAATAATCCTTTCAGCATTCACCATCTAATACGCACGTCTCTTGAAAACTACCACCAAGATACGAATTTTTTCTTTTCCGTGCCACTTCCATCCATCCGTCATTCGCGTGGGGAGACGTCGAGCCATCCATCGCTGCCAATCTTTTATGCCGCTGCCGAGTCCGGCGACCGAAGTCGCCCCAAGCGCCGAGTTTGTGACTTGCTTTATTATAAAAACACTTTAAATATGAATTTATTCTTTTTACATATACACTAAATTTTTTTAATAAGACGAATAATCAAATATTATAAAAAAGTCAAAGCCCGACTTCAGAACGGACATCTGTTCAGACGGATGTGCTAACATCAACAAAACCAAAAAAAGGTCGTTGGGTACCATACCTAGAACCCAGGTACCAGATCCGGTACCCTAGGTACCCGATTTGATACCATTGCAACAACGCACAAAGTTATCTGGTGCTTTTCTACCTCTCCAGCGTCCGCATCCGGCCACCGTCGTCAAGCTTGCCACGCCGCCGTCGTTGAGCTGCCACCACAACCAACACCGGATCCGCCCGCCCCATCGCCCGCCGTCGAGCTGCAGTCGCCGAGCTCGCCACACCACCGCTGCCAGCCCGCTGCCACAACCAATTGTCGAATCCGGCCACCCCCGGGACCCGCCCGTTGTCCGCCGTCAAAATCGCCGCCACTTGCCGTCGCCGAGCTCGCTGACGGGGGGAGGCCGGGAGGAAGAGCGTCAACGAGGGGAGGCCGGGAGGAAGAGTGGAGAGGTGTCGGGGGAGGGGCGTCGCACGAGGAGGACGGGGGACGTCCGGTCCATAGTTTTTATAAAAGTCAAAAAGTCATCTAGTTTAGGAAAGAAAGGAATAACTGTTTTTTTCTTGAAGTTTAAGCCAAATCCTAAACCCTACACTACTCTTCTGCACCAACGATCTCTCTATTACGAGCCGATTTTCGGAACTAATTTGACAACAACATCATGACAAAGTGACGACGTGAACGTACCCGATTTTTTTATTTATAGTAATTAGTTACCTAAAAATTAAATTAGTGGTAATTGTATATTAGGAGTTGCAGAAATAGGAAGAACGTTCTTGACGAGAGCGACCAGAGATGGACGCCATCCCGCACAGCGTCCACATGCGGACGCTCTTGTCGATGACGTCCAGCGTGGTGCACGCTTAACCTGAGCCAGTCCCACTCAGCTACTCGTGCTGGAGCCTATCAACCTCCACGTTATCAGACCAAACCAATTAATGAAGACATGAAGTATCATGAATGCAATTATGCAGTCATTTAGGGTTATTGAATGACACCATATGTTTTGGGTGAGAAGAACAGCTATGTACGTAAAGAACAGATTCAGTACTTTCTTTTCTCCCCCTCTGATCGGCGAAGAAGCGAACCCTGACAATACGTAATTACATAACTCATCCGCAGCACCTCTCTTTGTATAACATCAAAAAAAGGAGGCATTACATCTCAAAAAAAAGGGGATGCATTAAGCTTTAGAACTAACTGATCAAATTCAAGAACACACATACTTACAAGACCAGCACATTTTAATATATGCGATTCAGCTTTTCTATACACACCAGCGAAAATTAAACAACACGAAATCCAAGTCATTTTCCTAAATCTGTTGGCATATCTCCTCGTTGTCCTTTCTACAATAAAGCCACATAAACAACACATGTTGATCATCCATCTCATGGGAAGATTAGTCATTAGTGGGCTCCAAGATGTGGATGGTGGTGGCAACCTCCCCACGTCGAGGCGGACGGCGATGACGCCGGCCGGCGGCGGGGCGGAAAGTGGTGGCGGCAGCTTCACGTGTGAGGCCTCAAGATGGGTGAGGACGGACTCCTTTTGCGCGTGTCGCCGTCACCAGCGACACCCTACCCTGCCCTAGTGCCACCATGAATTTGGCCTCAATTTGTTTTCAATCGACTGGATCAGTTTGTTTTTCTTGTGTTACCTGGTGATGGACCTAGCTCCTGCACCAGGTTGGCCGTTGTTCAAAATGGCGTCCAACTCTTGACGTCATTCAAAAGAACGTCTACACGTGGACACTGTTGGTATTAACGTCCATACTATATTGGTAAATCAGGATTTTGAATTACTAATTATTTAATTTAATATTAATTAATTACTGTAAATAAAAAATCGGATAATTCCTTCTATTTTTTTAAAAAAGAACTGAAAAAAAAGCAAAAGCAAAGAACGACGCGAATAGTATTCGTCTCAGCCGTACGGCCATTCAGACTGTTCCACGAATCTTAAAGCAACGAAACCCCCACTATAATACTCCCTCTCCCCGAAAACCCCCTTCCAGAACCACAAAAATCTCTCGGAAATTTCCGTCAGTCTCCAAACGCTTGCAAAACTCTTCTTCTTCCTCAATCTACTCCATCTTCCGCCGCGGCTTCGACGGCGGCGGCCATGGAGACGGCGGAGCAGAGCGCGGAGCAGTTCAAGGGCCAGGCGCGGCTCCCCCAGTTCGCGGCGCCCCGGCGGTACGACCTGCGGCTCACGCCCGACCTCGACGCGTGCGCCTTCGCCGGCTCGGTGGAGGTCTCCGTGGAGGTCACGGCGCCCACCCGGATCCTCGTCCTCAACGCCGCGGAGCTCGAGGTCGCGCCAGGAGACGTGCACTACAAGCCCCAGGGATCCGACCAGGTTAGATTGGTTTGTTGCTGCTCGGGGCGGTTTGGGTTTGGGTGGCCATGGGGGCTCGATCGATCTACTCGTGTGAGGGTGGGATTTGGGTGTGAGTGAGGTGGGGTTGTACGGGATGTAGGCTGTTTACGGTGGATCAAGTGTTTGATCTTTAGAGTCTAACTCCAAACAGTTGTCGGAGCCGGTTAGTGTTTATTTGCTAAAAATTGACTTAGGATATTTCGATCTTTCCGTAGCCTTATTATAGGCCGCTTGATCGCGCATCTTTGGTTTAGATTTAGATAAGGGGTCGTTATCACAGGTGAAAGTGTCAGGGATCGAGATGTGGTTTAATATCTTATACTGTACTATTTAAGTGAAGGATTTCAAATACTCACATGCAAAAGGGTCGTGTGTGTAATAGTTAGCTTTCAGTAGGATTTGCCTCTACTGTTTCTGATAGGTCTATTCTTTTATTCTGAAAAGGAATACTGCGATGTTGCATATGTTTCTAGATTCTTAAGACATTTGTAGGTTGAGGTTAGAGACAAAATAGTCACGGCTAGGAAGTAGTGATCCTTTTATTTTACGGCTGAGGATGTTTTGCAAACAATATTTTAGCATTTTGTTGTGTATTTCTTCATGTGGGCTATTCTATGTTTTGCATCAGGTGCTACATCCAGCTGAAGTTACCAATGTGCCAAAGGATGAGATTCTGATTATCCGCTTCGATGAGGTTATTCCTCTTGGGGAGGGAGCTTTAGCAATTGCATTCAAGGGAATTCTGAACGATAAGATGCATGGATTCTATAGGAGGTAGTCATTTTGTGTTGATAAGGCTTATTTGTAAATAAATAAATATCTGTAATGTAATTTCTTTTGTTGTTTTCTAGTGTGTATGAACTCAACGGGGAGAAGAGGAACATGGCAGTAACCCAATTTGAACCTGCTGACGCGAGGCGTTGTTTTCCTTGTTGGGATGAACCCTCTTTCAAGGTATACTACTCTACTTCTTTGGCCTTTGCTATTCCTGGTACCTTAAGCTATTACTATTGGCTTCCTGCATGGCAAACATGTGTTTTGGGTCATTCATGGTGCTTATGTTCAATCTCAGTCAGTGTGATGTAGAGCTGAGGATAGAACAAATTCAAACTCTGTCCCTACATGGACATATTGTGCCACGTGGACTTGGGGTCTTGTAGTTATTGCTTTATGAAGTCCATAATTTTTTCTATTTCATTTTATCTCCCAGTTTGATGGTTAGGATTTAAATTCATTGGATGGTTAATTATGTATTTTTACTTTTTTTCACCTTCTATTTACTCTTTCACAGCTTTGGATTATAAAATTTCTCGATAAGTTAACCCATTGGATTGGATTCATCCTTAAACTCTAGGGTATGGACTGATTACATCTTGACCGATTTTATCTTAATGAGTTATGAGTAGAATAGTGGCCAGTGCCCATTAGATAGGATGATATAGAGCATGGCATTCATTGTTTGATCTAAGTGCTCATTTTGTGAACCATTGTGACATCTCTTTTGTTTTGTAGTCAAAATCGGTTTAGAATATCATCTGCATTCATGCTTTAGCTTACCACAAAAAATAAATTCTGACTAGCTGTTCACCAACTGTTTAAAAGGGCATATACAGAGGAGTTAAATATTAAGGAATGGTTACAAAACATAACGTTGGGTTTAATCTTTCCTTCTCTGTTACAGGCTGTATTCAAAATTACTCTAGAAGTTCCATCTGAGACCGTTGCATTGTCAAATATGCCAGTGGTTGAAGAGAAGGCCAATGGGCCTACCAAAGTTGTCTATTTTCAAGAAACCCCAATAATGTCAACATACCTAGTGGCTGTTATTGTTGGCATGTTCGACTATGTGGAAGCTTTCACCACTGATGGTACTGTCTGTTTCATTATTCACTGTCACTTATCTCCTTAGCTTTCACCTTTTGGTAGCTCATGTCTTGAATTTAATTGGACTTCGTCCTTTTGTTGGCAGGCACCAAGGTTCGTGTTTACACTCAGGTTGGCAAGAGTGACCAGGGAAAGTTTGCACTAGAGGTTGCTGTGAAGACACTGATCCTCTTCAAGGAGTAATTATCTGATCTTCTGCCTTAGTATTGGTTATATGATTGGCAGAGTTATCTTGTGCATTTATGCTGCTTTTAGCCTTTTACAATGCTCATTAGACGTTGATTTTTTTTTAATAACAGTAGTATTGTTTAGGAATCTCTGGACCTGTGACCAATATGCTCTAATATGATACTACCATCAAATCATTATAGTAATATAGTCTACAAACAGTTTTTTATAGACTGATGTATATCTGCAAACTATAAGTTCTGCAGGCTAATAGATATAATTCATTCTATAGTTACATTACAAGCTATTTCTGGACGTCATGAATTTTAGAACAGGCATTCAGATGAGACGTATCAAGGTTTTTCCTGTTGAAACCTTTACACCATTAAATAATTTTAATGAACTGTTGAGACATCTCTATCCCATCCCCTAATTGACTTACTACCATTGCATGATCTGGCTGATGACAATTCCTTTATATTGCTAGGTATTTTGCTGTGCCATACCCACTCCCCAAAATGGACATGATTGCCATTCCTGATTTTGCCTCTGGAGCAATGGAGAACTATGGCTTGGTTACATACCGTGAAACAGCTTTGTTATTTGATGAGAAGCACTCTGCAGCTGCGAATAAGCAAAGGGTAGGGCACTTTTAATTTATAAAGTTCGTAAAGACTCCAATAGATATTTTGATCAGCATAATACCACCCAATATGTCTTGCTTCTCTACCAATTCCCTCTTCCTAGACGCGAACCGAAGCAGTTGAGAGGTTCCATATGCCGAGCCGAAGGGCAAAACTTCAGTGCGTGATTGTAGTATGCCACCTCGTCTCGTCCTCGCAGCATCGAAGAGTACCTATGCACTATGTTCCGAAGCAATAGCCCTAGTAAAAACAATTATACCTGTCTCTGCCCGTGAAAACTAAAAAACAAACCAACTACTCGCGGGGAAGGAAAAACGAGCAGTTTACGTTATTGCTTTTTTGACCATTTGTGCTAAGCTTGCGACATAATTGTTGGTCACCATTGCACATGATGTATCAAATTGTTTTGATTGTATCAGCTGAACAAATGTTGATCTTGTGCAATCAAAACTTTTTCCTATCAGCAAATTAACCGGATTACTTACAAATGGATGCTTCATCATCTAAAGATTCATTGATTCTGATATTCATATCCATTTGGTGGCCATCTTTAATTACCATCCTTCTGAAACATACTAGCTAATCTCTTATTGCATACTGTTCAGGTTGCAGTAGTGGTAGCCCATGAATTAGCTCACCAGTGGTTTGGAAATCTTGTGACAATGGAGTGGTGGACACATCTATGGCTTAATGAGGGTTTTGCAACATGGGTAAGAACTAAGAAATTAAGAGTAGAAATATATTGAAAATTTACATTTTTATGTTGCTCATTTGATGTTTTTGTTGTTGCAGGTATCCTACTTAGCTGCTGATAACTTCTTTCCTGAATGGAATGTTTGGACCCAATTTCTCGAGGAATCTACGACAGGTTTCAAGTTAGATGCCCTTGAAGGGTCACATCCAATTGAGGTAACATTTGATATATAACTGCATATTTCTAATATTAGATTGGTTTTTCATTGAAATATTTTTAAAGTTTCATTTAATTGTTTTCTTTAATCTGGCTCAGCTGAAAAAAAAAATCTAAACTTTTGATGTTAGTGCTACCAAGATCTTTTGTATGTGGCCAAAGAATGTTATAATTAGCCAGTTTTGATTGGAGAAAATGCTAAAAGTGGTCAACTGCTTCTCAAATTTCTGTTATTATTTTGGGAAGGCCATTAGACATGATTGTTTTATGAGTGAGGTCATTAGGGTTTTATTATAACTAGTTGTATAGCTTACCTAATTTGCTATGCTCATTTTACCACATCTGCTACTTCAAGTTAGAAAAGATGTAAGTGCACTATTCTCTTCATTCCTATAAACCCCCATCCTATTTCATTGGAGTGATATCAAAATTTACATAGGTCGATACATGTCCATTAGAACTTACATTGCAAATTGATGTATATTATTTTCAGGTAGATGTAAATCACGTTGATGAAATAGACGAAATATTTGATGCTATAAGCTACAGGAAAGGAGCTGCTGTTATTCGGATGCTGCAAAGCTATCTTGGAGCTGACACTTTTCAGGTTTGTGATGCATATACTAGTGTGATGCCCATGTAGTGTTACAGTTTTGAAATAATTATATATCATAAAATTTTAAGTTACAGGATACCAAAAGAACTATATCCAAATCTAAAACTAATTAATACCATATGAACTGGCCACCTACATACACATGTGTACATATTTAATGTCTAAAAAGATCTTGCGAATGATACACACTTGACTACATAGATCCATCCATACTTACCACTGACTCCTCTTCAAACAGTAGAGCAGATATTTTTCCTTTGTTATTTTGAAAAATGGAGATAGATAACAAAATGATGCTTTTGTGCTATATCACGTGACTCAGTCATATATTTGTTTTTTTTGTAAGACTGCTTACCAGCCTGCATAAGTTTTTATTATGACCTTAGTCTTTTAGTATGTTAACTGGAGAACAAACTAGGCATAATATTAACTATTATTAATATTCTTTGAAACACAAATTTTGCATGTAGCTTTCACTTTCCCCTTCAATCATTTTTTAAGTGGAAGTAAAGCTGTTTATTTGTTCCTTTTTTTTGCTAGAAATCACTGGCTGCATACATAAAAAGGTTTGCATACTCAAATGCCAAGACTGAGGACTTGTGGGCTGCCCTTGAAGAGGGGTCTGGTGAACCAGTGAAAACATTAATGCATTCATGGACAAAGCAGCAAGGCTACCCTGTTGTTAATGTGAAACTCAAGGATGGAAAGCTAGAAATGGAGCAGGTAGGTTACGAAAAATGTTCCTCTTTTTTCATTATATAAGAATAAGATGCTCATTATGGACTTTCTTCCCTCCATCTACCCTCCTTGCATCCCGAAAATTTAATATAGTTTCTATTTGGAAGATTTGTGATCATCGTCTGGTCTTATCTGTTGCAGACACAGTTCCTATCAAGTGGGGCTGAAGGAGTTGGGCAATGGGTTGTTCCCATCACACTATGTTGCTGTTCGTACTCACGTCAAGAGAAGTTCCTTTTACATGGAAAGCAAGAGGACTTCAATTTGTCAGGGCTTGTGGAATGCCAAAAGAAAGATGACTTCTGGATTAAACTTAATATCAATCAGACTGGCTTCTACAGAGTGAGCTATGATGAGGAATTTGCATCTCGACTTAGATATGCGATTGAGGCCAGCAAACTGAGTTCTGCGGACAGATATGGTGAATTTCTTGCACAGAAGCATCTTATAATTTGGATGTCTTACCCTGCCCAACTGTTCTTACATATTATTGTTTGATACAGGTGTACTTGATGACACATATGCCCTCTGTATGGCTGGCAAACAAAAGCTAGTTACCTTATTGCATTTGATTGCTGCGTACAAGGATGAAACTGAGTATACTGTGCTAGCACATGTCATACATGTATTAATCTTTCTACTTGACAAATATTTTTATTAAATTGATTATATTTTAAGCATTTTAGTTCTTGGCTTGACAGACGAGTCTGAGCATTGTTGAGATGATGGCTGTTGCTGCTCCTGAGGGGCTGGACAAGCTGAAAAAGTTCCTGGTTGACTTTCTCGAGCCATTTGCACAGTAAGTTCTGTATTATGCCATTCTGTAGTGGAAAAATATTATGTCCTGCAACCTTTCCTAAACTTTCAGGAATCCTTTGCAGGAGAATTGGCTGGGATGTTAAAAGTGGTGAGGGTCACTTGGATGCATTATTGAGAGGTACACTTTTAACTGCTCTCGCAGAGCTTGGCCATGAGGCTACAATAAATGAAGCTGTACGCCGATTTAACGTCTTCCTGGAAGATAGAGAGACACCGCTACTCCCTCCAGATGTTCGAAAGGTTAGCATTGTAATGCAATGCACACTATTTAAACTAGCTGCAGTCAGGTCTTCATTTTTTAACCATCTTCCTGTTTTGTAGGCAGCATATGTTGCTTTGATGCAGACAGTGAACAAATCAAACAAAGCTGGCTATGAATCACTTTTGAAGATCTATAGAGAAACTGATCTGAGCCAGGAAAAAGTCAGAATTTTAGGTTAGTCAATTTTTTTAAAAAAAACTATTTTGCAGGTGACACACAGTCTGTCTGAAGTTGGGATCTCATATAACTTCTGATCCTCCTCGTGTAGGTTCTCTAGGATCTTGCCCTGATCCTGATGTTGTTCGTGATGCATTGGACTTCATGCTATCACCTGAGGTAAACACATCCACATTCTACACGAAACAGTCAAACTTTGTCTCATGTGATAAGCATAACTCATTAACGTTTTAAATGAACAGGTGAGGAACCAGGACTCTATATTTTTGCTTAGAGGAGTAAGCGCAGCAGGACATGAGGCGGCATGGGCATGGTTGAAGGTACTTACAAATATGTTATTTTCCTCGATTAGACTTTCTACTTCCTGTTTCTTTTATTGACTCCATGCTTCTTTATGGTTCAGGAAAAGTGGGACTACATATCAGACACCTTCTCTGGAACTCTTCTCACCTATTTTGTTTCCACTACTGTCTCACCGGTACACCCACCTTATTTTTCACGTACTCACATACGCATGCCATTATCATTACATTAAATTTTACTGACGTGGTGTGAAAAAAATTGTTGCAGCTGCGCACTGATGAAATGGGTGATGACGCAGAGGAGTTCTTCAAGAGCAGGACGAAGGCTAACATCGCGAGGACAGTGAAGCAGAGCATCGAGAGAGTGAGGATCAATGCCAAATGGGTTGAGAGCACCAGAGCGGAGGCTAACCTGGGCAGTGTCCTTAAGGAGATAGCTCACAAGCAGTGAAATGACTGCTCCTTTCCTGTGTCGTCTTAGCATGTAAGATTGCATACTCCCCAGCAAGGAAGTTAATAAGAACTTAGTGCTTTACATGAACTGTTTCATGCCCTTGATACTTGTTGCATCCATGGACCAGCTTCTCCGGGTTGTCATTTTGATACATAGGAGTAGATGGAGTTGCATGGAGTGTTTGATAGGGGATATTGCACATTTGCACTGTACGGACGTTGCATGTTGCTATCCTTGGTAGTAGCTGAATTGCCAGATTCTGGGAATGACCCCCTTGCTGAGCCATCTTTTGTACTACGAAATCAAACATTCTTGCAGTTAATCTTATGTCACTCAAAGATGTGGTTACGAGGCCCAAAAGGGGTGCAAAATGCAAACATTAACAAAGTTGTACGTAACGGTAAATTTCTCAGCAACCTTAGCTATTTCGGTGTGCCTGGTGATAAACAAAGGAGAAGCAAAATATACTTCAAAACCAAAGGTTGCTGCTCATCACACTTGCCTCAAGCTTTCCTTTACATGTTAGCAGTATAATTTTCTCCTCTTAATTATCTACACCCTAATAACCAACCAAACCACTCATCATCATCATTCATCAGCTACAGCATACACATTTCTTCATGCATTTCCCAGTGCTCAAGCAGCAGCAGCAGCAGCAGCCATGGAGGATGAATCCAGGAGGAACATGATATCATCATGAAATGGACACATCGTCGTTGCCATAGCTATACGGCGCGGAGCTAGAGCAGTTCGTACTCGAGCTACTCACCTTGGAAGCATCATACTCCTGACCAAGGCATCTCAGCCGGTTAAGCTCCGGCAAGATCTCCCCTCCAAGATCAGGCCGATCCTTCTTCCTCAGCTCCGCGCACCTAATCGCGAGCTTCGCGAACTCCATGGCCTCCTCCACCGGCCAATCCGTCACCGTCGGGTCAAGCACCTCCTGAAACCTCCCCCTCTCAATCGCGCTCTCCACATGGTGCGTCAGCCCCATCGGCGACCTCGCGGTAATAATCTGCAACAACAAAATCCCCAACGAGTAGATGTCCGATTTGGTGGTGAGCATCCCCGTCTGCTGGTACTCGGGATCGATGTAGCAGAATGTCCCCGCCGTCGACGTCATCCTGTACTGCGTGGCGTCGGCGGCGGCGGCGGCGGATTGGGGGACGAGGCGGGCGAGGCCGACGTCGCTGATCTTGCTGACAAAGTTGTGGTCGAGGAGGATGTTGGCTGGTTTCAGATCGCGGTGGACGAGGGGCTCGGGTTTGGCTTGGTGGAGGAAGAGGAGGCCCGTGGCGATGTCGGCGGCGATGCGGAAGCGGATGTTCCATGGGATTGGGAAGGTGTTGCCTCGCCGGCATAGCCGGTCCTCCAGGCTGCCGTAGTCCATGTACTCGTATACTAGGCAGCCGTATTCGGGGCAGGCTCCTAGTAGGAGCACCATGTTTGGGTGCCTCATGCAGCTAAGCACCTCTATCTGCACAAGAAGAAAAGGGTAAGTTTTTTTTTTCCATTACAATGCAGTTTATTTGCTTGTTTTCATAAGTATCTCGTTAGGATTCAGTTTTGTTAGCTTGATTGATTGCAAGTGTCTTTTGCGTTGTTGGATACGGATGATTAGATATTTGGATGGTAAATGTTGATAGTTGTAGTAGGAAGATGAAATGTCTTTAAAATCGTGTGAAAGAAATGATGATGTGTTTTGAACTTACTGATTGTCACATTATTAACACCTCCAAAAAATTGGAACTTTTTTCATCCGCATGCAGTTTATTTGCTTGATCATAGCTATGTTTTTTTTTTGCATAATTGATATCAAATATTTAATCTGCCGAAAAAATGGAACTTTTTCATGAACATATACTGGATTTACCTCTTGTTGAAACTGTCTCCTCCCTTGTGATGCATCTGGCCTCAAGATTTTAATGGCAACATTGGTATGATCCATGACGGCTTTATACACTGGCCCATAACCACCTTCCCCTATCTTGAGCGCCTTGTCAAACTTATGGGTAGCAGCTTCAATGTCATCAATAGAGTACCTCCTGTACCTTAGATCAGTGTTGTTCATTGCCTCGGTTGCTCTCCTCCTCTCCTCGGCTTCGCGCTTCGCCTTCCACTCTGCTCTCAGTCTCTTCTGAGCCTCCAGCTCTGCAATTCTCTGTGCAGCCTCTGCTGCTTCCAGTGCGGCTCTGCACTTTGCCTTCTCCATTTGGACCAGAGCAAGAGCTTCCTCTTCGGCATTCCTGAGTTCTTGATACTTCTTGGACTCCTCCACCTTCATTTGGTGCATCTGAGCAGCCTGCAGTTTGATCATTATTCTCATTGTTATTTCAAGATCTTTTGGATAGGTTAGTTCTGGAGCTAGTTGGCAACTATGGAAATATGGAAGCAAGCTCACCTTCTGTTTGGCGTCAATTGCTTCCTTGCACGCTGAGTTGTACATTTCCATTGTCTGTTTCAGCTCTAATCTTAGCCGTCTCATTTCAGTTTCGACATCCTTCTGAATTTCAAGCGACGAAAAATAAGAGTTCATGCCAAATGCAACTCTTAAAAACAATATTAAATTACCCTACATATGACAATTTTTGATCAACTATAGCAGAACTCGTGTTGTCAGTGTGCTTGCTTACCCCAGCAGAGCTTAGGCTTTCCATCGACATCATTGATGTGGAGAGTTCCATAGAATCAACTAAGTCCATCGATTGCAACTCCATGCTCATGGGAAAATCAACATCTTCTGAAAATGAGCTACGGGTCACCGAGGGTCTTGGAGGAGCTATGAAGTCGATATAATCATCGAAATCCTTCTGGGGTGCTGTCCTAGCTCCAGAGAGAGGCCTTTCCCTCGTTGGAGCTTTTGCAATGCCAGGTAGTCGGTCCACTGATGGTCTGTTTGCCTTTGGAGATGATTGATTGGAAATCTTCTTCCAGTCTCCTCTTGATCTGTTCAGCGAACCAGAGACAAGCTTTATTATTTATGTTAGCAAGTTCAGAAGGTAAACAGACTGATAAATAAATACTATATCCTAGTTATCTGTATGCAAGTCTTTAGATATTTATTTTGGATTTCCGCAAACCATTTTACTTCACAAACATCTGATATTATTATTGAGTCAAGTCATCATTCTTTATTGACATACATACCTCGCATATCCGTCAGAATCTATGCTTGATTGTGAGTATTGCTTAGGGGGGAGAGTGGTAAAGGGTGCTGGGGCTTTGGCTGCCTTCACTTGGATTGTCTTCCCTTTATGGATGACATGCACAGTGCAGTAATCAGGCACCATCTTCATTAAGCATGTTGGCACATCAGGATTTCTGAACTTTCTGCAGAACATGAATTTCATGGCTATGTTCAGTTACAGACTATCAAGAGAATGGGGAATGGTGCACAGCCATGGAGGATGGATGCGCAATCATGCACCTGATGAACGTGTTCCTCGTTGATGCCCCGACAACGATGTCGGTGATGGCATTGCTAGTAGCATAATCGACGATTGCTTTGGAGATATCATTGCCATCCAGGATCACCTCCTTCAGTTGCATCTGCAGTTTGCAATGTAAGTTTTACTTGAGAATTGAAATTGTTTTTTCCGTTTGATTTTGTTGTTGTTGTATTATTCTAGTACTGAAAAGAAAACCTATATCTGATAAGGTAGTATATATTCTATTGGTACCCACCCCTTTACGGGCACAATAGCCTCTGTATGAGATGAACATCTGTTGCATCTCTGCATCCGCTTCATCTTTACCTCCACGGCCTGCTTCAACTGCAGTATGACCGAACCAATCAAGAAAATTGTTGATGAATTAAATAAAACAAACCTAACAGGAAAAAAAATTCATATATTAGCTACCTCGTTGAATCTAAACAGACATGAATTTCAAGTAAAATGTGCATTATCGACAAAATCATGTCCATTTTGTTATGTCTGGATTTTTCAACTTCCTACAAACTTAAGTTCACTGCATGATGGATTGGAACCACATTGATGCATGCAGGTATCTCTTCTATGTCCAATTTATGCATCATCCTCTCATTCGATCAATAAAAAGGTGTTAATTTTCCACCGATATTTCTTGCAATTTTAAGCTTTGTAGATTCATGGAGGTGGCAGGCGACCTACCATTTTGTTGTGGCCTGACATGAACAAGCTGAAGAACGCTGCCTCTGGCGAGGAGTTTGTCCACCGCCCATTTGGCCGCCTGCTGGCTGTTCTTGTCCCGGTCGACGGCGACCACGGTGGAGCTGTCCCTCGCCGCCTCGTGCTCGCCGCCGCCGCCGCCGTGTGCAGACGCCGACGAGGAGGAGAAGGCCGACAGGTACATGCTCCCCCTCGCCGGAAAATCCGACCGGAAGAAGAGCAGAGAATCGGAGGGGATAGAGAGAGGGAGACAAAAATGGATTCTTTTGTCTCTCCTCTCCCTTTTTGCCCTATTTCTCTTGCTCCTCCTCTCTGCTGTGATCAAACCAACCCAAAACTGCAGGAGGTTTCGACTGTTTTGTTTTTCTTTTTCTTAAATTTTGTTTGGGCCAAATTTGGGTGCTGCAGGGTTGTAATGGGCGTTTGCTTTAGGATGTTTTGTGGCTCCTGTGTCCCCACTTGTCATTGACAACCCAGGTGCTGCCCTGTGATCTATTTTTGCTTCTATTTTGCATGCTGCATCCTACGTCTATATATAGCGGTGAATCTGTTAGGGTGAATAGACAAAAGACATAGAGTAGTTAAAATTTCGCCCTAGATGTTTCAAATTGTCCCAAGAACCTCTTAAGATTTATCATACCACGTTATCCGTGTATTCGACAAAATAATTAAATGACCACTCTGCCCTACAACCCACGGGCAAATTGCTAGTATAAAAAAAAAAGAAAAGAAAAGCTAGCATTGACATGGAATAGTTTACTAACAATCTAACATTACGTTTGCATGCATGTTTAGTTGATAAATAGACTAGATACAATACGATGGAAATTTTTGGCTATTCATGTAATGAAACTTAAGGATAGTATTGCTGATTCACCCAATCTATTACCAGTAGATCCTTCTTCATAATGATAGATAGCGATAAAAGGTTATTAAATTCTACGTCTATATATCCCATCAAGGATAGAAGCAAGCTAACTTGTGGCTTCTAATTGTAATAGTTTCTCCTTTTTTTTTTCGAAGCATAGATGCAGTTGTTTTATACATGTGTGCACATTATTCGTCCTAAATAACGCATACAGGCACACTCTCTCTATATAAAGACTAAGCCAGCATAACAGAAATTGATGAGTCCACCGTAAGCATCTCACTTCCCGAGTTCTCGTATAATTAGCTATATTGTTGCCACTCATGCTAAGTCTACAACTTAAATGGATTGAACAAGTTCCATCATTAGGGACCTAACCCGACCCGACTGGCATGCTCATTCACCGCGAGAACCAGAGTTCTCCTGTCTAGAAAGATATGAACACCACTATAATAATTAATAATTAGAGTAACTAGCCCTATAAAATGAATTACGCTTACTCCCTCGATCTTAAATTATAGCTACATAAATGATTTAAATTTGTCTCAAAATATAATTACTTTCACACCTATCTACTCCATCTACACCAATCACAATCCTTTCCCATTTAATTTTTTCACTTGTCTTCTACTCTTAATCTATCGTAATACCTCCTTCACCTTTATCTTAGTTTCTTTTAAAAAAGACATAATTAGCTAGTATATTGAGATGGAGTAAGTATCAAACACCACTCAGGGCGACTGACACTGCCGGCCCACTCTCCCACACCAAACGGATGACTGGGCTACTACACTTATTTTACTAACCACCCTCCCGCGTCTAACCAACGAACTCCCGCCTATCTTGAAACCACCTCGAGATCGCCACGCCGACCAACCAGCTCGCTCCTCCGCCGCAATACCATGGCCTCCGGCGAGCCTCGGCCGACGCAGCCACCCACGGTGCCCATCGCCGTGGCCGTCCGCCCCGGCGGCAGCGCGAGCCGCCGCGCCGCGCGGTGGGCCGCCGCCAACCTCCCGTCCGCCGGAGACGACGGCCGCGCCGCATCCATTTCCGTCGTCCACGTCATCCCCCCTCTCCGATTCGTCCCCTCCCCATGTAATCCCCCTCTCCCTCCCTCCCTCCTCCTCGATCGGCTACCGGATTTTGTTCGGGTTCGCTCACTGACGCTGGTTTTTTCTTTGCGTGCGCGCGCGTCGGTGGAAGCCGGTGAGCAGGTGCCGGCGGCGAGGGTGGGGAGGGAGGCGGCGGAGGCGTACGCGCGTGACCGCCACGCCCGCGCGCAGGAGTCTCTCCGCCCCTTCCGCCGCATCTTCGCATCCGCCGCCGCCAACGCGACAACGGTGAGTGATTTGCCCCCAATCTTCAGAAAAAAAAAAATCCCCAATTCTGAACTTCTCTCGTGATCCGGAAAATCCGATCCGGCCGCCGCAGGTGGAGACGGTGGTGGTGGAGGGCGACGGCGTGGCGGAGGCGCTGGCGCGTTACGCGGCGGATTCCGGCGTACGGAGCCTGGTGCTCGGATCCTCCTCGCTAGGGTGGTTCCGGAGGTAAGTTCGTGCGTGCGTCCTTTTTTTCCCTCACTTTGCGGCATTGAATTTCTTTGTGAACCGACCAATGTGATTATTAGGGTAATGTAATTGTGGAGTTAAGAGGGTGATTAGGTGAAAAGGGCGTGTTGTTTGCTATTAATTTTACCTTTTTAAGTCTAGGGGTTGGGACAAGATGGTTGAAATGACAAGAAAGCTTCGGTAGCAATTAAAGTGCGTTTTTGATGGGGATTAGTTGCAATCGTCATGTCACATTTCTCGGTTGTAAGAGGTGGTCGACACGGCCATCAACTTGTACAAAGAAAGGGAGAAAGCTTACACGCGAGAGTAGTCCGTTTTTTTTGCTCTGTTTTCTTTTTTCTCCTGCACGGTGTTTTGAACTCGGCGTTCCAGCTAATCTGAAACGTTGGGTGGTCGTAATATGTTTTGTTTTCCCTCTAATATGAAATGGCAGAACTCCTGCCGCCTTCCTCGAAAAAACATTTCTCGGTTGTACTTTGTGTACTGTGCAGTATGTGTGAGCACATTATGGATTGCTGACGATTTGGTAAGCTGCTGTTTTCTACTGCTTGTGATGTGGGTACAGTCGTCCAGATGTCTTCAATTGCATTACAGATGGATGACAGAAAATGTTGTCTTGTCTTTGATGATGGCTATTATAGCACATTATATTGGGACATTGCCACATTGCATAAGTCCTTTGTTTTTTTCGCACTAGGCTTTTATTGCAAAATTCAGATTGTCAATGGTCGGCTCCTGAAAGCTTATCTAGAAATATTACTATAGTAAGGTTTGGTTGAATATTTATTTGTTGATAGTGTACTAGGTTGTCAGTTTATAGAGACTGATGCCTAATGCAACAATCCAATTTAAAACTCAACAAGGTTTTGGACATGAAGCTTTACCTTTTATTAGCTAAATTTACTTCTGGTTGTTAGCTTTTTGATGCTGACTGCAATAAAAACCTGCATAATTGTACTGTCCTGGTCTGCTCTGGATCCAGAAACTTCTTACTTCACGTACAGATTGTAAATAAATCTGTTATACTTGCTTCAGGGCTGCTTGATATTTCTACCTATCTTTAATAATTTATTTTTGTTTTGCTATCATCTTTATCAAGAATTTTTTGGTTTTGTATAACTACTTTTGCCCTCAGGATTTAATAATCAGGAATTTAGCGTTGTTCTATTTACTATCCTTAAATTTCTGCACCATCCATTTTGTAGGGCAATGAGTATCCGAGATGTTGCCACTGCTGTCCTAAAAACAACAGATATTTCTTGCAATGTATTTGTCGTGTCCAAACGAAGACTGACCATGAAAGTGACAAGACATCCTCATATGAGCAGTATGTCTTGAGTTTTGACTATGAACTTTCCTCTTTGTCCTATATTATAAGTGTTATATGTTTCTCTTTGTTAGTTTGCATATTTAAATGCTCAGTTTGCGCTGGGGCACTCCGTTTGCAGGGTCTGGTACAGGCTTGAGAATTCAGACAATTAGTCAGAAAGCATTTGCACAATCATACAGAAGTTTGTTATTCGACAACTTTCCTGAGGATGGGATACACTCAGATTCATGCTGCCAGTCCCGCATTTCTAATTGCGGTCCTACCAATGCTCGACAAAGTTCGGAGAGTCATGGGCAAATCCTCTGTAGAAGTTTAGGTGCAAAGACAACAGGAATAGAAGGATATAGAAACCATGGTTTTCGAATTCCCCTCAAGGAAGCACATTATGCTGACTCTAACTCAGGTGAAGAGGTCAGATATGTCCCTCCATTTTTTTTTTTTGAACATTAGTCCCTCCATTTTTTTTTAAAGTTTTGTTTCAGTGTTGCAACGAAGTTTTTGATTAAATTGAGAATTTGAGATATATTTTCTTCCATCACATGGTATATATGTACCCTGACATTATCTACAGTGTCAATCAATAGATGAAGTAGCAAAACTGAGGAAGGAATTACAGGATACCTTGGTGATGTATGACAGAGCTTGTGAAGATCTTGTCCATGCTAAGAAAAAGGTTAAATTCTTAATGCAGATTCTGATATCTTCAGAAGTTAATTATCTTTTGTTGTGAATTATCTTCAGAACTTACTCTCTCCTTCCACCAACGTTTGACGTTTGTTAGCTCGAAAAAATGAGCTAAATAACATCAAACAATAAAAACAGTTAGCTCAAAACTGAGCTAAAATAATCTTTATCTCCTTCTATCCCTATAATCACATTGCTATTCTTTCAGTAAAAAAGTTTTTTATGTAAAGACAATATTGCATTCAGGACACCTTAAAGGCATTTAAACCTTGCCATCACGATGACACAGATTCAGGTACTTTCCAGTGAGTGTTCAGAAGAGGCAAGAAAGGTGGAGTATGCACTACAGGAGGAGGAAGCTCTGAAGCAGATGGTAGCAAACGAGAAGGCAAAACATATGGAGGCCATTGAAGAAGTTGAGCAAGCAAAGAAATCATTCACCCGAGAAGCCTACTCCAGGAACAAGGCAGAAATAGTAGCGAACATGATCTCCCTCGATAAGGCAAAAGTTGTTGATGCTATACTATCAACATGCAAAAATTGTCGGCGGTACAAAAAACATGAAATAGAGATCGCAACTGATAATTTCTCTGAAGCAAGGAAGATTGGTGAGGGAGGTTATGGGAATGTGTATAGGTGCACCCTTGATCATACTGAAGTTGCTGTCAAGGTTATTCAGCAAGATTCCATCGACAAGACTGATGAGTTCCTGAGGGAGGTAATCATGTTTTGTGAAAAATTCATGCATATGCATGTTGAATTCATTGTACTGTTTTTCTCCCTTGTGCGTGAGCTGCTCAGTAAAATGATTTCTTTCTGCAGGTTGACATTCTCAGCCAGCTTCAGCATCCCAACCTGGTTTTGTTGCTTGGTTTCTGTCCTGAAATTGGCTGTCTCGTATATGAATACCTGCAGAATGGAAGTCTAGAAAATCAACTCCTTAACAAAAAAGGGCAGCAACCACTGCATTGGTTCCTAAGGTTCCAAATCATCTTCGATGTGTCATGTGGGCTTGCATTCTTGCATGGTAGGAAACCGGAACCTATAGTCCACCGTGACCTCAAACCTGCAAACATCTTACTGGACAAGAATTATGGGGGTAAAATCGGCGATGCCGGCTTCGCGAAGCTCATATCAGATCTTGTGCCTGACTGGCAAACAGAATACAGAGAGACCATAATTGCTGGTACACTGTACTACATGGATCCTGAGTACCAACAAACCGGGACAGTTCGTCCGAAATCTGACCTGTTCGCCCTGGGAGTTATCATTCTTCAGATGCTAACCGGCAAACGCCCCAACGGGCTCATTGTTAGCACGGAAAACGCCATGAGAAATGGGATGCTTGCTGATATTCTTGACAAATCTCAAATTGATTGGCCACTTGCTGAGGCAGAAATGTTGGCAGAGCTTGGCTTGAGATGCACGGCCCTAAAATGCAGAGAGAGGCCTAGCCTTGAGTCACAGGTTCTCCCCAAGCTCCAAGAAATTCTGCATAGGATTACTTCTACTGTCAGTTTAAGAAGTCCAAAATTAAATGTGCCAAACCACTTCATCTGCCCTATAATGCAGGTAAATTCACTGCTACCTTACTGTCAATCTTATTCATCTGCGTCATACATTGCTCGCATATTTTTCGTCAATCTGATTAATAATAAAATTGTTCTTTTTAAAATCATTATTGTACAATTTCATACAGGAGGTAATGAACGATCCTTATGTTGCTGCTGATGGACACACTTATGAGCAACTAGCAATCAAAGCTTGGCTAAAGAAACACAAAGTATCTCCGGTCACGCGGCGCATACTAGCAAATTCGGCTGTAATCCCAAACCATTCGTTGCGAGCTGCGATACAGCAGTGGAAGTCACAGTCAACTCATGCAAAGGCATGAAATGGGCGTTGAGTTTTTCTTTTTCAATATGTGATTCATTATTTTTATTCTTTGAGTACTTTAACCTGTAAATTGGAATGGAGTTAGGGCCTTGGAAGGAGAGCTTACCTGTAAATAATGGTGTCAATATTACAATTATGCAAACTATTTTGAATCCTGAAATTGACAAATTGCAAATATGATTTATTCAATGTTTCCCCTATCCAAATGAGAACTAAGCATGACCCAGTTGGTTTTATGTTGTTTGCACAACTTACATGCCAAATGACACCTGGGTTCAAGTTAGAAACCCAACCTTTCCCTCAAACATGATTTGTCGGGCTTATTTATTCTTAATTAAAAGACAACCTGCACCTCATGGTTATTTACTTTTCCCTTGCGTGTGGATTTTTTTTTTTGAAAAATCAGGAACAAATTATTCCTGCTTTTTATAATAAGAAGAGGAGAACTGACTTTGTTTTATAAGGAAAACTGAGCCCAAAAACCTTACACTTGCATAATTTATTAACGAAAACTGGCAAAAGATCTCACACAAGGCACCAAACAAATATAGAGATGGCACACCACCACAACAACATCGATAATAAGAACCACCATGAGCCATTGTTACCGAGCTCACCACAAGACAAGCAGCTCCGACTTTTTATGAATGGTCTTATCATTAAGTCCACAACGCCAACCAAGAAGAGCCAACGACACCCCGGCGTGGAGGAGGGCCTTCTAGGCGATGTCTCCAAGAAGGACACAACGTTGAGGACGTTGAGAATGCTTGTCCGAAAATCGGATCTAGGTTTTCACCGAAGGAGAAGTGTGAAGCACCATGACGACGCCTCCAAGGAGGAGTCCGGTGTCGTCAGCACCAGCAAGGCCAGGCAAGGCTTTCACCCTGAGCTCCCACAATCCCTCCCACCACAACCATCACCGATGGTTAGCAAAAACGAAAGAAAACGAGCGTTATCGTCACCAAGCTCGCCACACGACGCAGTAGCTCTGACTTCACTATGTTCCTCAAACGCTCGGCCACCAAAATAGTAATCACACCCTCCGTAGCTGCTGCAGAGCCAACACTAAGGAGACATGTCTTATCGTTGCCAAGCTCATCCCCTGACGAGGCAGCTCTGACTCAAACTTGTCTCACAGTCGTGTGGCCACGCCATAGCTGCGACCAAGCTGTGTCATCTCTTGCACGTGACAACTCGTCGGTGCCAAAGGCACATCCTTTGTCGAATGGATACCTTCATTCCAGTCTCCTTCTTCATGGAGCGCCCCACAACTAGAAAGGGAGAGAGCTCCAAGAACAAAGGAGGTGCATATGGCAAGGGATCCACTCAAAAACTGACCGCCAAAAACGTTGATGCCCCACTGTGCCACCGTCCATGCCATATCAGTGGAACTAGGACAAACAGATTCAGACAGTCCCCACTTTGCCTCTCGCCTGTCATCACCCATGCCGGGGAGACAACGCCGTCATGGCACCGTCGTTAGCCAGCGGCGCTAGCCATCGTCGTCGTCGCCCTGCACCTACCGGCGGCCGCGCCCCCCGCACCTGCTGTCACCCATCGGCGTCAGCTTTCACCCTCGCACTACGCGTCGGCCTCCCCAGCACCGGCCGACGCCAACTGCCACCCCCACGTCGACCGCTGCGTCTTCGGCCAAATCCAGCACGGAGGCGCCTCCAACCGTGTGGGGCGGATCCAGCAGCGGCGGCACAGATCTTGCGCGCAACCCAAAACACCCGAGTCCACGTCGTCTCCCAACATGCCATGGCACCACTCCGTCCCACAGGTTGAGAAGGCATGCCGCCAGAACCATACGCAATGACTACGCCTCGTCGCCTAGCCGTCTCACCACCGCCACCACACTGTCTTGCCGCGCTGATGCTGGCACCACCCCTCCTACCCGTGAGAGCGTGTCACGATGCTTTGGTTCCTTCGTCGCCACCCTGGCTCCCCACGCAGTTGGACGGCGGCTTGCTCCGGCGGTGGCGAGGCGAAGGGTGGAAGGGGAGTTCACGGCGGTTGCTAGGGTTTCTCCCTGAGCCGCCCGCGCAGAAGCGACGGGGGGTTATCACGTCACATTATTTTGATGGATAATTCAATTTGAAAAAGAAAATTATAAGTTTGAAGCATGTGAAGTATCCGCACACTAGATTTGTTATTGAAGAAGCCATGATGAGTTTTTTGACTGAGTGGGGCTTGAGTAGCAAACTGTTTACGTTGACTCTAGAAAATTCTAGTAACAACAGCGTTGCTTGTCAATAATTAGTGAAACATCTCAAGCATTAATTGGTATTGGAAGTATATAGACATTTTCATGTGAGGTGTTGTGCACACATCCTTAATTTATTGGTTCAAGATGAAATGAGAGCAATTCGTGTGGAAATAGATAAGATTCGTGAGCTTTTGAGTACATTGAACATTTTCCATCACGCATCAAGCCTTCAATTCAATTGCTTATAGCAAAATCTTGCTCCAAAATATGGTTTCACTCTTGACCTACCAACACGTTGAAACTCAACCTTCCAGATGATTAGAGAAATATTGTCTTACAAAGTTGTCCTCAATATCTATGCCGCTGAAAAGTATAAAGCTATACCAACTAACCAAGTGCATGCATGCTGAATAAATATGTGATGAAAATTATAAAGTTGTACCAACTGACCAATTGCATGCATGTTAAATCAATATGTGAATTTCTTACGGTATTTGAAGAGGCTACTAGAAGTGCATCGGCTCATAGGACACCAACTGTGCACAAATTCCTGCCTTTGGTTATTTGTGTAATTTAAATTGGCAAACTAGTGATGCAAATTAGTGCATATATTCCATTTTCTTTTAAACCAATCTTATTAATTCTATATCATGCATGGTTAGACATCCTAACCAAGATATTTTGGAAACTCATAGGTACAAGTCAATTTTAGTTATATTTTTAGTTCATAAAACTTGTCTACTCGAACGTTTGTTTGGTCTTTGCCTTAACACTGTTTTGAAACTTGTATTAGAGTATCCAAGTTTTACTGAAACTTGTGTTACATTGACGATTGATCATGTTGTTACCTCTCAATCTACGTAAAGTTAGCGGCAACTTACAATAACAAGTGTGATGAATTGCGTTAGACGATCGAATATTTTTTTCTATATGTTGAAAACTTACATACTAAAACTTGCAATTTGTTTTAAATTTAGCATATTTGTTGGCAATGGAGTTTGATAGATCTGTTTCAGTTTCAGATTATAGTGACTTTACGGTTCCATATCTATAGTCTGATGACTCTACATATTTTCTACTATATTTATAAATTGTCAATTTACATTATTGACATCAGCATAATTTATCCTTTTCAGTTTCTGAACTTAACATATTGGACAAAGTTTAATTTCAGTCTTAGATTGTCAATTTTACATTAAATTAGTTTTATTTTCAGTTTCTGAACTAGTGGATGGAATTAGTTTCGGTTCAAGATTGTCATATTTACAGCCAAGTTTATTTTCAACTGATCTTGCTAGTTTCATATTGTTAGTTTATTTTCACTGTCAATCAGTTTCATTACATGCATATTGTTAATTTGTTTCAGTGTCAATGTTAGATGGTCAATCAGTTTCAGTTTCAATATCATTTTCCTATGTTTTAGTTCCTAGTGACTTAATAGAAGTGACATTTTGTTTCTTTGAACTACCAATACTTTGTGTGGCTCAACTCTGATATTTATGCATACCTGACATTAGGTTGAAAACAAGAAGGTGTCTACTACTGTTTATCAACTTTGTCTTACCACTGAAAATCTAAAACTTTGAAGATTCAAATGTTTACTTTAACCAACTAATTATTCATGCAATATTGTTTACAAGATATCTCCTAAATTTATGAATTGGAAGGTTAAACATGTGTGTAGAAGTATATTTGGTGTTGTGCCACTGTGTTGCTGCTTGTGGAGAAGCAAGCAGTGTATAAGCAAAACCGGTGGAGTTTACCCTGCATGTTGACATGTATTTGCTCAGTGTGTCTTGATCATAGATTTTTCATGCAGGTTAACATGCGAGTTTGCTCTGTGGGTTGGTTTGGGTGGGAAAAGCATGCGGGTGGGTTGGGTGGGGTCTAGGAAATTATTTTGTGGGTTGGCCTAGGTAGGAGAGTTGTTGCATTTGCTTTTGGGTTGGGGTGGATACGGTGCGGATCTTTGCCAACTGGCAGAATTAAGTGCAAGTATTTAGATAGAGAGCTTGGGGTATAAATGGGTTAGTTGATCACTAGCTGAGTTTGCACGTGGCGGAACACGCACAAAGTAGAACGTTGTACCTGGTGCTAATGCTCAGGCATGGATTATCCTTCTAGCAATTTGAACATTTTAATTTCATCACCGTTGTTCCAAGGTCCATGCTTTTGGCATGCTTTGGCGAACTCTAGCAATAATCAACCTCCTTGTCCTCCGTCAATCCGTGCTTTGGCCTAAACAGCTAAGGCTTTTCCATGGGAGAATGGCGGCTGCAGACTAGCAGGTTTTCCAACTGAAGTTCAGAAAGGTTTTCGACAGTCTTTTCATGTTTGTTTGCTGATTAGTCCGGTTTGGAAGGAACAGAATACAAGAATTTTTTAAAACTGATTCAACGCTGTGCAAACTTTGATAGATAACATCAAAAAGAAAGTTGAAGTTTGGAAGACAACCGCCATTTTCTCAACTTCACCTGAGTAGTCTATTTCGTGTTTTTTTGGCTGATGTTTCCTCTGGCGAAAAGCTTTGCTATTCACTAGGCTCAATAGTTTAATGTCGAGAACGTCGTAACCGAACCCTTTATAGAATCATAATAAAATTGGATGGGATCTTTTGGTCGTCCGGGAAAATAAGGTTTTAGGATGATCAAGGAGTAAGTATTACTCGCTAGTGTTTTCCTTAATTGATTAGCAATTATTAGGCCATGTTTATACGGAGAGACTCGGTATGTGTTGCTACTTTTACAGGTGAATAGCCAATGCGACTCCTAAACATTCGTTCGGGGTCAATTTAGTCCACCCGACGTTTTAAATGGTCAAAAGTTTATCATGTGCCTCAATATAGTTCCTAGAACTATCGAAAACGTCATATGAGCATGCCGTATCATCGACACAAATGCTTAAGTTTTAAATGTCAGTTGAATCCTTAATATACCATATAAAAAAGAAAAAGAAAAAGAAATGAAATGAAAAAACAAAAAAAAATATTATATCGTGTCTTTACAATCATATTGTATTTTTGTTTCTGTTTTTCTCTTTCTTTGGAATGCTATATATTGTAGAAAGAATATTTCGATATTAATCATGTATGCAAGGATGATGTGACATGTCGACGTGTCATTTTTGGTAGGTGCAAAGACTATATCGAGTCACATAACAAATTTAAGGAGTTATTTAGATAATATCAAACATCAACTATTGAATCAACCTCAGAGAAAAGTTCAACAACCATATCGACTATTCATTTATTCATTTTACTTTTACAATCGCAAACTTCTAAAAGGTCTAGATATTAATAGCTACTCCCTGCATTCCAAAACAAAACAATCTTTACATGGATTTGACTTATCATAAAACAATATATCTGAATAGTTGTATGTCTAGATATGTTGTTCTAGAAAATACCAAATTCATTGAAAATGTTGTTATATTTTGGACGGAGGTAGTGCGAGATTCAAAGTTAAACTAGTATGCACTAGGCAGAACCCTCCGCCAGTTCCTCCAACTTGGCAATAGGTGTTTTCCGGAACACCTAATGTTGGGCTCCGTCTCCAAGCGAGCTCGAATGGAGGCTGCCAACTCCTCTCCACCAACTACCCCACGCCATCGTCGCCGCTGTGTTGCATTGGTCAACCAAATCGGACTCGATCCACGTCTCTGGAGGTACCCCATGCCGCTGTAGTGAAGTGTAGTCTCAATCCGCATCACCGTCTACCAGATCGGACTTGATCTATGCTCAAGTTCATCCCCCACTGGAAGGGAGGTCTCAATGGCGCAGGGGTAGGCAAGTCCTGGGCGAAACGCAGTGTTCGTCGGAGCAGCGGCCATCTGCGAGACTGCAACAGAACCGGTCCCGGCTGCATCGGTGGGTTCAAGTAGGATCATGTTCTGTGATGTTCTCATGTCTTGATGAGGTCATTGAGATGTGTGAGGAAGCTCTATTCAATTGTTGTGTGATGTTTGGCTTCAGCAATCAATTTCTCAGTTTTTATTTTCTTTTCTCCCTGATCGACCATGTGTAAATTTTCTTTTGAATCTTTATGCTTTCTCTCTCTCCCCCCCTCTCTCTCATTTGACCTCTGCTTTTAAAGATGCAAAGAGATGAAGCAGATGTTTTTAGTGTTCTTGAATACTAGCATGAAAGTTTACTTTAGCTTCAGAAACTGCGGACTGAGTTTCGTTGTTGATTTGTTTGATCAAGTCCTTGTCTTATGATTCAGATAGATCACAAATGTGCAGCAAGTATTGCATTCACATTTTTTTAAAACATTTTTTTCTGCAATATTTGTTGAGTTGCTTGAACAAATGAGCAATACTTGCTTAGTTAAGTTGTGTTTGTTTTGTGATACTCTCTATATTTTTGGTGCTTTGAAAAATACAGGCATAAGGTTTTATTGCTGAAAAAACTTCAATGCTCCCAAACAGGCTCTCATATAATGACGGATCTAGAAAAACATATTAAGAGTCTTAGGACACCAGGCAAAGATTTCTGATTTTGCTCCTTTACATTAATATTTGACAAATAATTTTAGTGGGGACTCTATAGGGACTACCGCCGCCCCGTGCTAGATCCGCCCCTGTCTCATAGGGGAATGAAAATTTTAGGGGTTTTCTCGTGCACGCAAAATTACAAGTGTAAATGTTTTACGATTGAAAAAAAAACAAACTCCCAAGCAGGCCCGGACTGAAAAATATGTGAATGATGGTTATATTAGTACATCCATTGATGACAGTTGATAGTTCATAAAGAACGCTTAACTTACAAGCAGGCCGGATAGGCAAAAACTACACTACCAAATCTAGCCTACTCAGATGGCCGGTGATTCATTGTTTCATGCGAGGTTAGAATTTATATCTAGTGGCGGTATGTTTATCGTCTGCTCACTCCGTCCCATAAAAAACTTCTTTATGTGTATCTACACTTTAGGAGGTGTTTGATGCCTTCAAAAGTGTACGGTGCATGTGGCCGTGTGAATGTGTGGATCCAATTGTGCTCCCTCAGACAAGAAGATTCCGAACCGAAAAGGCTTTGAATTATCTCTTGAGGGTTCATATATGGCTAAACGGACGAATAATTAACTCATTGAGTCTGCTCCTGGCCTAATATGTTAAATTCAAGAGCTCCAGAAGGACCGATGCCGTATGTGGATGAACCACTAGGCTGCTACCAAGAAGGCCTCAAAATGTAGTTTCCGCCCAATCTAAAAAAATCTAGGAGGAAGCTGTGAATTGTGGATGGACCCGTGTGCTGTTACCAAGAAGGCCCAACAAAATTGTAGTTTGAGCTCAATCTGAAAATTCTAGGTGGAAGCGGTGAAGTGTTGGATGTTCCAGTGTGCAGTACTGCAGTGTGCTGCTACGTACCATGAAGACCCGAGAAAAATACCTGCAATACATGCATATACATATTTTATGACACGGTCGAACCCTTGGAAAGATTATATACGCTTAAAGATGACATATTTTTTAAGTGTGCTATATCCTGAGTCCTAACAGACAGCTGAGTTTTACGGCATGTTTAATTCACAAC
The DNA here is from genome assembly GCA_000325765.3 of Leersia perrieri. Classification (NCBI taxonomy): domain Eukaryota; kingdom Viridiplantae; phylum Streptophyta; class Magnoliopsida; order Poales; family Poaceae; genus Leersia; species Leersia perrieri. The sequence continues at coordinate 5,395,407 of CM002480.1, forward strand.
TAAGTTTGTCACAGTGAAGTGTGGCTTGCCAAAAGAATTGATTTAGCATATTGTGGCTAGAAATTGAGTATTAAAAAACTGGTGACAAGCCTTAGTTGTGGCATGAACTAAACATATTGTTAAGAAACTGTGGCGTACCTATAATGTATGGCTTGGCAAACTTAGGCATGAGCCAGATAGATCTGTAATACTTTGGCTTTTGGCTGATGTTTTTCTGCTTATGCATCTAGCATGGTGTTTCGTCTCCAGGAGGTTACGCGTTGCATGGCACCTGTTATGGCTGGGGTATGGCCCGATGAATCTCATACTGTGCATGGATGTTGGTATCTCTAGTGGCGGAGCCAAACTTGCTTGTATATCTTATATTTTTAAAATTTTTAGTGACTTTTATAAATTTTAATAGGAATTTTGGAGACAAGCCTAGGGCATGAGCCCAAACTGCCCTAGGCTTGTCTCTGCCCTTGGGTATCTCCGACAAGACTTTTCTTGCCTTCACTGAAAAGCAAGGCCCATAAGCCTCATGCGTAAAAATAAGCTTTTGTCAATTGTTGCAATTTATACATTATTAGTGGTCAAAATTGAAATAGTACTGGTTACTTGTAATAAGTATTTAAAAACAGAAGGATCACATGTACAAATTTATATCAATTCCTATAATTCAAGTATAGATAACAACTAGCTAGCTAGGGTCCATAAAGATCATGGACAAATCCCAGCTACTTCTGATGGATTATAGCTCTATAATTGACTACTCCCACGTGATACTTGTTCAAACGTTAAAATCATTATAGTTGTCATTATTTTTAAGATAATGTCACAATCATCATCATTATGCATGGCTGCGTTCGGACGTGAATGGAAAAAAAAGAATGATGCCTAATTCCTACAATGTTTTTCTCTCTTTTCCTGTGTGTACGTTTCCCAAACGACTAGCAAAAAAAAGTTATACATGAAAGTTGTAGAAAAAAGAAAAATAATCCATCTTGCAAGTTTAAAATATCTAATACTCAATTAATCACGTGCTAATGATGTTTTTTTGTTTTGCGTGTAACACTATTATTTTTTTTTCACTTTTGTTTTTTTTGGAAACGAACGCAGCCTATATATATCATGATCATACGATCGCAGTCACGCACGAGAGATGATTTTTCAACCTGATTCCTTGTCTAGTTGATCCAACAGCCTAGAGGGTAGCGTGCATGTTGGCGTGTTTAATTATTAACTAGGAGATAGCGTGCATGTCGGCGTGCTTACAATTTTAAGTAGTTACTCACTCTCGAACCATATGAATCGTACTTTGGGCTAGTTATCAAAATTTCGCTTTCGATTAAGCTATATATAAGAATTTTCACATTGGATTGGTATTTGTTATCTTTTGTTGCACCATATATGGAACACTATTTGCTATCCTAATTCTCTAAACTATTTACTCCTGATCTCGTTAGTAGCAACTGAAAACACTGCTCCTATTTAATACTCTATCATGACCATCTAGCAGCTTAATTATTTTATTGTTTTTCTCCCACGAAAATCACGGAAACGCTAGAAATATTGCAACAGATTAATTCCCCCCACTAAAATCTATCGATTTAAGGACCATTGGATCCACTATAAGATTCATGCTGGAGGAGTTGGAAGAGGACCTTTGTCTCGCTAGTACGCTCATCCACCACAAAGATATGATGTTATTTTGGTTTTTTGTTATCCAAGTTATATATGAGTTATAATGTACTCCGTCCGGATTTCAATAGATAACGTTGATTAATTCATTTTTAATCTAACCAATGTCATTAAAAAAACAGAGGGAATAGTAATTACATTGAAGTTTCAATGTGATTGTACTGGAGTTGTACTTAAACTATATATTTCATTTCAAAAATATGGCGCCAGAGATTTTACTTACAAATAGGATGTGTTATGTGGAGCAACGTAACTGAAATCTGGGAGAACTGCTGACTTTAGATTGTTTACTCTTAATTCTTTATTACCGTTGTTTCACTTTAATTTGGATCACCTTTTAACTGATGTTTTTATTTTGGACCGGATAATCTTACCTTTATGATATTTTAGACCACCGTTAACTCATTTGCACATCTAAATTTGATTTGGCATATGTTAAAGAAATAGTTTACACATATCAGGAGTATATTTAAGAGTAGGAGCCGACATAATCGAAATCGTTTATATGCTTCGTAATAGAGTTGGGTAGTCCAAAGTGCAACATAGGTAAGATTACCCCGTCCAAAGTGAAAACATCGGTTAATGGGTGGTCAAAGCGAAACAACGGTAATAAAAGGTGGCCTAAAGTAAAATTTACTCTTAGTTGATTCTTCCTTCGTATAAAAACTACACATTTAGGTGACATATGCAATTTTAGGTTCATCTGCAAAATTAGTTCACAGTACACCATGCAAATTTTTTTTGGCCCACCTGCAATTGTTTGACACATTAAGTGCATTATTAGCGAAAAAAAACGTGTTCTATCCATGCTCAGCAACAGACGAAATGGAAAAAGAAAAAACTATGTTCTACTCATGGATATAATACTTGTTCTACTTCAGTACTTTGTGTGCTTCTCACTTCATCCACCCCTGCCTATTTAACCCCAGTGCAAGAGCAGCCTAATGGCTCATCCAGAATTAGATAGCCCATTTGCAAGTTAACCACAAAGGATTAGAATCTAGATGTTGCAGACTTTCACTGTGATCGAGACAGTTATGGACTTGCAAACGTCCCTGCTTCCTTCCATGGCGCCGCCGCAAGCGAACTCCGGCGAGGCCGCCGGGCGTCGAGGAGAGCAAGCTCTCGCCGTCGGGCTTGCCGATCCGCGAGATCCCGGGCGGATACGGCGTCCCCTTCTTCTCGCCGCTGCGCGACCGCCTCGACTACTTCTACTTCCAGGGCGTCGAGGAGTACTTCCGCTCGACTGACAAATATTTTTGGTGCTTTGAAAAATACAGCCGTAAAGTTTTATTGGTGCAAAAAGCTTCAATGATCCCAAACAGGCTCTCACAGGGGAATCAAAATTCAGGGGACTTTCTGGCGCACGCAAAATTACAAGTGTACATGTCTTACAAGTGAAAAAAATATCAAACTCCCGAGCAGACCCCGAACTGAAAAATATTATTGACTACATTATAATTATTTTAAACGGGGTTTTCAATTTTATCCCCCGAACTGATCCTACAATGGATAAGCCAGTAGCATATGAATGATTGGTTATAGTAGTACATCCATTCATCACAGTTGATAGTTCATAAAAAAAGCTTTACTTACAAATACTCAAGTAGGATAGGCAAAAACTACAATATCTATCCCAAAATAAATAAAGTAATCTTAGTTTAAATGGGACACATCCTTGACAATAAATCTGGACAAGCCTTTGTCTAGATTTATAGTCCTAGATTATATTTCATCTAAGATAAGGTTGCTATATTTTGGACGGATGGAGTATACCCTACTAAATCTGGCCTTCAGACGGCTGGTTATTCATTTTTCATGCAAATGTTAGAATTTACATATAGCGGCGACATGTTTACCGGTTACTACCTTGTCCCATAAAATAACTTATTTATGTGCATCTACACTCTTAGGTGGTGTTTGATGCCTCATGTACGGTGCACGTGGCCGTGCGAGTGTGTGGATACAATTGGGCTTCCTCAGAAAAGAAAAGAAAATCCGCAACCAAAAAAGCTTTGAATTATCTCTTATTGTTGAAAGAAAGTCTGAATTTTATGGGGGTTCATATATGTCTAACGGCCGAATCTATACCTCTATACTAATTGAGGGCGACTACCCAACAGATGTCCGTTGGATAACAGGCGTTGTCTCCTTCCTCGCGACACTCCCTCTTCCTCGCAATGGATCTGTGATCCGTTGATCCGTTGTCAGGATTACGGATAAGGCATATCCTCATTATCCGGAATCGTGGAGTACAAGGAAAAGCATACTTGCACGAGTACGGACCGAAGGCCAAAGTATACAAGGAAATTATCATGTAATACGGTAGGAGTCCATATTACGGGAGGCCAAGGTGGAGTCCTACTCGGGGGAGATAAAGGCTATCCTTAATTGTACGGGACCCATAGTCCGAGTCCCACACGAGGACTGCCGATGGTCTACGGTATAAAAGGATTGCTACCCCGACAGGCCAAGGGGGAATCAACCAAGACGCCAGAACCAGAAGCATAGTTTCATAGCCATAGTCACTAAAGCTATCGAGTTCATATTCGACCCCTTCGAGTATAGTCTCGCCGTGTCGGTGATATGGGCCCGGGGTATAGCAAGGACGCGGCATACGAGGGAGAGAAATACATCTGCACAACCGATGTACCCGAGAAACGCACCTTGTATTGCCTAAGGAGGTCCGGGCCACGGGCAGCCACGTGGCCACCTCGAGGGGGCTTGGCCCGGGGCGGCCCGGAGACCTTCGCTCCTTAAATGTTGGGGTCCGGGAGCACCCGGACCCCTGCTCCATCAACCCACACCTCTCTTGTGAGAGGAATGAGTTCAACTTCCAACCACCCATTTAATAATGCGATGTGAGGCACACCCCTCAGTAATCATCATCCTCTTTGCCTAAATCGGGAAAAAGACGAGAAAGTCTTCATCGGTAACCGCAAACTGACCGCGCGATCAGGCTACCCACACCCCTCTCCCCGGCCGGTCACCGTCGCGTTTAATGCGTTGGACGGCCACGTGGGAGAGAGAAGGCGAGAGCTGGGGGCTTCGTGTCACCCCTGATCCGGTCGGTGAGCCGCTGACAGGAGGGCCCCGCCGGAGTAGGTAGGTTGACCACTCCCCTCGTCAGCAGCATGACGGCTTCATCGCCCGTTTTTTCTCCACCAACTCCCGCGACGTGGCGACAGGAGCAGGAATAGGGGTTGGCCCCCAACAAGACAGAGCAGTGGCCGCCCACGGTCTAGCATGAGGATAGGAAAACCCAGGACTATTGTGGTGTTCCCTTGCACTATAAAAGGAGGCCCAAGTCCATTGTAGTGGGGGTTCGACCCCAGAAACCCTTAGCTCGCCTCAGCCATCAGCTTCAACCCCTCCCAAGGAACTTCCGTTCAAGTAGAAGGAAAAGAAATAGGCCGAAGAGTTGGATGATACTCAGACTATGGCACAAAAAACCACCATATCAAACCCTTTATTACGCTTCCTAGCGGCCCGAACCTGTATAAATCTTTGTGTCATATGTTGTTAGTTCGCTTTTTTCCCTTCCCACCTTCTTCTTCCCCTTGACTCAAACCTCGGTACACCGCACACCTATGCCGAACCAAAAAGATGTCCCTGGATCCCTGCGTGTCGAGCGCACACCTCGACACGCCGGATCCCCGGTTCCACACATTGTACTCTGTACTCGGGATTTATCCCACCAGCAATCCCATATAAACTGGAGTAGGGTTATTACATTCTCAGGGCCCGAACCAGTATAAAAATCCTTGCCTTTACTACCCGATCATGTCGTACTACATTAGTCCTTACGCCAACGTTCCCCCGTCATCTACATACCCCATCTACGGATATCAGCCGTTGACACCCGTCCCTCCCTCTTTGTGCCTCCCCGTGTTGCTTTACCGTGTGCCGCCGCCGCACCATGCGCCCCCTCACCCGGCCACCTCCAGCCGTCCAGCAGTACAGCTCACCGGATATCTCGCCGGAGACCGACGACGAGCTCACCGAAGGACGTCAAGGGCTCACCGAAGGGACGATGAGATGCGGCGCCGGGGTGCCTAGCCGCCTATGTACTCGATCTGCTCCCCCCCATCCCGCGCGATGCCCCGCCATCGACACCGTCGTCTCCACACCGTTGTCTCCCTTGTTGCCGATACTTGAGGTACCATACCATATATTTGATTATGCAGTTTATTCATTGTGTAACGTTGTGGGTCTCTCCCATCCAAATAGTTAGTTGCGGGATCTGTTAATTTGACATCCATCTATACGGACGCCTTAAATAAAATATATATGTAGATCCGTCCGTACGTACGAGTACTGTCTTCGAACATGTGTCCATTCATCTATATGTACGGATTGTGTTTTGCCTTCGGCAAAACCTGTACATGTGAATTCTTTTTGGCTGGTAAATATAACTGGCTTTTCAACAGATTCTGCTGATTACTTCAAATAAAATATGAAAAGCTATTTGGAGGTTGGTATTCAATTCAGTTTCATGCATCATTGTATTACTGTTCAGTACGAACCAATATATATACTGATGCCAAAATAATATTAAGAAAATTTCATAAAAAATATTAAGAAAAGATATATGTACAATGATTTGATTTGTGCCATACTAATGTAATCTTAATTTTCTGTTTTTAAAAGAAAATCTTAATTATCTATAACTTTTTACTAATTGAGTCGAAGAGTAGATAGCTTTTAATGAGTGTTTTAGATGCATATAGAGGTGGTCTAATATTTAAGCAACATAACGGATTTATTAATTGAGCATGACAAATTCATGTGTTTGTTTGTTTCCAGGAGCTTTTTTTTAAAAGTCTCTGTCACATCAGATGTTTGGATACTAATTAGAAGTATTAAGTATAGACTATTTATAAAACCCACCCTATACTCTGGACTATTTCGCGAGACAAATCTATTGAGCTTAATTAGTCCATGATTAGCGAATATGATGCTACAATAAACATTTGCTAATCGTAGATTAATTAGGCTTAAAAATTTGTCTAATGAATTAGCCTTTATTTATATAATTAGTTTTGTTATCAGTCTATATTTAATACTCCTAATTAGCGTCTAAACATCCGATGTGACAAGAACTTAAAAAAAAAATCTCTGGATGCAAACACCACCCTAGGCATCAACCAAATAGACAAGTAAGCTTTTGTGGCTGGGGTATGGCCTGATGAATCTCGTACTGTGCATGGATGTTGGTATTTCCAGAAAGACCTTTCTCGCTTTCACTGAAAAGCAGGGCCCATAAGCCTCAAGTCTAAAAAATAATTTATACATTATTAGTGGTCAAAATTGGAATGGTACTGGTTAATTGTGATAATTATTTGAAAACAGAAGGATCACATGCACAAATTTATATCAATTCCTAAAATTCAAGTATAGATAACAACTAGCTAGGGTCCATATAGATAATGGACAAATCCCAGCTACTTGTGATGGATTATAGCTCTACAATTGGTAAATTCAAAAAAATAGCTCTACAATTAAACTACTCCCACGTGATACTTGTTCAAACATTAAGATCATCATAGTTGTCATTATTTTTAAGATAATGTCACAATCATCATCATTATGGCTGCGTTCGGATGTGAATGGAAAAAAACATTGATGCCTAATTCTTACATTGTTTTTCCCTCTTTTTTTCCATGTGCACACTTCCCGGACGACTAAACGAAGCGTTTTTTGGAAAAAAAAAAGGTTATACATGAAAGTTGTAGAAAAATAGCAAAATAATCTTTTTCAAGTTTAAAATAATTAATACTCAATTAATCACGTGCTAATGATGTTTTTCGTTTGAGCAATTTTACGGTCCTTGAATAGGTACCAAAATTTTAGCGTAAAATTACTCTTTTGTTTTCGTGCAGCACTATTTTCTTTTCACTTTTGTTTTTGGTAGGAAACCAACACAGCCTATATATATTTCATAATCATAGGATCGCAATCATGCACGAGAGAGGATTTTTCAACCTGTTTCCTTGTCTAGTTGATCCAACAGCCTAGAGGGCATATTAACTAGGAGATAGCGTGCATGTTGGCGTGCTTACGATTATAAGTAGTTACTCACTCTCGAACCATATGAATCGTACTTTGCTTATCAAAATTTCGCTTTCGACTAAGCTATATCTAATATTTTCACATTGGATTGGCATTTGTTATCTTTTGTTGCACCATGAAACACTATTTGCTATCCTAATTCTCTAATCTACATTGCTGCCACTTACTCCTTGATCTCGTTAGTAGAAACTGAAAACACTACTCCAATTTAATACTCTATCATGACCACCTAGCAGCTTAATTATTTTATTTTTTTCTCCCACGAAAATCACGAAAACGCTAGAAATATTGCTACAGATTTTTCCCCTGAAATCTATCGATTTACTATTAAGATTCATGCTGGAGGAGTTGGAAGAAGACCTTCGTGACGCTAGGACGCTCACGGCTCATCCACCACCTATATATGATGTTATTTTGGATTCTTTTTTTACATCCAAGTTATATATGAGTTATACTGTACTCTATTCGGATTTTAGTAGATGACGTTGAACTAACCAACGTCATTTAAAGAAACAGATGAAGTCGTAAGTACATTGTAGTTTCAATGTGATTGTACTGGAGTTGTACTTAAACTACATATTTCATTTAAAAAATATGACGCCAAAGATTTTTACTTACAAATAGGATGTGTTATGTGGAGCAACGTAACTGAAATCCGGGAGAACTCCTGACTTTAGATTGATTAGTTGATTATTCCTTCGTATAAAAATTACACGTTTAGGTGACATATGCATCTTCAGGTTCATCTGCAAAATTAGCTCGCAGTACACCATGCACATTTTTTTTTTGGCCCACCTGCAATTGTTTGACACATTAAGTGCATTATTAGCGAAAAAAACTTGTGTTATCCATGCTCAGCAACAGACAAAATTCTACTCATGGATAAAATACTTGTTCTACTTCTGTACTTTGTGTGCTTCTCACATCATCCACCCCCTGCCTATTTAACCCCAGTGCAAGAGCAGCCTAATGGCTCATCCAGATTCAGAGAACCATTTGCAAGTTAACCACAAAGGACTAGAATCTAGCTGTTGCAGGCTTTCAGAGTTTCAGTGTGATCGAGCCAGTTATGGACTTGCAAACGTCTCTGCTTCCTTCCATGGCGCCGCCGCAAGCGAACTCCGGCGAGGAGAGCAAGCTCTCGCCGTCGGGCTTGCCGATCCGCGAGATCCCGGGCGGATACGGCGTCCCCTTCCTCTCGCCGCTGCGCGACCGCCTCGACTACTACTACTTCCAGGGCGTCGAGGAGTACTTCCGCTCGCGCGTGGCGCGCCACGGCGGCGCCACCGTGCTCCGCGTCAACATGCCGCCCGGCCCCTTCCTCGCCGGTGACTCCCGCGTCGTGGCGCTCCTCGACGCCCGCAGCTTCCGCGTCCTCCTCGACGCCGGCGCCGTCGACAAGCGCGACACGCTCGACGGCACGTACGTCCCGTCCCTCTCCCTCTTCGGCGGCCACCGCCCCCTCGCCTTCCTCGACGCCTCCGACCCTCGCCACGCCGCCATCAAGCGCGTCGTCATGTCCCTCGCCGCGGCGCGGACGCCTCGCCACGTCGCGCCCGCCTTCCGCGCCGCCTTCGACGCGGTCTTCGACGCCGTCGAGTCCGGCCTCGCCGCCGGCGGCGGCGTGGAGTTCAACAAGGTGAACATGAACCAGATGCTGGACTTCACGTGCGCGGCGCTGTTCGGAGGCGTGCCGCCGAGCAAGGCGATGGGAGAAGGCGCAGTGAAGAAGGCGGTGAAGTGGCTAATCTTCCAGATCCACCCGATCGCGAGCAAGATCGTGAAGCCATGGCCGCTCGAGGATCTCCTCCTCCACACCTTCCGCCTCCCACATTTCCTCATCCGCCGCGACTACGCCGACCTCACCTCCTACTTCTCCGCCGCCGCCGCCTCCATCCTCGACGACGCCGAAAAACACAACCAAATCCCCCGCGACGAGCTCCTCCACAACCTGATCTTCCTCACAATCTTCAACGCATACGGCGGATTCAAGATCTTCCTCCCGCACCTCCTCAAATGGCTCGCCCGCGCCGGCCCGGATCTCCACGCCAAGCTCGCCGCCGAGGTCCGCGCCACCGTGGACAATGACGTCATCATCACGGTGTCCGACGTGGAGAGGATGCCGCTGGTGAAGTCGGTGGTGTGGGAATCGCTGCGGATGAACCCGCCGGTGGAATTCCAGTACGGCCGCGCGCGGCGCGACATGGTGGTCGAGAGCCACGACGCGGCGTACTGGGTGCGCGAGGGGGAGATGCTGTTCGGCTACCAGCCGCTCGCCACGCGCGACGCGCGCGTGTTCGACCGCGCGGGGGAGTTTGTGCCCGACCGCTTCGTCGGCGACGGCGAGGAGGTGAGGAGGTTGCTTGAGCACGTGGTGTGGTCGAACGGGGCGGAGAACGGGGCGGCGACGGAGGGGAACAAGCAGTGTCCGGGGAAGGACATGGTTGTGCTTGTGGGGAGGCTGATGGTGGCGGAGTTTTTCCGGCGCTACGACACGTTCGTCGCCGGCGTCGTCGAGATGCCGCTCGAGCCGGTTGTTACCTTCACCTCTCTCACCCGCGCCGGCGCCGGCGCCGGCGGCGCGCGTGCGTGAGTGATTGCTGTGTACACTTGATGTGAAGTTTGATTGGTACGGAGTAATATGTTTCAAGTTGAATAATGGCGTGCATTCCGTGTGCTTTTAGTTTGGGTGCATTAATTGTTGGTTAGTATCGATATATCGTTTTCCAGTGTTTGGTTATGGAATCAAATTTTGAATTGGTCTTGATTTTGTTTTTCTGAAAACCAAAATAAATACATTACTCTTTTGCCCCCAGGTTTTATTATAATCCTGAACAATTCCATTATTATTATCATAATATCTATTCGCAGACCACACGCCCGTTAGCTCTATCGAGCGACGCGGTCAGGCGGGCGACGGAGAAGAGGGGCGACGCGGAGGGAGGTCAGCGGAGGCACATGGAGGGGTCGGCGACGGTGCGGACGCGTTCGGCGGAGGCTTCTTCTCTGGCGACGGCGGCGGTGGCGACTCCAGCGACGACGGCGGCGAAGAAACCGGCCCCTGTATTTAGGGTTAGGGGGTGTGGTGAGAAAGGAGGGGGGAAGCCGGGGGGTCGCCGGAGTTAGAGGGGATGACCGGGGCGGCGGCCGGACCGGCGGACTCCGATGGGCGGCGAGGCGGCGGTGGCGCGCCTTTCGGCGCCGGAGAGGTGGGAGGCGGCGCGTCGGGGCAGGGGAGGCGGCGACGACGGCGGTGGAGATGGAAGCGGTGACGGAAGGAGAGAGGGAGAGACAGGGGCGGTAGCGGAAGAAGAAGGGAGAGACGGGCGCGTTCGCCCGATAACGCTAACGCGCTATCGGTCTTCTTCTAGTGGGGTCCTATTATTATCTCTTGCGAATCGATTTGTGGTGTACCAGCTGGAATAATTTAAAATCAAATTTGGAAATCTTCAACTCCATCCTGATGTGAGAGCTTGGAAATCTCCAAGAGTAAGGGTAAACTTGCGTATATATTTATATCTTCAAAATTTTCACATTCACCTCGCTCACCCGCGCCGGCGTCGTCGAGATGCCGCGAGCCCGTCGATTGATTGTTGCTTTGTTGTGTCACTTGGTTGCTCTGTCCACTTGGTTTGTTGAGATTTGCATGGTTTCGTGGCTTGGGATCAGAAAAATTGAGAAAAAGGTTTAGTTTGGCGTGCATGTGGGGCAGGTTCCTGGAGTGTAGGGACTGTTTGTGATTATATTATGTGAAGTTTTAATTATTGGTACCAATGGATGTAAAGTTTTGTACGGAGTAATAAATTTCAAGTTGAATAATGGTCCTTTCAAAAAAAAAAAAGGTTGAATAATGGTGTGCGCATTCCTCATGTTTTTAGTTTGGTTTCATTTTTTTATTATTGTTGGTTAGTATCAATCGGTTTCCAGCGTTTGGTTGCACTAACTATATATGGAGTCAAATTTTGAATTGGTCTTCAATTTTAATTTTCTGAAAACCAAAAGAAAAACATTAGTCTTCAGCTCAAGTTTTTATTGTAATTCTTAACAAACATTTCCATTATTATTATTCTATCGTCCTCAGAATTGCGATTCGATCATTGGTGTACCAGCTGGAATAATTTGAAATCAAATTTGGAAGTCTTCAAATCCATCCTGATGCGGAACTAGGAAATCTTCAAGAGTAAGGGTAAACTTGTTTATATATTTATATGATAGATATCTAAAGGAATTTAGGAGACGTGCCATAGCCACGCTAGGCTTGTGTCTATGCGCCTTATTCCATCTTAGCCTCTCATCATTTGGCCTTAAGCTTATCAATATAAGCCAAATTTAAATTTTAAAACTTACTTTTGAAGTTGATTTTGAAGTTTTCCATCGTTGCCTTTTTTTAGCCTTGGATTTTAAGTTGTGAATAATTTAGATGTAAAAGTTTTAATCATAAATTATTATGTTTTGCTTTGTTCACGTGACAACAGATTATTAGAATAAGTAAAACGATCGGACCCTTATGTCATCTATTGCGCGCTACCTTTCAAACGAAGAAGAGAGAATATCCCCATTTCAATTTTGAATTTGTGAATCTTTTCAAAGAGATGGAGGGACTTCGAGTCTCCAACATCCATTGGTGAGAATTGTTAGTTTCTTTTAATCTTCTTACACGCCAGACGGAAGGGGGAAGCATAAGGTGACAGCGAATGCATGCGCGCAACTTGTACGACTTGCCATAGAAAACACTAACGACATCGACATCCAATTAAATTATGCGTAGTGGGATTAATTAGTAGCTGTGTTTAACTTGTCCTGGAGAACAATCTTTTGTAAAACCCCACTAGTGTTGATTTGGAAATCCTAATTCATTGGCGGCCGCCTGACCGAGTAATCTCATACACGTGCTAGGCCGTTGACCATGCTTTGTTATCCGATGCATATTCGAGTGCAGAGATTTTTCTTAGGCTGCGTTGCAGTTTTTCTTCTTTGAGATGTGTACTGTAGTGTTGTATACTGTACATGTTGCTTCATCATATTATTCATATGCATTCACTACACCAGATCTGGACGTTCCAGGCGGTGGGTTCTGGTCATCGCAGGCGGGCGGCCACCGCGCCCGCTCAACGTCGTCTGGATTGTATGGCCGGATTCCATGCGACGCGACGGCCCGCCTGCAATAAGAAAAAAAATGCAAAAATCGGTCACCCTGCCGTCGTCGTCGCCGTCGACCAGGTCGCCACCATCGTCGCGCCGCCATCGTCACGCCGCCCTGCCACCGTCGCGCCGCCATCGTCACGCCGCCCTGCCACCGTCGCGCTGCCCCCTCCAGATCTGGAGGGAGGCCTGCTGCCCGCCGTCGTCACGTCTCCCTGTCGCCGTTGTGCCGCCCCCTCCAGATCTGGAGGGAGGCCTGCTACCGTTGTGCCGCCCCGCTGTCGCCAGCTGTCGTCGTCGCGCCGCCCACCGCTCGCTCGTCGTCGCTGGCCGCCCGTGGTGGTCGTCGTCACTCGATCAATCGGCGGGAGGGGAGTGACGAGAGAGAGTGGGGAGGATGGATAAGGACGGGAGCGGGAGAGTGGGGATCGAGGGGATAAGGCCGGGAGTCGGGAGAGGGGGCGCCGGTTGCGGGCGGGGCACCTCTTCCACCGCCTGTAAAATTTGTTTTTGCGGACGGACCATTTAGTGGTCCGCCTACAATATTATTATAGACGGACCACTAAATGGCCCGCCTGCAATAATATTTGGTGACGCCCGGAATGATTAATTTTAGCGTAGTGGTTCTGTCTAAGTCGCATATATATGGATTGATTACTGATTGCTCGGTCAGACAGGGATGGCAACCCCTAAAGGGTTGGCTTGCAACCCCTACAGGGTTGGCTGTCCCTAATTCTTATATAGTTTTTACGTAGCGTGTCCAACTTGGCAATGAACAGCCCATGTTACACGTGTTTAATAAGATTTTCACTCTAATAATAAGATGAGTGATTGTTTAAGTAATTCTCAAGATAAATGACTATCTATGCATCTCACAAGTTGTGTACCTCACATGCTAAGATGGATTCTAATTACATGGGTAGATGTTCACTCGTTTAGTGCACATCACTTAAATAGCTATGAAGAAACTTTTAAAAAATGACAAGATAAATTAATATGTATCATTTCACAGACATACAAGTCTAAATTGAACTCATATATGTGGCAACAAATATATCAAATTAAACTTTAACGAGCATGGTCATATTCATTGTCAAATTTGTAATTTTTATTGTAACTTATAGAAGTCAAATCTAGGCTTGCATTATTGTAGAATGATATATTACATATTTAATTAACTTCTTAATTTTATGAATTTTTATAACTATTTAGTGGACATGTAATAAAAAGGTGGTGTCGGAGAGCGAGCTCCTCGAGTGGGGTGTTAGAGGACGCCCCTTCGATTGTTTGGCCCAGGGGATGCGAATTAGGGTCACAGGGCTTCTGTGGAAGAGGTGGAAGTAGGTCGTAGTAGGTTAAAGAAGGGAAACTAGGGGGTTCGGGCCCGATCCCTAGATGACTCAGTACGTTTATACAGGTTCGGACCGCTGAGAAGCGTAATACCCTACTCCTGTTGATGATTGATTGGGTATATGAACTCTGGAATACAAGTATGGTGATTTTTCTGTGCAAAAATCAGGTCTAAACTACCTCAGAGTCGAACCCTCTCTAATGTAGGCCTGGATCTCCCTTTATAGTACAAGGAAACACCACAGTGACCTACATCCTTCTTCTGCAAGGCACTGGAGTTTCCTCATTAGTGTTGTTGTGCAATGATCGACAGGCCAGCACGTGGCAGAGTATGGCCACGCATGCTTGCCTTTGCGGGGGCGCGTATCAGTCATATGGTAAAACCATCGATTTATACGACGATGGGAGTCGAGGTGGCTGTTACTAGAGCCCTCACGTCCCTAGGGCCCACCAGTCAGCGAGAGAGGGGGCGGGTCCTCCCAGGACGCAACGGCCCACGTGGTTTGGCCGCCCACTCTCACATGGCTCCCAGCCACATTAAATGTGACTATGACCGTGCGGTGACAAGGAATAAGTGTGATGATAACCCTGCCACCGTGCAGTCACCGGTCGATTTCGGCAGAGGGAATGATGGTGCTGACGTATGCTTGTTGCCGTATTTAATGCGGCAAGACGTGCGGCAGACGCCTTACTACCATATTAAATGCGGTGGTTGGGCGCTGGGCGAGCTGGACAATACGAGTGCCAACTGTCTATGTGCCCGTTTATGTTTGGGGGTCGGGACGGGAGCTCAACTCCTTCAGTACTTCAAGCACTATGACGCCTTCGGGCCTAACCCCGAAGAAGCAGCCACGTGGTGTCTTAGGCTTGACCCACTTGTTATCATATTTGGCCACATCTACCGCCTTGGGGCCCGACCCTCACCAGGCGACCACCAAGACCCAATGGGCCATTATACCTTATACCCCCGGGCTCATAACACCGACAGATGGATATCCACGCAAGTGTTTAAATGAGTTTCTCTTACAAAATATCCTTATATGTTTTATTTTATACTGGTGAGAAAATTCATTGTAATAAAGTAAAACACAGAAGAAGTACAGTAATGGATAAACATGGTAATAATACGACAAATGCATGATAGCATTGAAAGGGAAGAGAGTGTCCACCGTCCACTGCCAAAGAAAGTAGCGGTCACTTGCCGTATAAAAACACTCGTTGTTGTACCACTATGGCAAACTAAGCTAGTTCCATCTAGTCTGATACTCTGATTAACCTAAAACCGATTAGCCTAAGAAAGATAAAAAGTGCACAATATGATATGGTGTATAACCCTAATTAGCCTTAAACTCCTTCTCTCATTCTTTCACAGATCGGTTCCATGCTTGAGTTCATAGGATGTCAGCCTATCCTTCTTCACCCCCCGCTGCTTGTCCTGCTTCTTGTCCATCGACATGGCGCCGTTGAGCTCCTTCTTCAAGCTCCTCTTCGACCTCGCCGCCGACAGCTTCCCGGCGACCTCGTCGTCCTTCACGGTGAACACCTGCCGCATCAATCCCTCCCCCTGGACGTGGCTGAGGAAGCCGCCGCCGAGGAATCGCCGGAAAAAGTTGAGCCGGATCATGTCCTTCCACGTCGACGTCGTGAGGACGCCGTAGTTGGACGACGACGTACGGACAGAGCTCTCCGGCGGCTTGCCGCCGGCGAGGTAGGAGGCGATCTTCCTGAAGAGGTCCTTCTGCTCGAGGAACCCGTCCTTGACGACGCCTGCTCCGGCGGCCTCGATGGCGAGATCGGCCGCCCTCTCCTCCAAATCTTTCAAGAGGCCGCCGTTCTTGTGGCGAGTGAGAAGCTTCATCTCGATCGACACGGCGAGCGCCTCGCCGGCGGCGATCCGGACGGCGCGGCTGTCGGAGTAGAGCATCCCGGCGAGGTGCGCCGCCGTGTCGCCGCGCCACATCCTCGGAATCCCCTTCCATCCTCCGGTGGTGGTGAGCACCAGCGTCCACGCCGACAATGCGGCGGCGAGCACGCGCGGGCTCGCCGGCGCCGCCGTCCTCGCCGCGGCGACGGCGAGATTGGGCGACGTGGATGGGCAGATCAATCCCCAAATCGAGTCAAGGCACGCTTCCGTGTCGTCCACGCTGTCCTCCGCGTCCACGTCGACGAACGCCACGACGGCGAGGCAATCCACGGCGGCGAGCAGCAGCGCCACGTCATTCGATTCAGCGACTATCCGCGACGCGAGCGGGAACGCCTCCGCCATGATCCTCCTCGCGCCGTCGCCGCCGCGGAACGTGACGGCGAGGAGCGCGACGGAGCGGAGAGCAAGCGTGGACTCCTTGGCGGAGGCGCCCTTCTTGACGGATGCGCAGCAGCGGCGGATCACGGCGTCGCACGGCCCGCCCGCGTAGTACGACGACTCGCCGTAGTTGATGAAGCCCTCGAGCGCGCCGGCGAGCGTGGCCAGCGCTGACTCCCGTGTCGAGGCCCGGCTGTCGTGCAGCTTGTCGAACACCTCGTCGAGCACTTCGCCCATGAAGAGGAATTTCTTCGGCTGCTCCTGCTTCTTCTTATTCTTCTTCTTGTCAGAGACGACGTCGGAGGACGAGACGGCGGCGTCGTCGTCGTCGTGGTAGTCGTAGTACAAGTCTTCGTAATACAACTCGGACGGTGACGGCTTGCGGCGCGTGTATTTCTTGGTGAACACCATGGCGAGCGGTGGCTGAGGATGAAGTCGAACGCACACGTATGCTTTTCCCTGATGGATGGATTGGTGAAAGAGGAGGAAAGGAGGGTGGGTGTATTTGTCGCGCGAGGGGAGAAGGGAGAAGCCGAGTCGGAGTGGGCGCGGGAAAGGGATGAGGTGGTGTCGTGGGCCGTCCGATCTGGTCGGGTTTAATTTGGCACGTACGATTTGCGCAGTAGTACAACGCTATGACTACTGAAGTACTGATCGAGTCCGATTAGGTAGGATTCGCGCGTATCAAATTCCAAACACGGCCAACTAAAGTGTGCATGTTTCCATGATAGTAGCATCAACCAGCCGGGTTGTTTTTTACTTTCTTTCCTTGGATAATTCTGTTTTTTTATGTTGTGAACTTATTGTTCTTGCATCCCTAGAGGTAAGATGGAACCCTCAAAGAACTCTATATTCTTACTAGTAGTAAGGACTATGGGATGTCCATGGAAAACTCTTTTTAGCACCCGGACGCATGCGCACCCACATATTGTACGTCATCTGAAAAAAAATTTTAAAAAATGAGAAGATAGATTAATATTAAATATATCACTCCACAAAAATGCAATGTTTGTGGACATATGAGTGCATGTGCATCCGAGTGTTTAAAATCTGTTTCCGATGTCCATCTGAGCCAGAAAATCGGACTCAAACGTATATGTTGCGAGTAAAAATGCAATTCCTTAAAACATTTGAAAAATAAATAAATACTCCCTCCGTATTCAACTTTGATAAAATTAACGTTCATGTGAATTGAAGCAATTGCTCTTCATTCTTGCTCATTTCTTACCCAAAGGAGGAAGGGGAAGAGCACAGCGAGAGGATGAGGTAGACCGGCCACAGTCGCCACAGGCGTTTTAACGAGCATACGACGATAGTGGATCAGACGATATATGAGGCGGTGATTATATTTCATTAACACCGAAATTAGAAAACCAAACTTTATTTTCTAAAAAATGAAATTTATATCTAATTTGATGAAAACCGTAAAGTATTTTCACTGATATTTTAATCTCAACTAAAATACAATTTTAATTTTTCAATGCTTCACAAAACTTTTGTGTAACTTTCAACAATATTTGTTGAAACTTGTTTGAAAATTCCTTATAAAAAGATTAATTTTTGAATTTTTGTTATAAATTTGGTTCAATTTAATCTTGTCCTTTTTGGTTTTCAATATAAAATTTCAAATTGAGATTTATTTAAAAATGGGATACAACTAAAAACTCATAAATGTGGATATGACAAACTCAAGAAAATTTTCACGGCACGTAAGGAATTGCCCTAAAATAAAATACGACACCATAATATAAATTACCAAATTAATCTCGTGCTTTCATAATCTATAATATAAAATGACTCCCGGTGTATTGCGATCTATTGAAGCCTAGTGACCCTATTCCACGAATCCGATTGGCACAACAATTATATACGACTTTGCGAAAATAAAGGAAATAATAAAAAAGCCCAGCGGACCTCTCCATCACTGAAATTCTGTATGCGCAATCCTAATCGGACTAAGTTACAGAGGTGTGCTAATGCCCAATCGTACGTACCAAATCAAACCTACTCAGATCGGACGGCGCCAGATCGATCTCTTCCCGCGCACGACACCACCTCATCCCTTTCCCACGCCCACTCCGACTCGGTTTCTGCCTTCACCCGTCGCGCTACAAATAGACCCGAACTCTTCTCCTCCTCACCCCACCAATTCATCCATCAGTCAGCAAAACAGCTTAGATTGCATAGCAAAAAACCTTAGATTGCATAGCAAAAAAAGCTTTAGATTGCATTCTCAGCCACCGGTCGCAATGGTGTTGACGAGATTCTTCACGCACCGCTACACCAGCGGCCGCGATTCCGCCGCCGCCGCCACCAGCAACGTCGTCTCGTCCAACGCCACCGCCAGCTGCGGCAGCGCGTACGAGAGGGTCGCCGCGATCAAGGACGCCGTCGTGAGCCTACACGAGGGCCGCGCGTCGACGCGGGAGGCGGCGCTGTCCTCGATCATCGCCGCGCTCGAGGGCTTCGTCCTCCGCCGCTGCTGCGCCTCCATCAAGAAGGGCGCCGCCAGGGAGTCCACCCTGGCTCTCCGCGCCGTCGCGCTCCTCGCCGTCACGGTGCGCCGCGGCGGCGGCGGCGCCGTGGCGAAGAGGATCATGTCAGACACGCGCCCGCTCGTGTCGCGGATTATCCGTGAATCCACCGACGCGTCGCTGCTGATCGCCGCGGTCGAGTGCCTCGCCATCGTGGCGTTCGTCGACGTCGACGCCGACAACATGGACGACACGGAGGCTTGCCTCGATTCGATTTGGGGATTGATCTGCCCGGCCGCGAGGACGACGGCGACGGCGAGCCCACGCGTTTTCGCCGCCGCCGTGTCGGCGTGGACGCTGGTGCTGACGACCACCGGAGGATGGAAGGCCTCGCCGAGGGGGTGGGCGAGCGCGGCGACACGGCGGGCTGCTCTACTCCGACTGCCGCGCCGTCCGGATCGCCGCCGGCGAGGCGCTCGCCGTGTGCATCGAGATAAAGCTGCTCACGCGCCGCAAGAACGGCGAACTCTTGGAGAAGTTTGAGGATCGAGCAGCCGACCTCTCCGTCGAGGCCGCCGGAGCGGGCGTCGCCAAGGACGGGTTCCTCGAGCAGAAGAATCTCTTCAGGAAGATCGTCTCCTTCCTCGACGGCGGCGAGCCGCCGGTGAGTTCCGTGCGCACGTCGGCGTCGCACGTACTCGCGACGTCGACGTGGACGGACTTGGTCCGGCTCAGCTTCCTCCGGCGATTCCTCGCCGGCGGCTTCCTCAATCACATCCAGGGGGATGGGCTGGTGCGGCAGGTGTTCACCGTCAAGGGAAATGAGATCGCCGGGAAGCTGCCTGCGGCGAGGTCGAAGCAGGAGGTGAATGGCGGCATGTCGACGGAGGCGAAGAAGGAGAAGCAGCGGGGTTTGAAGAAGGATAGGGAGGCGTCCTATGAAGTGAAGCATGGATCTGGTCTGTGAAATAGTTAGAGAAGGAATTTGAGGCTAATTAGGGGTTTTATCATATCATCCATGTAACATACAAAGGATTTTGGGATTGATAAATAAATATATAAGGAATTTGTTTTGAGTCTTTGAATCTTTGTGGTTTTGAATTTTCTTTTACCAATCTTGGATTGTCCCTGCATTTCGCATATAGATTTCATTTGCATGCTTTATCTTAAAATAAGAACAATGGGATAAGCAATTTTAGTTGAAGAATGTGGATTATATACCAGACACTCTGATTAATGACCTATGAAGATGCGGTGAATTCTATAACCTGGCCTCCTGCGCTGTTGTACTACCATAGGGTGAATGTTCGTATGAATTATGATTGTGAATGAGCGATATGTAGAAATCATCTGTGCGCTATCAGCATCAGGTGGTGACTAATGGTGACTACTAGACACACTCCTTGTTGAAAAAAAAAAATACTGTTTGAACTTACTCATTGTTTTCATATAAAATTTCTGAATTCATTGGCATTGGCCCTTGTTTTCTTTTGGAGTTTCAGACTTCCGAAATGAACCTGAAAACACTAGCCCCTAATATATTCCACTATTGCCTATGACCCATACTTACAGGTTCACGATCAGCCATGCAAGTATCAATACTTGAACTTATCATAATTTTCTTGATATTTTAGTCTTCATAGTTACCATCCTCCAATGATGCATTAATTATCATTTATGTTTTGCAGATAGGCATGCAAACTTCAAGATCAAACATAATTCGATTGAGCATATATAAGGGCATGTACAACGCGCCGTAGACAGCCGTAGAAATGCAATGACTTTTTTTTGCAAAAACCCCCTCCACGACCTGCAGTTACAGCCCACCCCTCGACTCGTTCGTCTACGAGTTATTGTTGTCGTGCTTCTAGGCGAATCGACGAGGAGCCGAGCCGTTGTACGGCGCGCTGCGAGGAGACGGCGAGGCAAAGGATCCGCTGCACGGTGAGGGATTCGTTTGGCGCATTCGCGCCTTCCTCACACGCGAAAATCTCTTCCGTGCTCTTGTTGAACTACTCCCTCCTCATTCCCATCCAATCCTAGCTCCTGTTCCGGCCACCATGTCGCGGCAAGCATGGAAGGATGAGGCGGCGGCGCAGGATCTACTGAAGGTGGATGCAGCTCGGGTGCACAAGGTAGCTGCGGCGCAATCGCGGAAGGATGCGGTGGCGCCGATGCGAAAGGCCCATGGAAGAGCTCCGGTGCCGCTTGTGCCAGAGCAGAGTAGTTCGGGATATGAGCTACTCCACCAAGGTCCTTCACCGACGGCAGCTGCTTCTTCAACGGCAGCACCGTAGCTCAACCATGGAATTCTCAATTTTTAGATCCTGCAACATGGTACCACTGGCCTGCATGGTACTCTCTCTCAATTTTGCTCAATATTTATGTTGCTGATGTGAAGCAGAGTACACAAGTGTAGAACCATGAATTGGTAATAATGCTTGTAAAGGAGGCTTCCTGACTAGTTCTTGTAAAGGAGTTCTGTGCTTTTGAATTTGTTTGTACCAATCTTGGATTGTCCATGCATCTCATAATTCATTTGCATGTATTATCTTAAAATAAGAAACAATGGGATAAGCAATTTGAGTTGAAGAAGAATGTGGAAAATATACTAGACACTCTGATTAATGATCTATGAAGATGTGATGAATTCTATAACCTGGCCTCCTGCGCTGTGTACTAACATAGGCGATATGTAGAAATCAACGGTGCCCCTAATTCAACTCCATTGTTGCCTATATATGCGGCTATGCCTCGTACTCACAAGTTCACGACCAGTCATACAAGTATCAATACTTGAACTTTTCATAATTTTCTTGATATTTTTGTCTTCATGATCCTCTTCGCATGATGCATTAGTTTGTGCACCCTCTACATCCCATCCAAAAATTGTCATCCATTCTTTGCAGATAGACATGCAAATTCAAGATCAAATAGCATTCCTTATGAGCATACAAAAATCAACTGATGGCTAATATATTGATCATGCTTGGAAAATATGGGATTAACACCAAAGATAATTAATTGATCATCATGCTTCTAAAATACGAGATTAACAAAATTCTCAATACTGGCTAACTGAAAAAAAAAGCATAAAGAAATCACTGACCTATCCAAGACAAATACTAATTTACTACTAATCTACTAGATTAATTAATACTCAAGCAATAAAACCGGCTGCTTCTGCTGTTCCTCCTGCACCGGCGGCAGCATGTAGAACGCCGTCGGCGCCGGTGCAGGAAACAGCATGAGCTCCATCGATCCGCCGCTCTCCGGCACCTCCTCCGGCAACCCAAATTTATTCTTCTCCATCCACACGGCGTCGCGGCATCTCCTCCTCTCCAGCGACCACTTCTTCTCCCTCCCTCTCCTCCCCAGCTTCTTCTCCGCCGCCGCCGCCTCCGTCTCGTCGCCGGCGACCATGAACGTCTCGCCGATCAGCCGGTTCCCATGGAGGTGGCTCTGGAATCCGTTTCCGCCGAGGAATCGGGAGAGGAAATTGAGCTGCAGGAGCTTCGTCCATGTCGTGACATTGATGAATCCCTGCCGGGTTAACGATGTGTGTATTAATTTCGATGGGGATTCGCCGTCGTCAAGGTAGGCTTCGATTTGCTGGAACGTGTCCTTGTCGCCGGTGGCGTGGTCGGCGGCGAGGTTGGAGATTGTGGTTTTGAGGGATTCCATGTCTTGTGGCGAGGTGGAGTGCGTTAGGTTGAGCTCGACGCAGGCGGCGATGGCCTCGCCGGCGGCGAGGCGGACAGCGATGTCGTCGGTGGTGTCGACGAGGTTGATCAGGTGTTCGATCTTGTCGTTGTAGGTGTTCTCGCCGGAATTGTCGTCCTCCGGTGACGACGACGACTCGTAGCGGTCGTGGACGGCGGCGAGGAGGAACGCCCAGGCAGACACGGCGGCGGCGAGGGCATCCAGCATCGTCTTCCTCGCTTCTCCGGCGATCACGCCGCGCCAGATCGCGTCCATGGATTTCTCGATCTCGCCGTCGCCGTCCGCGCCGGCGAACGTCGCGGCGGCGAGGCCGTTCACCGCGGCGACCACCCTCGCCATGTCACTCGACGCCTCCACCGTCCTCGCGAGGAACGGGAACGCCTCCGCGAGCACCTCCTTCGCCTCCACGCTCACCTCACCGCCACCGTCGCCGTCTCCGGCGCCGGCGGCGAGGGTGACGGCGAGGAGGCCGATGACTCGGTACGCGAGGCAGGCCTCCTTGAACGACCCCTTCTTGAGGGAGAACACGCAGCGGGACACGACGGTGGCGTACTTGCGTCCAAACTCCGCCGCCGCCGACGCCCTGAATCGCTCGAGCTCGTCGATGAGGCCTTCCATGGCCGCCACCCGCGTCGACCGACGCTTCTCGAATAGGTCGGTGATCCCGCGCTCGATGAAGTTAAAGCATAAGGACACGCTCGTCACGGCGAATCCCGTGTTCTCCGGCTTCCAGAGCTTCCCTGATGAGAAATTACCTCCTCTGCCATCTGCACAGTACAGAATCGTCGCGTCGATCGCCGGAGAATTTCACCATTGTCAATCCATCAACCAATCAACAAAATTGAGTAGACTTACCAGAGCGTGCCATGGAGATCGATCGCCGGAGTTAGCTAAGCTCGGTGGATCGGCGTCGGCGTGGGCGGGTGCGGCGAGTGTTCGTCGGCGAAGACGGCGATGGGGAGGAGAAGATAGGACGGAGAGGGCGCGAGATAAGTAGATGTAGTGTCGGAATTGGAGAGGGAGACGGAGAAGGAGGCGTGCGCGGGAAGAGCTCGAGCGCTGCACGGGTGGATTTGAATTGAATTGAATTCGGTGTCGCCTTTCGAAACGTACGGGTTTGATATGGGCCTGATTTGGGGGCAGTTTAATAGGATTGCTTTTACAGCCCATGATAACTTAAGGCCCATGAAGGCAAAATACGCGTGAACGAAACAGACACGGTGGTTTTTGGGATCGCTTTTGGGGCGTGGATACGGATGCGAGTATATGAATAGGATACAAATTTTGTTCGAAGTAAAGGAAGTCGAAACTGGAAATCTGGAATATATTGTATCTCCTAACGGTTGGATTTTTGTGTTTGTAATGCGCTTGTTAATATTGCACCTCACTTTTTTTTACGAACTCGCGTTTGCATAAAAAAGGTGGGAAAAATATTTGCACGGTTGTGTCTATGTCAAATCTTTCCAAATTGCACTTGAACCGTGCTGTTTTGCGTGCGATTATGCGTACGTGATAGTTTGACCCGTGGAATTATGGTGTACTAGTGCTAAAAGTTGGTGGTAACTCGAGACCTGCATCTGCATAGCACTAACAGTAACAGACATTCAGACCTCTGAAGAACTCTTTGCAGACATCGAGACCGTCTTGGCGCCAACTATTTGCAATCTTTTGGCGCCAATCCTCTTTGATTTCCTCTCTTCCTTTTTCTGCTCTCTGCCTCTGAAGAACTTTGAAGTCTGAACTCTGAACCTTAAATTTAATACTCCTACAGTTGCTTCTGCAGCTTCCAAGAGAAATGAAGGCTGCATAGTGCTGCATATCTTGTGCAACTGTGCTCTTTGACCACTGGTAACCGGCCGTGCAAGAACCTCCAATCGATTCCTGCAACCACTTTTCCAGGATTGACGCCCTGCGGACTCCTCGCACCTTTTCGCAAGTGCAATCCGCGTCAGGTTTGCATTTTGCGTCAGGTTTGCATTTTGCAGACAAGAATTGCAAGTTTGCAACTTCTGAAAAATCTCACAACCACACGACACAGAATAACGGGCAGAAACAATTCCAGATTTTCTTGCATAAAGCAATGACACAGCTAGTAGTAATAATTTAGTGTCAACGCCAATTACAGAGTTACAAATGATCTATGCACTGTAGCATATTTCTGACGAACGCCTGTGTGCCGGCCGTTGGCCGGTGATGCAGCTGCAGCCGCACTGATGGCCGGCCGGCCAACACAACCACCTCTCCGATTCTCAATAAATACACCTGTTGCTACCTTGCTGCCGCTGCTGTGTTTTCCTATGTGGTAGTAGGTGTTTGTTTGTGTGTATAATTAAATACTGTCGACGAATTCTGCGTGACAGAAGCACGCGAGCGTCGACGATGGTAGTATGATCAAATGGTCCTCTTATTGCTCCTGTTCATGTCGTTCTCGTCGCCAGAGTGACGCCGGCGAGGTTGCCGCCGTACTCCTCCATCACCACCAGCAGGTTCCCTCCTGGCTTAAGCCATGATCTTGGCACATGGTACCTAATATTTTCAATTGTCGCAAACGGAAAATTGTTGAATTTCATGATCAATATCATGTGGGGAACAAATTATGGCATCTTTTGGAACAGAGGAATTTGGCGGGAATTTTGTAGGAAATGATTTAATTTCTACAAAATTCATGTAAAATTCTGTTTCAAATAAACCCTAAGTTGCGCGAAAAAAAAAATCATGTAGTAGGGCTCAAATTATTACCATCTTTGGGACAGGTCACCGCAGTTGGACCGGCACTTGTTCTCATCGTACGTCCCGGCGTAGCTGCAGCGGCCGCAGCTATCGGAGGCCTTGTACGACCAGTACCGGCCGACATGGTGGCCGTTCACCCAGATCTGACCCTTCCCCATGCTGCCCATGTCCAGCGCCACCGGGTCGTTCCCGGCCGGTGCATTGAAGATAGCCTGAGACAACAATGGTGACAAAGTAAATTCAGCAACAGGTGACAATATTCAGAGGATGGTGAAACTGGCGGATGAACTGTAATTCCACTTGGCATTGCTGTTGTTTCTTCAGAAGTCAGCACTGACCTTGTGCCAAGTCAGTGGCTGATATCCACCAGGGCCGCCCCATTCGACGGCAGAGCTTCTGGTGACGGTGTGGAGGCCCAGCAATTCACCTTTCAGGCCAACCTGGTAGGTCCATTTCTGATGGCTGAGGTCTTTTGTTCCCCCGTTTAGGCCGGAGAGGGTCACCGGTCCGAGGACACCGACATTCCAGTTCTCAAAATGGTTGCCAACATTCTGCAATTAAACACCACATTTCAGTGTTACAGGTAGTTTCAGATAAGATATAGGCCCAGGATATCAGTTAAGATGTGATCAACTCACAGGAAGGCCAACTGCTGAACTTAGGATGGCGATCTTGTTGCTGCCCCGCCACATGTTGACACGTCCATTGTATGTCAGCTTAGGTTTGTCGTAACCGCCGTGGACAGATCCTACAGAGGAAACACAATCATTAGCAGTCAATAAAATTATTTGTGTAGACTTGATCTAACATGAAATGTAGCTAATAAGTAATACTAAGTGTTAGTACCATATGATTTCCCATTAACAAACACCTGCATCGAGTGCCCAGCAGAGTAGACAGTGAGCTGAGGAGACTGGCCAGACCTCAAGTCATTTGGACCAATGTTGACACTGCAACAAGTTTACATCAGAGTTGAGGGAAATTTATATGGCTTTTGATACAAATGGTTGAAAATTATACACATCAAGGTTGGTCACTCACTATGTGGTGTACCACAGGTAGTCTGACTTGTCCCATGTCATGCTTAGCTGCTCAACAAGGCCATCCTTTGTGAATGCACTGTCGCTTAGCGAGTTTGTGTCCTCGCTATATGACTGCCAAACAAATCGAACAACTGGATTCATCTTTGGCACCAATGTTGGCTCCTTCACCTGTTCCATTATCACGCAAGTACATTAGACCATGTGCTCCAGCTAGTCCACATAAAGATTCAAGCCTCAATGTTTCCTAACCGTTGCGGTGTTGAAGACCACAGTTTTGCAGTCTGGTAGAATGCTGATGGACCAGGCCGGGAGGTTGTACTGCTGCCCATTGAACCTGACTTTGACAGCAGAGTTCATGTGGTAGTTTGAGAGGAATGCAGCACATGCTCCATTCTTTGCCTTGAAGACATATGCCTAAAGGATTTCACCAATTATGAATCCACATATATCTATGGATGATCACATTTGGAAGCTATTATCATATTGTGAGCAAGATTGTAGCAACACCAACCTTCTCATAGCTGCCAAGAGACTGTATTGTCGGATCGGTAGAAACGAGCACAGGCTCGGCTTGCTTGATGGCCCTGTGAAGGTCTCTCAAGTGACCCCATTTTGGTTGCCTAAGGAGACCTGAGATGTACATATCACCCATTAACAAATGAGCCAATCTATGTCAATCAAGATTACAAAAAGAAGATAAAAACCACAGTAAATTTCCGAAAATATCTCAAGACAGCGGCAGGAATTCAAGTTTATCAAAGAAGGCAATCACTGCATACCAAATTCGTCAATGGGGGCATCATAATCATAGCTAGTTGCAATGAAGGGACCACCGGCTGTGCGCCCAAAATTGGTTCCTCCATGGTACTGCACCAGAACATGAAAATGTGGTCAGAACAAGTAAAACTGCATTCACTGCAACACCAGTGTTGGTGTGACCAATGAGCCCCTCTCTTCTCACCATGTAATAGTTCACGAAAGAGCCACCCTTCTGTATGAACCTTGCCACAGCAAAGGCCAGATCCTCCACTGGCCGGTGTGGCACCCCACCTCCAAACGACGTAAACCTTGAGACAGCAAAATGTAAAAAATGTAGTCATCAGATTAGAATGGTATGGAGTGAGGCGAGACATGACTACATAAGTAGGAACAAGAAATTTACCAGGCGGTCCAGGCCTCAGTCCACATGGATGGCTTGTAATTCCTGTTTGGGCTAAAGTAGTCACAGTAAAAGCCATTACAAGTGTTGATCTGCCATAGTTGGGGATCAAAAAGGTAAGAACTGGGACAGTGAAGTGCACAACCAACTCATTCATTTGACACCACCAAGGAAGGTGAAGTAGTTTGCTACTAGTATGCATCAACGTACTATTGGGTCAGGGGCGTCGTCCTGCTTGCACATCACCCATGGCACACCGGTGTTGGTACCGACAGCCATCTTTGCAGCCCAGTTTGCGTACGGCTTGGCACCGGCGCCATAGGCTGATTCCATCGGCTGAAACTCATTCTCCACCTGCCCAAATCGGTACCAGAACATCAATCTTAAACATCCGCATTGCACATTGAAAATTTGCAATGGAGCAAGCAGAGAACTTCTTTCATCTTCAGGGATTCACCTGAGACATGATGATTGGGCCACCCTGCGACTCAAACAATCCCTCAGATTTCATCATCGACACAATCTTCTCCACAAACCTCTGCATATGGGCCTGCAATTGCATACAGAAGAAGTTAGGGATATACATAAAAAACCCCATTCTCGAACAATGCAAGATATAAAAATTGTTACCTTGAACGGGCCATTGTCCGTCCTGAAGCTAATGCCAGGCACATATTTCAGCCAGACAGGAAATCCCCTGCAAGAACACATGCACAAGAATCACCAACACGCAACCAAACAAACACTGAAACTGCACTAGTACAGCTGCTACATTCTGCTCCAAAATATAGCGAGAATAACAACACGGTAAACGCGTCAGTAATCAGTACCCAAAGTTCCACTCGGCGCAGACGTAGGGGCCAATGCGGAGGTGGACGTAGAGGCCGGCCTGCTTCACCAGCTTCACGAACCTCACCAGATCGTACCGGTCGCTGAAGTAATACTGCCATTACCATTACCATTACCATCAAGAAGATGACCACATCACTCATCAACCAAGAACTTGCAGGAAGCAGAAGCAATAATAATACCAAATGTGAGGTGAAATTAAGTCAAGTACCTGGCCCTGCTCGGGCTCGTGGCCGTTCCAGAAGACGTAGGTCTGGATGACGTCGAGGCCGCCGTCCTTCGCCTTCTGTATCAGCCCCGGCCACATCTGCGCCGGCGATGGCGAAGCACACAAGAAAGCAAGAATCAGAAAGTTGCCGCATTTGGGGGGGAGAAAGGAAGAGGATGCCTACCTCGGGGGTGCTGCGGGGGTAGTGGATGGAGCCGGAGAGGAGGATGCGGCGGCGGCCGTTGATGAGGAGGGAGCGGTGGTCGTACGACACGGCCCCATTGGCCACCTGCGCCGCCACCAACACCAGCAGGACCACCACGCCGCCGGCCGGCGCCATGGCGGGCGGCTACCTCCAAGAAAGACGAAACTACTAGCTACCTACCTCCTCTCCTCACCCTCTCTCTTGGCGTGAGAGAGAGAGAGAGATAGAGAGAGAGGGGAGCAATGAGTGAGCTGCTGGCTGCTGCTTCTTGGAGCTGAGCACGCTTTGAGGGGTTTTGTCGAGGGTGGCAATGGCGATGCAGTTCTTGGCTTGGCTTGTAATATTTTTTTTCTCTCCTCTTTTTTAAGCCGTTTTTAACTGCTTGTTTGATCCTTGGAATGGCACGCGACACGACGCGAGCAGGAGGTTGAAGTGAAGTGAAGTGGTAGCAGTTGCAGCACAGCAGCTTGCAAGGTTTTTATTACGGCTAAGCAGTGAACAGAGTGAGGAGTGAGAAGTGGAGGGAAAAAGTTGGCGCACTGGGGAACTCTGATGAAAGGGGTGGTGCGGGTGGGATAGATGGCCCACGACATTTTTTTTTGCATTTATTCTTATGTGGGTCTATTTGGTACACGAGGAAATTTTGGTATAGTTGCACATTTTTTTTCAATCAAGGCCTTTCTACATTTTCGAAGAAATTCAACAGGAACTGAAATAATTCATGCACAGAAAAAAAAAGTGTGTTCTAAAGGAAGATTAAAAGATTGATTTCTGATAGGACATCCTTGGATTGAAGGAATTGTGGAGGATTTTGGAGGATTTCCGTATGAATTCAACTAATCATGTCAATTTTACATAGAGTTTATGTATAACGAAGTATAGTAGCTTTGGACTTTCATTTCAGTTAGAAAACTAGTCTTTCTGTTGAGTTTATTCTTACTCATTTGGAATGGAGGATTGGAACGTACAAAAGGTGAAGAAAGTTTTCCTTTACCATGGATTTTCAGCAGCTATTGTTGTAAATCATACAAAACACTGGCTCAAATATTTACTATGTTTCAAAATTCTGTTGTATTCAAAACAGCATTTACGTTTTTTTTTATTCCTGTAGTTTTTTTAAAAAAAAAACACACACATGTATTTTAAAGGAGCCTTTTAGTGTGTTCAATGTTACGCACAGGTGTTCAGGACAAATTCATTATAGCAATGCAGAAAACCTATTGAAAACAAATCTTATTTGGCATACCCCCCAGAAAACAAACTCATAACATTATTGCATTGTACTCATGTGCACAACCTGTTGGAGTCACCGATTAGTTATTATACATAACGGAATAATCCGTTCATTGGACAGGACAAAATCCACACGCCATGTCTGTTAGATCCGCCCGTGCGTGAGCAAGACTGCTCCTCACACTAATCATGCATGTGAGTGTGCCCAATACTAAAAAATGGGTACGCTCCCACCACTACCATTTACACATGACACTGTCACGGCCAACGCGTAGAATCGTACGTGCTTAAGCAGACGACAAATTAATACTACGTAGCGTGCGCGATCAAAAGGCTATTTTAGTTTTATTCCACCAGATATCTAAACAAAATTATCCCCGGACCAAAATCTTAGACAGTATTCAATATATAGGTGCTTATTACAATGTACAAAATGATTAAATTTCAGAAAATGACAACTATATTTGCTAGAACTATTGGCTTACTGCAACTTTAGGCATTTTAGGAAACAACAACAATGCCACATACATATAAAATACTCATCCGTTAGGTTCACACGTCATGCCCATATATGGGATAAAGTTGCAGGTTGTAATAAAATCTTTTGCTATTACTATAATTCTTGCGTAGGAAATATGATAGCTTCAACCCAACAAACACAGTTCTGTCAAATTCTAAATATACCATATTTATCCCAAAATATAGCTATGTACCGAATGGGCATTTTCTGTCCTATGAATGTGGACAACTATATTTTGGAATAGAGGTCTTAGCACATGACCCGTAAAATGGGATTACTAATAAGGCCACGGTTATGATACAATTTCTGCTTTAGCATATCAAAGAAAAGGATAAGCTATGCAAAATAACAAGAATATTAAGGACATCAACGCGTAGAAGGCTAGCTAGATAGAAAACAGAGAATCAGAACACCAACTCCTTCCACGAGTTAAGATTAAGCACCAGTTTCATGATTGTTCGGCGTGCACACAAAGAAAAAATATTTAAAATTATCCGATAACAGAAAAAGGAAGATCAAGCATACTACTCCTACTTGGGTACTTCCCGTCATTTTGCAGCAATGCCCATCGTACTTTTTGGTCAAGTACGTAGTGTAACGACAAGTCGACAATGTTGATATAGCGTGCAAACGACAAGTAGATGCGCGGCCTCGTTGTGCTCACTGAACAATGAAGCATACAATGCAATGTAGTAGTACGCCCAACGGCGATTAATACTCACCGCTTTGCTTAACCAGGACGCTTAAAACTGAGACGCTAATTAATCAGTCACGATCTTTCCTAGCTAGCTAATTAACACGGCCTTCAATTAATAGCCTCAGTCCCTTAAACAGACTAACTAAAGGAGCATCCATTTTCACCAGATCGAATTAGTTTGCCTTCTCTAATGCAAGCACCGATATTGCAGCTGAGACAGGATGCTAGCTTGACAGTTGAGAGTACATGCATGGTAGTATGACAGTGCCCGATCGCATAGATAACCGTGTTAGTACTAACAGTTAATTAGTTTTGCTAAGCAGCTTTAATCAACGATCTGTCACGTAGAGCTATACTTTATTTGTAGACATCCGTCATCATTGCCAAGTTTGATATAAAGAAGCAAAAGATAATGTGCTAGACTTTTAACGCATATATGTTCCCATCAGAAAAGGAAAGAAGAGTAGAGGCGAGTAATGGAAGGGGAGTAGTAGACATCAAGCATGTCGACGAGGATCTCTTTAGGAATTTCTGGGAACCTTTTTTTGAGGAAAAACACGGACATTGTGATATGTTGATGTTTGCATGCATACATAAAGCCAGCTATGCGCTACTACATTTCAACCTCTCTTGCAGTAGCAGCACGTTACAACCTTAAGTTAGTAATATGGTAATAGTATACTGCCGTGCTATGTTGCTTCTTACTCCGTATAATCTTATTCTGGGGGTGCCCTATTATTGGGGAGATATAGACAAATGGGCCCATGCTACTGTGCCACATACAAGGCCAGCCCAGCAGTGTACTCGTTAGTGAAGAAAATTTTTGTACCTACTTGCCTTGTGTATGTCACTTGCCTCTTCGATGATTCGACCTACTTTAAGCACGGTTGATGTATCATTAATAGTTGTCTATGCCCCCAAAAGTGGATATTAATATCCACCGTCTCTAGTTCAAGACAGTTTAAATTTTGCAATAGTTTCACAGAAAATATATTGCTTTTTTTTAGAGAGAGGTTAGTGAAAACTTCATGTGAATTTCCTATGTTCCAAACATGCCATCACCATTCACCAAGGCACGTTGAGTGTATAATTCTTTTCTAGGTAAAAGTTCTCTCTCAATTATGTAGCTCAAAATATTGCAGAACAAAAGCAAATGTTGTTAAAGAGAATGCTTGAGATACAAGCCCCCCAGGGACCACACAAAAGAAGGGTACAGATGGCATACCTACGAATGGTATGACCATGATGCTGTTACTTGGTTGACAAATGGCCAAATAGGAGTTGGATAAGCCTTGTGCAACTGACATCTAGCACACCTGTTCAGCAAAATGAAAATCATCATATAGTTAAGGCTGCACTGCAAGTTTTCCAGTTTTGCTAGAAATGTCAGCTCACACGTTTCCCATTTTTCTGAGAAATAACTGGAAATTAAGGCCGCCTCCAATAGTTGGGACAACGGCAAGCTTAAAATACTTTAAAGGATAATTTCTCCAATGGTCTAACCCCACACATCATCCTCACATAATTTCAGAGTATGTGTAATAGCCTATCTCTTGATTTCAAGATGATTTTTCTCTCTTTTATTAAAATATTATATCATATAGCTTTGAGCTAGTCATCGGAGAAGTCCTAAGTAGACACTCAATCTCAAAGATGAAATTTGTAAAGTTTGTAAGCAAAAGTGCCTCTGGCCACAAATAAAAACGACATCTTGTTTAACCTCTCTCATTGGGAACACCTCCCTTCCTAATTGTTTAGTGCCACTGATAATAGTGCAGGAAAGTTAGCACATACACATACAAAAGAGAAAATTTAACGGTAGATGATAAGTTTGCTATAAGCTTGTATGGAGAAGAGAGACAATAAGAAATGTTGGCTCTCATGTAAGAACTAGTTCTATACATGCTCCAAGACAAATATATGCAAGAGAAAAATATAGAATGAGAAAATTAAAGCCAATCTCATAGCTTATCTATTGTACATGTTAGCTATAAGTGAACTTATAGCTAACAAATTAGCTCTATTACTAAACTTGCTCTAACAAAAGCACTATACCTACCCAATCTAGTTCTATTTACTAATCAATTAATTTATCCAGACCAACTAGATATATTTCATATTCAAAGATGACCGACCAGATCTTTAACCGGCGCAGTTTTATAGATCTATATTCCTATTTTATGCTAATCAGATCATAAACTAATAAAAGATCTACGTCCTTGTATTATGTTGTTGTCTTTGTTTTATGCTGATGCCCCTGAGTGCCTTTTTGCTAGATCAATGGTGCTCAGGAAACCGGCAGCTTGCAGCCTGTTCGGCTAGATGGCTCCAACCAACTCTTAAGAAAAAATCATTCAGTCTAGCCAACTCTTATAAAAAAACCCATTCAGCTCAGCCAGTTTCAGCCCAGCCTAGCCAACCAAATAGAGCCCAAGGCCCTGTTATAACATGAGCTGTTTGACACTGTACTTGTTTGAACTTCACTAGTAGCAGGAACACAACAAAACTTGAAATGGACTCTGTCAGAAATTCATCTAATCAACTGTTTCAGACTCTACGGCCTTGATGAACCCAAATCAAAAGGCTATCCTTCATAGGATGGGCATAATCCGTACAGTATAACATGGGGGCCAAAAGAGGATGCAAAGTGCAAACCGAATTATAATGAGCTCACTAGCCAGTGCTCACTATCCTATCGCGTAGGATACAATAAACTTAGCATGGACCACAAGAATCAGGAAACGAACGTTTTGAGTTATGTACCTTGTTAATGCATGGGTTTGAGCAAGCAAAAGTGGCCCAGACTCTTTATTTGTATGCACTTATCTCCACTCGATGATTCTTATTTTACATGTCCATTATGCATAACTGACGACTGAACAGATCACCTTCAGTATAACTAGCTCATAGGGCCTCATACTACTACTCCTGTGCAAGGAATGTATCCCATATACACACCTCATTTGTTACCAGAAAAAAGGCCATGAAAATATGCAGCCAACATATCCCCCAAAACGTAATTCCCTGGAATTTTCAGAAAGAGCGCTCCTACTAAAATATGAGCAGACAATTCCTGGCATTTTCAGCACCGAACTTCCAGACCAGGATCCTGGACATCATGTCCAACTGTCAACATATTCGCTAAAACGCCCAGGATATGGCTGGCGGTTGACATAACCGACAGTTGGTATGATGTTTAATCGAATGAAGCCCCAGCAGAACACACTAATGCAGACAATCCAGAATTTGTCATCAAATAACGGTTCCAAAGAAATCTGGAGGACCAGGCACCAGCTATTCATACCTGTCAGATATAGCCAAAAAATTGGCCTTTGAAACCAGAAAAATGCCACATATCCATGCTCAGGTAGTTCATCCACTGCTTTCCATGAAATGTTTCTCCCTTTGTCATTTCTGTTGCTTTTGTGGCGACTCGATGTATTCATCATCCTGTGACAACTGACAAACCCACCAACTGGTCAATCGCTAGATAGAACAAATTCAGATCTGATAGTGATAATATAACATGGGAGTGCTGCTAAGCAGAGAAGACATTCTAGCAACTGAGCAAGATATCCCACAGAGTATTGTTATTGTTCACTCATCTAACAAATTGACAGTTATTACTGAAATATGTGGCATCCAAACACAGAAGATCTGATAAATTAGCATGCAGACATTTGCTGGCTGAGGTGAAGTGTAGATCCCTGGGACCATGCCTAAATGGAGAATAGCTGAGGTAGCAAAGGTACTCTTTATCATAACAACTCTGGCAATTATTTGGCACCACAGATCAGAAGAAAGTACCACATAGTAATGCGTTCAAAACTGCACATATAAAGCACCACTATGGTACAAGCATTGGAGCTGTCCTGGACTCCAATCACTCTGAATTGATCAAGGAAGCAGATCTTGTAAATGAAATCAGCACTTTATCTTTACTTTCCTTCAGTACTATAATAGGTACATAGAACTCCCATTAATGACAATACTGATGAGATTGACACTTCGGCTACTACCACTATGGACCACCATCACAACTGTCACAACAGATAATAGGGTCTGCCAGTTCCAGAATAAAGTCAATAATAAATCCGTGTCAATACATCAAGACCCATACAGAGGAAAAGTGACAGAATTCATGGATACAGACTCGATATAAAGGCCAAAACCCATCAGTTGATAGTTACGACCCCTTGCAGGGGATGCAACTAAAATCAACATTGGCTCAGCTTGCTCTGAAGCACAGGAAAATGAGCTTCCCCAATCTTATCATAGGAAACTTTCTAAATCCACATTCATAATGCACATAGTGCTCCCTAAGGGATGCAAATGAGCTTACTTTGAACAATCCGTAAGCAAAACAAACAAAGAAGCATGAAACAAAGATGCCAAGCAGAATGAAACAGACACCCTAACGTTATATGCTTAAATCAATTGAAGATTAGAGAGGCTGATATGAATGTCAGGATTCAGGACTCAAGCAACACACAAACTAATAGAGAACTTCAGGAACAAGTGTAACTTTAGTGCCATGGGCGGCATGTAATGTAATTATGTAAGGAAACATGAGTTACACCGCAGAAGTTCCAATTTCAACAAGGAATATAAATACAACTGTATTCTCTTAGATGTAGGTACAGTCTATGACTTGAAACATTGGGCACGTACCAACCAGACAAGTGTTGATGTCGCAACAAATATCCAGGATTTAATATATGAAAGCCAATACCCATAGTGCATTTAAATGCCGTTGCAAGAACGATGGCACAATCTTACGGGTGCACTAACATCATGCCAACTACATGTATACATGCCAGTTAGCTTACTTAAGTGGAATGTTTTGTAAATTATTTATATTTGAAATCTTACTCCTTTGTCATACCTACCTACATGGCTACATAGGAATAGGGCAGAAGTTTAGATATAACACTGGATTTGTTCTCATCAGCTTGTTGACCAGACAAAAAAAAAACTGAGGGGATATGCTACGCAGGTATTGTAACACAAATGCATAAAGGTATTCAGTTGAAAAGAACAGAAGAGAATGAGTACCGTACCATGACAAAAAAAAGTTGAATGTGTCAAATAAAAACTAGATACAAGATTATGTCCCAGCTGAATGGACATTACTAGAGAAAAAATGTACAAAGTTAACCTCCAAAGTTTTTTTTTCCTATTTCACTCTCCAGGGGTTAGGATAATTCATTTATCTAGAGGAGGATGGTGTGTGAACCACATACTTCATACTTCATTGTGTCTACATCGATAACCAGGTTGAAATTGCCAACAGTATACCCATGGTTCCCAGACCATACATGACTATAGTGTCGGCATTCTTGCCATCCAGCTGTTCCAGAAGAACATCTGTCCATCCATGGGACCTTAGTTGTTCTTCCTGCATGTTACAATTTGTTAAACACTAGCTTCTAAAAATAAAGTATCTCAAAATTTACGCAAACTCACTTTCATTTCTTCAATGTTTGATCTTCTTTCGCTTATATCATGGCCCAGTGGGATATCCCCAGTGGACAGGATAGTTTCAACATCATGTGCAGCTAAGAACCCTGAGTAAGCTGACTCTGTGTGGACAGTTTTCATGACTGATCCAAAAAAATTTGTCACAGGGACCTGATCAAAGACAGGATAGGATAAAGACTTGTGAACAAAAAGAAGGTGCATTGGAAACAATTTTTAAATGCTTACCTCATTTAGCGATCGTTCATAAAGATCCATCCGATAATACGCAGTCGACATCAGCAAAGAAGGATTGTAGGAGTTGAAAAGACTGTACCACAAAAATGAAAAGGTTATTCTTGCATCACAACGATACCATTTTCTACGCATGAGATGACCATTATTTAGTTCTCTGGATGGTTACCAAGCTAACATGCTTTTAGAATCCTAGAAATCTAAGACTGCATATATTTGATTGAGCATTCCACACAGATTAGTTACAAAACATAAGGCACCACTACTCTACAGTGCTTTTAGAGATATAAGACGAGCATTATTCCACACAGCTTAGTTACATGATATTAAAACACAACAAGCACCCAAAGGTCAGAATCCACTGAACAGTGCTTGAGCAAGTGACAATAATTTAAAGCTTCTTCCAGCTTTATAGCAGACTTATATCAATAATCATACTTATATCTATTTTTCTCTTATAGTGTTTGTGTTAATGTGTTTATATTTCCACATATTTCAAGAAATTGGATCAAAGTCTCACCCACATAAGA
This sequence comes from Leersia perrieri, assembly GCA_000325765.3. NCBI lineage: Eukaryota > Viridiplantae > Streptophyta > Magnoliopsida > Poales > Poaceae > Leersia > Leersia perrieri. The sequence continues at coordinate 5,433,036 of CM002480.1, forward strand.
ATATATGATAGCTGCTCAAATTTCATAGAGAGCATTAATAAAAAAAACAAAAAGAACCAAACTATGCAGCACCATAGCTGATATCACGATCATGCCACAGGAAATGACAAATGGAACCATATATCAGAAAATTGCAGCTTGCGTCAACCAGACACTAAGGGGATGTTCAGTTTGCTTCCAAAATCAACCTTACCATTTGTTGGTAATGCTAAAATTTGGTATGGTAGCAAACTGAACAAAAGTTTACCATCAAATCAAACACTACTCTCACATTAAATCTTGCCAAAGTTTGGCACTGCCAAATATTGGCATTACCAACAAATGGTAAGGTTTGTTTTGGCAATAAACTGAACATGCCCTAAATATATTCCATAGTAAAGATGACTCATGCAATTCTTAGTTAATGTGCATTCCGGTAAATTGCATTTTGATTCAGGTAAATACTAAATATATCCTGTGTAATGCAGATCAAATTAATCGAATTATCCACAGCTAATGAACATCCTGGTGATAAAATTATTGCATACAAGAAAGTTTTGTTAAAGAAGTAGCAAATAACATTATTAAGAAAGACCTTTCAAGAACATTGAAATGAATTATATTTGGACATGTAGGAATTACAGAACTTGCAATCATTATGCATTATAACATTACATAGTAGTGTGCAAAGTCTTTTACCTGCTCAACGAGGCATTGCTATACATGTTGAGTTTCTCAAAGAAAGCAAGTGTATAAAAGGTAAACCTATCCACCACAGAAACACCAATCTGCCACAACAAATATGTTAGATCGACCATCTTATGGCTAGTATTAAGGCCAAAAAAATGCAAACAATATATGAGAAAGTTCTAAGTGGAAGACATGTTCTCACATCTGAATCAAGATGATGAGAATAAGAATTTTCACCCTTCATGCTGCTACCAATAGCCAAAACACCAGGTGATTGAAGCTGCAGATATTTAATATGTGAGATGCAGCTGCAGATATAGTTTTCAGATGCAGAAAAATGTCAACCATGTAAAAGGAAAAACTAAATTGACTAAATAATCTAGTCTATCAGGTTTTAATCAAATATCTCTACCTTTTATTTTAATTTCTGCAAGGCATTGTCTAGGTTCCTGTAGAACCTTTCTTGCTATTTATTTCTATTACTTTATAAAGATGTTCCGGTGGGGTTCTCCCCTATTATCAAAAAATGCAGTAAGTGCAAACTTCAGAGTTCATCCAACTGTTCTGCACAAACTACTTGGAGCCAGTATTTTTAATGTAGAATCCCTCGTCCCTCCGGAAATGTATTGGGAAAGCATCCGGTCAAAAGTTTTAAAAATTTCAGTATCAATATCTGTGCAGAAAGTATTTCCAGTATATTATCTTTTGTATGGCTTTTATGTGCCTTATTGACGTTTATTTTTTTTTAAAAAAAGGGGAAGTAGTTTTGAAGTAATAAAAACATAATGTAGAAAATTCACATAATCACCTATTGCAATTTTATATTATGAGAACGTAGGTGCAACCAAATACCATCTCAAGCTAATAAATAGAAACCCTTATCGCGTAAGCAAAGGTGCTTGAAGTAAAATGATATGAAATAGTGACCAAGGAACCGAGATAAACCTGTGAAAAGAGAGTGGCAGCTTGGCATGTATCTACCATTATCAGCAACTCTTTAAATCTGAAAAGCAGGCCAAAGAGCAAAAGACAGTTTGAAAAACTGAAGCATGATATGAAGATAAGCAAAACAAAAGCCAAATTTTGACAACAGAAAAAGATTGTGTACTCGAGTAAAGCAAAAAACATAAAATAAAAACATATGAAAAGCACAAGCAAGACGAATCCTACCTATGCTTCTCCTTCATTTGCTTCACTGCATCTGCTAAATCATGGCTTTGAAGCTCTTCAGAATCTTGGAACTTCAAAAACTCATCCCCGCCATGTCCAGTCATGTACAAAAGTATATGACTTCCTTCATCACTTAAAAGGCGCTTTGATCTTGGTACAGCACTTTCATGTCTGCCAGTCAAAACTCTCAAAAAGTTTTCAACTGTAACCTCATATCCTCGGTAATCAACCTGTCATTAGGTTGACAAGGGTGAAATCACTATTAATATGTTACTTATCATAAAGAAAGGTGAAAATCATGGATGCATATTATGGGGTGTTACCAGCATTGCATCATTACATAAGCCAAAAGTGATGATTTTACAATGTAAATTGTTGTAGTTAGGATTCAGCATTTCAGAAGCCATATTTTCAGGGGAGATTAGATCATATAACCTCCTTCGTTCAGGTAGAAATATGAGGATTTACCCTCGTAGGACAATGATATGTAGGGTCACCTAAGGTCACTTACATGTGGATTAGGAGGGTAAATCCCCAATTTCAATCAAAACAGAGGTCATATGATCTAGTTGTACTATTTTGAGAGTAAAGTAACTGACCTCAACATTGTCACCATAAAGATTAAGCTGGTGGTTCTCGTTATTGAACACTTGGGCAGGATAGTTGTTCCTCGGATTACAAGCCATATCATCCGCCAACATAAGTATGATACGCTCGTCAGGTATTCCTAATCTCTTAACTGTCCTGTGGGAAACAAACCATGTATTGCTGCTAATAAGGAATAATCTCAAGATACTACAGGAGCTAACAGCTGCATGAACATAATCAATTTATCTACCTGTATAGGGACAGAGTGTTTGCCATATGCCGATAATTAAACCTGAAGAACATTGGCACCAAATAGATTAGAACATCAAATGCCCCAACCAATTAACATCTAGAAGTTCAAACAAAACCCTAGCAAGGACGAATCTCCCAATCGCTTCCATTGATAGGCGAACTAGACAAACCAAAGCTTACAGCCCACTGCAGCCGGATCTCCCAGCAAGTCGAAGTAAACACCGGTGTGGAGTTAAGGCCTCACCAGAATCGGGAGGTGCAGACGAGCACGGCCCAGTTGTTGTTGTGCATCTCGCCGGGCGACGCCGCCGCCGCGGTCGCCGTCGACGAGCAGGCGGAGAAGAAGAGCAGCATCAGCAGCGCCAGGATCCCGCCGCGAGAGGGGCGCGAGGGCCCGCGGATCCCGCCGCGGCCGGGCGCCGCCATGGCAGCCTCTGGCGGAGGGGAGCGCGGAGTCGAGCCCGGCCGGCAGATTGGGGCAACACGGGAATCTAGGTAACGAGGCGAGGCGAGATCGTCTCGCTCCGGCGACCGGCGCACGGCGAGGCTCGACTGGGCGGCGGAGGCGTGAGGAAGGAGGGTGTGTGGGCTGGGTCGTGATGAAGAAGGCCTGCGTCGTGTGGACTGTGGAGAAGTGGGTATCTTAAGTGGGCTGGTTGATGGGCTTTTTTGGTTGGGCTGGTGAAGAAAAAAGGGTCAAGAAAAGGCCAGTGGATAAATTTCCTTTTTCTTTTTCAGAATTTAGGTGGTTTTTTCACCTTCTGTCAAGTTATGGATGAGACCCCTAAGTAATTAGATTTTTGCTTAGATTTGTCGGAAAATAAACACCCTAATCTCTCCAAAACCGTGCAATAAATTGCCATCAGATTTGACTAGCAAGTACAAGTCTTTTAACTCATTTTACACACAACTTTGTCAAAGACGTCATAGCTTTATCATGTCTCTAATATGACGAAAAATGTAGCCCTAGCTTTATCTAGGCTGTAACTAGTGGTTCAATTAAATTAAATGGCGCATGACATCTCATCTATTCTATTCCACATACTATAACTAGAAAAGCGCGTAAATATGGAGGAAAAATCGTATATGGGTTTCACCTAACTACCTAAGGTTCACTCTTAGAAAACCAACAGGGAGACGGTGAGGGGAAAATTCAATTTACTACTATTTTTCCATTTCAGGATGTAAGAGTTGACTTTTTTAATTTGTAATGCTTGATCATTCGTCTTATTAAAAATTATAATAGCACAATTTTTTGTTAATGGTTTACTTTATTATCAAAATTATGTTAAGCAAGATTAATCTTTTTTATATTACACTTAATTTTTTTAATAAAACAAATAGTTAAATATTAAAAAAATCAAAACTTAACGTATAATGAAATGGAGAGAGTCCTTATGTCATAAGTACTTTCTTCAGTCTATTTATTTGATGTTGGTTAATTAGCTAACCAGCGTCAACTCCGCGGCGGATCCACTGTTGGGGCTTGTTGGTGCGCAAGCCCCAGCTCCAACTCTTAACTATGATTAGCGATTAGTTATTGTTATTAGTAATTTGTGTTAAAAATGCTGTCCGGCAATTCCCATGGCTCCACCGCTAGAAGAAACTCCCAGTCCCTAAAATTGCACGTATATATGGACAGCAATCTATAGGCAGACAGTACTAAGCTATTCATACATTTGTGTGTATATTAATATAGCTACATATTAAAATAAAGAAAGAAATGTCTTTTCTTTAGAACGTTCACGTATTTGGGCTTTATCAGAAAATAATGAGCCAAATATATCTCTAACTTATGTATTAGCCATATCATATTTAAATTCTAGCACCACCTTAATTTATATCCAACAAAAGAAAACTAGAGGTAGTTGCTGGAAGGTGTGGCCAAGAGCCCAAGATTGCGTGCCAAAAAACTGTGTTTGGATTTTTGAACACATACGGAGAGTGAAGAGTAATTGAGCGAGCGGTACGAGTGATGGAGCGAATATTGCACAAGTAAAACAAAAGGCCGACGTGATCCGTCATCTTGTTCAGCCGCTGCAGTCGCTGCACCATGCATGCAGTCATCGCAGCTTTCCCCTGATGACGATGGAAGTAATGCACGATGCTCCTCGAAGGCGGCAGCGGCACACGAGTGCAGATATCTCGATCGCGACGCAAATTGCCACGTGGCCGTGGCATCGCATGGCCGTGGCCTCAACTCATTTGCAGATAAAAAAGAATGAACACTTCAGCCTGGTAGAAAAGCAAGTACACAGAGCTCCAGATGTTAAAGACGCCGATGAAGAAAAAGAAAAAAAGCAAGTACACATCGATGAAGAAGCGAACCATATGCATCAAACTGTCCATCCAATCCCACGCACACACCTGGCACCCGGATAGCCACGTCACCCACAGGACCCACCTGCCAGTTCATGCAAGCCCCATATCCCACACCACCACCTTTCCCCAAGCTCTCCTCCTCTCCTTTTATCACCCCAAAACCCACCCCCACACACGCGCGTAAGCTCAAGCTCAAGCCCAAGCCATGGCGGTGAGCAACAACATCACGGCATGCGTGACCCTCCTAGCCCTAATCTGCGCCATCCCGGTAATCGCCTCGGGGATCTGGTTCGCCTCAGCGCAGGGCGCCGAATGCGCCCGCCTCGCGCGGTGGCCGGTCGCCATCCTCGGCGGCCTCATCCTCCTCGCGGCGATCGCGGGGTTCGTCGGCGCGTACTGGAACAGGCGCCGCCTCCTCGCCTTCTACCTCTTCGCCATGGCGTCCCTCATCGCCCTCCTCATCGCGCTCCTCGTCTTCGCCTTCGCCGTCACGCGCGGGTCGGGGTCCTACCCTGTGCTCGGCCGCGCGTACGACGAGTACAGGCTTGACGGGTTCTCGATGTGGCTGAGGGGTTACGTCTCGGATGATCCGGGCAGGTGGGAGAGGATCAAGGCTTGCCTTGTGGTTTCGGATACTTGTAAGAAGATGGCCAGGCAGGCTGGGTTTGTTACTGAGGCGCAGTTCTACCAGTCTCGCCTCTCTCCACTCCAGGTATTATTATACTTAATACTTGTGTGTTTTGATCAAGGTTCTAAATCTCCCGCTATAGCCCGCTATAGCTGTTTGGGGAGGATTTTGCTAATCGCTATAGCTTGATTTAGCCCGCTATTAGCCGTCATAGCTCCATTTAGCCCGCTATTAGCTGTTTGGAGGAGCCAACCGCTAAATGTCTTAGCCCGCTATTTAGAACCTTGGTTTTGATCTCGTTGTTGTCTTGGTTAATCGTCTCATTATTTGCTTGTTAGTATGTTAGTTGGTTACCGTTATTACAAACTTAGTTGATGAAATCCTTTTTTTTAAGATGATTTGTTACTGCATCAAGATTCAAGAAACAGTCCAAAACTTAAATTCCATGCATATTAAGTCCTAAACTTAAACTTTATGTATTTTATTTTAAAATCTAAAACGACACGTATATTTGAATCGAACCGGTAGAAGTAATCTGACCGTTCATTTCGCATCTTGAACACATTAGCAGGCAGCAGCTCTGACTTCTAGCTGAAACAAAGCGTAGAGCCGTAGAACTTTTTCTTTTTCTTTTTTTTTAACAAGGATCAGCTTCTCTCAGCATCTAGAGATAGGAGATGGTACTAGACGAGAAGAATCATATGACAACCTTCTCCGTAGGACGCATAAAAAAAGCGGGACAGCATAACCCGCTGTCACTGCGCGGTGGGCCATCTCGCTTTTGACAATGTGCAAAGGCGAAGGGAGATATAAAGGGGAATCCATGTGTTGGTCCATGTAATGATGCAGTTAAGCTTTTCTTTGAACAAATCGGGCAATGACATGGACGGGGAATATAATTAATTGCGTAATGGGGCGATTTATTGGTCGGATGTGCTTTGCTTAACAAAAATTGTTCATGCTTTTTTAGCTACAAAGATCATATATGCACAAGTCCTTGTCGCTTTTTTCTTTTCCCACACAGAAAAGGAAAATTCAGATGTGTACATAAGAATTTCTTATTACTGACAAGATTTGAGACAGTTTCCTCAAAAAAAGATTGGAGACAGGGGTTCATGGGACGGTGCATGGGGGCGTGTGATTAGTCCTGGTGATTGTAGAGTTCATTACTGATATTTGTGTTGCCAATGTATGGGGCATAGAGTTTTTAAGAGTTATCACCTCCGTGTGTCCTCTTGTGCGCAGAGAGTTTGTCTGTCTGTGTCCGAACATTTTACTAGTGATGATTAGCCTCGAGGCTCATGCGTCTGTCTAGGAAGGATCTCTGGATCTGCCTGCCTGGCACCATCCTTGATGCTTCATGTGGTGAAAAAACCAAACCCAAAAAAAAAAAAAATCTCAGATCTACTATCTCTACTAAGGCCGTGTTCGAATCCGTGGTAGTGAGGAACGGGAAGATTTGAATAGTAATGCACGTTAAACGAAAAACGTTATTAATATGTGATTAATTAAACATTATCTATTTTAAACTTGAAAAATGGATTAATCTGTTTTTTTAAACAACTTATTTTATTGTCTAGAAAAAAGAAATGATAAGTCACAAACAAAACAGAATATAGTATAGTATATGAATTGAGCCGTAAGTGCCACTTAATTCGTTCATCTGAAAAAAAGAAAAAAAAAAAGAAAGATAGAAGATGTAACAATCTTGTTCTTGTGTGCATGTGCAGTCTGGTTGCTGCAAGCCGCCGTCGGTGTGCGGGTTCGGGTACGTGAGCCCGACGGTGTGGTCGAGCCCGGCGTCGCACCCGGCGGCGGACCCGGACTGCGGCGTGTGGGGGAACGACCCGTCGCAGCTGTGTTACGAGTGCGAGTCCTGCCGCGCGGGGCTCCTCGCCGCCCTCCGCGACCAGTGGCACCGCGCCAACATCGCCCTCGTCGTCGCCACCGTCTCCCTCGTCTTCCTCTACCTCGTCGGCTGCAGCGCCTACAAGAACGCCCAGGCCGAGTCCCTCTTCCGCCGCTACAAGTGGTAGTGGCCATTCACCAATGCAAGTTCAGTAGAACATGCTTGTCATTCAGGCTTCTGTTTTTTTTCTGTTTGCTTAATTATTAGTATCTGTTCAGTTGTTGCTGTTGTAGTGGAACAAGCTAGATTTGGGTTTGTTGTTGTTGTTGTTGTTGTTGTTGTAGAGATTATTAGTAGTAGCTAGTTAAGATTATTGGGCAAGATTGTGATGAGGTTTCGCTGTTATTTGGTTGGTTTCTGAATTCTGATGGGATTCGACAGTGTTCGTCGTCACCGACTGAATCAATTAGCCTCCCGAATGTATGGATCATGCAGGGACAAGTACCAAGCATGCTCGTGTCAATCGTTGACGCTAGTCAGATTTTTGTCAGGGTTATCACCTTGCATTGCTTGTTCTTTCGGTTCTTGGCTTCTTGCTAGCGAGCTATAGCATCATTAGATGCCTCCTGCGCTCGCGCAATGTACACAAGACACAACACGAGGGCAGGGCCAGACGATGCATGACAGTTAATCTTGTTCACATGGCCACAGTTCGTTGTACAGTACCAGATATATGGATCCTGACTCTTGACTCTTGAGAATTCAACTTCTCCAAACAAAACGACTGTTTTCTGAAAGTGTGACTCCACTATTGACAGTTTGCACATTTCACTATTGACATCGAGTCTGAACTCTGATGATCAGCCTCCAGTCCAGCAGTAATAAAAGTAGGTATACAATGTACTAGTCGTTGGTAGTATTTTCATACTTATACATGTTACATGTAGGTAGAGAGTGTATCCCATCTACACAAGCAGGGCCTGAGCACTTTAACCAACTCTGCATGAACACACATTTGACAGTTTAAACAGAAGAAGTACAGTACTACTACGTGCAAGTTCAGACTTCAGAGCCACTTAGCCACAATGATTTGTTCTACTACTACTTGGTTACTTGCCTTGCTCCTCTGCTTGTTGCTTGGATTCAGAGGAAGAAGGAGAAGGTGGTGGGTGGAACTTGCTGAAGACCCTGAATGCAGAGATGAGGGAGAGCGCCATGAAGCAGAGCAGGGCGCCGGCGTGCAGCGCCACGGACAAGGTGGCCGTGTTGCAGAATCGGCCGAAGTAGGAGCACACCTCGCTCCATGACACCTCCCGATTGCCCTCCCGCGCCAGGTACACCACCTCCGCCGCCGCCGACGCCGAGGTTAGCACCAGGTACGCCGACACCTGGTCCATCCCAAATTAAGACTCGGTTTTTTATGTATGAACTAGACAAAAGAAGAAAAGAAAAAAAGACATGCTCGCCCCGTTCCAAAATATAAGCATTTCACTTGTTTGAATTGGAACATGAGTTGTTTTTTGTGTATTGAAATTGTTCAGCAGACATGAGAATCTCAAGTGATGTTTCGACTATCTATCTATCTATCTAGGGACATATCTAGTGAATACAAACTAACAAAATTCAAAAAATAAAAAATTGAGCATGTACTTTCAATAGTGTTACACATCTGCAAAAGTCTCATCTTAAAATTCGTTATACAAGAAAAGCAATAAAAATGACAATTCTGAAAAAATTTTACTCAAAAAGCTATCAGATTTTTCATCTTTTTGTTGTGCCTAAAATATATAGAATTTTAAGATGAGACTTTGCAGATATGTGTAACACTGTTGAAAGTACATGTTCAAATTTTTTCAGAATTTTTGGTGAAATTTGTTAGTTTGTGTGCACGAAAAGCCTTGTGTGCATTCGATATGTTCCTATCTACCTATCTATCTATCTACCACATAATAAAAGTACAATAAACACCATGTAAAATCAAATTGATAATAACATTTGGCTTGCTTGGATAGTTGGATTATTATCACACATTTCATAAATTTAACGAAGTTATTCAATTATCTACTCTTAGTAAAATCATTTTTGATGCATTGGCTTGGATCATTCATATTTGACCCTTAATTAATGTAAAAAGTAGTCTATATAGGTTGATAGGTAAGAGATAAAGAATGAATAAAACATTTCAATTGACATGTCGAAGGTATATAAGATGTTAGAAGTTTGTTTTTTACGAGACAAATGATAAGATCTTGAAATCGACTTTTTCTAGGACGGATGGTAATTGCCCATGCATAGTATAGGGATTTATGACCAAAATATGTCTAACATGTCGCAACATGATCAATATAGATTGAATCAAATTTCTTATAGGATCCTTTTTTTATTGAAACTTATGCATTGGTTCGATTGGAACTTTTTGGCAAACAATGGACAATGATTGATATATTATCAGAATTTCTATGATTTTTTTCCCTAAATTTAGAGACGCGGAACATGGTTGCCAAAGTGCGTGGAGCATTATGATCTTTTAAATATAAAATGTTTGGTCACTAAATTATGTTTAATTGATTTGGTTATAAATAAAACAATAGATTAGAATTTTATTGGTATATGATTTAAAATGTAGTTATTTAAATATTTAATGTACGATTATTTCTTTCTTGAGTTTCTTAAATATCTAGAAGTGGATCCACTCCAAAAACATAAATTTGGATTGGAACATGGAGGACTCAGGAAGGAGCAAGGGTCTCGGCCTCTTGGGAGAGGCTGGGCCTTGCATGCATGTGTCGTGCTTGGTGGAATCCGCGTGAAGCATAATAAAAGCAGGTACAATAGGATGATCGAGCAGGATCTAAAATTGACATGTCATCATACTCTCTCTCTCCTTAAATATTTAACGACGTTGATTTTTTGACACACGACCGTTTGTCTTATTCAAAAACTTTTATGACATATGTAAAACTATATGTATGCTTAAAAGTATATTTAACAATGAATCAAATGATAGAAAAAAATTAATAATTATATAATTTTTTAATAAGACAAACGGTCAAATATTTATAAAAAAGCTAACGGCGTCAAACATTTAAGGACGGAAGAAATAATTCCTATATGAAGGAAAAAATTGAGAATTGAGAAGATAGAAAGAAGTGGGCTCTAGCCAGGCTGTACACAACAACCGATGCATATTCTGTGGTCAATATTTCAAGCAACCAATTGTTATGCGTGAAGAATTGAAAGATGGTGGTAGGAGGTGTGGAGAGATACATATACAGTCCATTGTTGTATCTCTTGGCTAGCTCTAATAAGCCGAGGAATTTTATTGTGGAGTCAACAATCAACTCTACTATAAACCTTATTCTAATACTTTGGTCCATCCAACATGAATTTAAATGATTTGTCTTTAACTACCGTAGGAAATATGGGAGAGGGAGGGGAGCTACTGTGCGCTGGCTAACAGAAATACGTATGTACGTACATACGGGGCAGCAGGAAGGGTGAAGAGGGTTTCATATTGTTTTCTTTAGATCTAACTGGTTTTAATCATAATATTAACCAACCTAGCATGAAAATAGGAGAGGAGCAGTGAAAAAAAAGAGTGAGGCGTACGCACGCATGCAGGAATCTCATGCCCACCGAAATGGCTTCGAGTTTTTTCTTTGGTGGTTTTTATTTGTTTAAGAAAAATCCAACAAACAAAATTATTGGGTCTACCAATTTAATTCTTTAATTTATTAGAGCGTCATTTGGCAGCTTAAGAATGTTTATAGGATGTTTAATAGGCTTATTTGATGGTTTGAGAGTGTTTATAGGATGTTTAATGGATTTTTAGTATATAATAGATAGATATTTTATTCCTTCTAGGTTTCCCTTTCGGTCTATCGTGTGCCCATAATAAGAAGAACCTTGGTTCTTGTATCAATTTATTGATCTACAGTTTATTCTTGACCAACTTAATCCGGTCCTATCAAATAGCAAAATACTACTTCCCTCGCTACTGTTCTGTTTCTGATATTATAATATAAAATGGGGGAGGGTAAAGGATCTAGCCTCTCTTTGTCAAAATAATCTCTCAAAATAATGCACTCCCCTCGTATGTACATAATAATTAACTACTAAATACCTAAATACTCTATTTTGTACTTTATATGGTTGAATCAATTTATTACCTGCAAATTATCTGGTTAATTGATTCTCTTTTCTATTTATTTTCTTTGAAGTTTTTTCAAAAAAAATATAGTGTTCTGATGTTTTTTTCGAGGAAGCTGGCAGGAGTTCTGCCATTTCAATTAAGGGGAAGGGAGGTTATAGGGTTCTGATGTCATGAATATATAGTGTAAAATTGTAATGTTCCATTTAGCAAAAAAAATTATAGTGTTCTGATGTCATGAATATATAGAGGGAGAAGGGAGGTTTAGGGTAAAACCTGATCCAGGAGGAAAACAAGCCAATCGAAGCGAGCGATGAACTTGAAGGATGAAAGCAGGATGGCAGCAACCGAGTAGGCAGCCGTGATGGCGTTGATGCAGACCAAATACCTGATGTGCATAAAATTGATAGTTTTTCAGCATACTAATACACAACTAGCGAATAATCTGAAAACAAACTGCACAGATTGGACCCATGATTTTCCATAAACAAAAGATTATTCAGCACTGTGATAAAAAAACAAACTCAATGATTAATTAGCAAAATACAATTCTAGGAGTGTCAATTAAAGAGAGCAAGCAAGTGTAATTGCTGATTATCAAGAAGATAATCACTCACCCATGCCGGAGACAGAGCATACGCTTAATCATAATTACCTGAAGCCGGAGAGGTTGTTGAAGCTGATCCCCCCGTACGTGTCGTCCACCTGCTTGTTGGTCGCCATCTCCCACAGCGACGCCAACGCGAGCGGCACCACGCACACCCGCAGCGCCACCTCCGCCAGCCTGAACGCCGGCGCCGGCGCCGCCGCCGCCTCCTTATTCCCCTCCTCCGCCGCTGCCGTGCTGCTCCCCTCGCCGCTCCTCATCTTCTCCGGCGAACCCGACCTCGATGATGGATTGATTTTCTACTCGTCGTCCTCTTCTCTGATCTGCGAGGAGAATTAATGGGGGAAAGGACTGAATTGGGAGGGGGGAGAGGCGGACTTTGCGCGCAAGTGTACAAATTTGAGTGGAGCGAAGCTAGATAGGTATAGCGGGATAGATATATGGCGGATTAGCTGGTTTGTCGTGCAGTGTGAATGCATGTGAAGGGAAGAGTGAGCGAGTGTTCTTGCTGCTACTGTTGGGTGGGCCCATGGAATGTTGTCGCCTCGGCGCACGTGAGGACCGGGAGACGAGACGAGTGTGCCGGGGCAGGTTTATCCATCGTTTTTCTTTAGGTTAAAAAAGACACGTATCCAATCTACTTTGGTGGATGAAAAAAAGACGGTAGATAAGGACTAAAATCACCACCGAACTTGCCTTCTAGCTGGATCAATGTGATGGATGGATTGGATTGGGTGTGTGAGGGAGAAGGATCCTCTGACTTTACTGTTTATGCATCAGTTATTGTTAATTGCGACTAGCTTGTTGGATCTACTGTTCACCGGTCCACATGTCAGCAACCAACGGTAAGGAACAACAACCGCAAAGTATCCCAATCCGTGTGCGAGTTGCCGGGAAAGCCAAGGCAATGGTAAACCATGCTGGTTTACATTGATTGCTCCTTTGGAAAGATTGCAACGTCCTCGCGTTTCCGATAACACGATCCTCTCTGTCTAATAACATTTGGACTGGTACGATGAATCTGGATAGAGGTTTTATCATATTAGGATGTGTCATGTATCAACTCAAATACTTATATATTACTTATATATTTAAAAAAAAGGTATGTAAATATCTATTAGAAAAAAGTCTGAATTAACTCCCTGACTATTAAGTTAATTTGAATTACTACACTCGAAAACTAAACATTGCTCACATTTAAACTTTCACAAACCGGAGGTGAAACCACCTTAAACAATGCTCGAGGGTATTTCCTGTCCGGTTTAAGATAAGAATGTCAAACTTTCTAATTTAGGGATTATATGATTTGGAGGAATTTTACCTCCATAGAAATAAGAAAATACATAAATATGAGTATGTGACACTCTAATTTATAGGAATTTTTTTATAAGGTTGGAATGGATGAAAATTTTTTATTGTTTCTCTTTGGAACTTGTAGGAGAGGAGAATCTTCTTAGATTTTTCTATGGCTCAATCTGACAAAACCAATGACATCCGTATAAATTAACTCTTAGGAATTCAAATCCTATATTTTTCTCAAAAAACAAATAAACCCTTAAGAGCAATTAGAATTGGCTTGATAGTTCGAGCGCTAATACGGATTTTTCCACTCTATTAGGGTACATACAATGGGTCCCCATACCCTGTCTCTTCAGCGTTATTTTTTTTTAAAACCACCCTGCCAAAGCAAGAGACACAGCTGCCTGCCGTCTCATGAAGAGACGGGTCCGTCCCGTTCTCCGATATGGAGAAGAAAAATAGAGCAGCGTTGTATTGCTCATAGATTCACAATTCATCTTATCCACATGCAAAACATTATATTGCTTATGGACAACCCTTTATTTTTGGGTTGTATAACATGTCTTTTTTAACTGTCTCTATATTATATTGTAGGCTCTTAGAGACAATTCTCCGTCTTAGGGTATATTATATTGTAGGCTCTTAGAGACAATTCTTCGTCTCAGGGTTGTACATGCGCTTATCATATGAGTAATTAACAAGGGTGTGTGTTGTTGTTGGAGCGGTTGGTGTGTCTGACTGTCAGTGTGTGTATGAAGCGTGGGATAGTGGGGAGTTCGCTGGCCGGGGCCGTAAACCTTTTTTTTGGTTTAGTGGGCAGATGAGGAGGCTAAAGCGTCGCCTCTCCAAAAAGACCAGTGCAAGTTCGCCAAAAAAATGGGCTCTCGGCGTGCCACAAGCCAATCAATGCGTAATATGAACTCTGACTGACCAAAAAACTGCTTGTGTGTTCATAGTTCATAAGCTTGATCAATCCACCACTCTCGGTCGATCTACCTTTTGGATTTTGAACTAAATCATCATCATCACAACAATAGTGGCCAACAGAATGTGTGCCACCAGGCACCACACGTGTAAGCGCAGCACAGCCTAGCCGGCATGCGTACGCCATCACCTCAACATGGTGACGTCACCTGTCGTCTCGGGGGCTAGTTCAGTTATTGGGCCGCCTAATTGTTGGGATTCCTGGGCTAATGGGCCGTCCTGACTCCTGAGCCTGATCCACGGCCAGGAGGACTCGCCATTTCGGTTTTTTTTTTCTTTTGTGTGTGTCTCTCTCTCTGTTGGGGGCGGCGCTAAAATGTCAGCGTCGGCAAGATGAGCGAAACTCGTAAAAACAGGTGGATTTCATTTGAAATTTGAGAAAAAACGGGAGGTTTTGGAGAGATCCGTATTTTAAACGACGAAATTCGAAAGAGACTGCCATCATTGAACAAGCCGCGGTTATCATGAACAAAGGATTTTGTAACTCAGTACTAGTCACTGTTAGCATATACTACTTCACTCACTTTCATATTCATCAATATAATTTCACAGAAGTAAATGAAGACGAACGATATTTGGAAATTAATAAGCTTAACAAGAATGGAACCAGGAAAAAGAATTGCTATGTGAATCTTACCAATTTTTCTTTTAAAAAAAGAACATACTTATCTGTCTCTGCCTCACACCCTCTCTATACACGTGTACATCCATTTGTTGACTAAACCTGCACAAATCAGTTTCTGTTTGATACATGCATGAACCAGCAGGGCAGATGGCTAGTTCAACTTTGTTTTTTTGGCCTTGCTGCACCTTCTTTAAAGAACAGAGAGTTATGAAGTGACCACCACTAACCAATGGAGACTATACATGTAGTTGACATATCTTCAGAATTGATTTGGTCCAAAATTATATATAGTCCTCAACATTCACGCATCCTCCCAAAATACAATTCTTATCGTATCTCATTTCATTAGCTTCTTTATACTAAAGTACATGACCTGCCGACTTAGCCATTTTTCTATTTATTTCAAATCTTCAGCATAAATTCCTGATATGACTGCACATGAACTAAAAATTCAGACAGTTTATGTATCAGTTATATGTGAAGGGCATAAACAAAACCGGAAGGTCAAACAGAGAGGCCACCACGAATGTCACCCATATGACATGTATGATAAATTAAGAGTCAATTTAAGTTTACCTGCCTAAATCATAAAATTTGTTTGAGAGAGTTGGTGTCAAATTAATTACTTGTAATCTTGTATGTCAGCTGATCACGAAGGTAAGCTGATATTGGGCTAGATGTTTTCCGTAAAATTAATCTATAATCCACTCCCCAAACTTGACAGATAATTAATTATTTAGTTTCCTAACTCCAGTTGATCATAAAATAAAGATAACGTAAGGCTAGGTACGGTGTTTCCTGTAAAATTACTCTAAAATTTCATGCTCTTTAATTGATTTCAAGTTAAGATTCACCAATTGATTTTATTCAGATATATAGCTATGATGTGGCGCCGAGTGTGGGTTGACAAAATTTTTTATATATTTAGCAAAGAAAAGCACTGAAACTACCAGATTGGCCCCAAAGCATAGTTTTTTAGCCCTTGCGTTCATCGTTTATGTATGCTTCAGCCTGCAAGACAGAAATATATATTGCTCCTGTCCTTATCACGCTTGTTCTTTAACAGACAAGCCATTAACAATTCTCTCCAAGTCAAAACACCAGGAGATGACGAGACCGATCAAAGTTTTGTTTTGTCCAAACAAAGTTTCAGCCCTCACTATTTTTTTTCCTATCTCACAAGTCAATCCATTAATTTCAGAATACTTGAAATGAAATCAAAGCAATGCGCTGCACTACCTACATTTGTCAACGTTTCAAAGGCCAAATGCTACCTGTATAAATGTCATGGGAGTTTTGACCTAACTCATCACACACAAGCTAAGTTAATCATCTCCCTTTCTCTAATCAGTTCATCACCTGAGAGCTGATCACCAGCAAAATCTTTTTAGTTGCGCTGGTCAGTTCACTAATCCGCTTGCATTCCGGCGACATGCCAAGAAGGTGTTTGATCGCGTTCATGGCCATGGCGAGCTGCCTGTCCGTCGTCGTCTCCGGCCATCTCCGGCAAATTCCGGCCGGTGGGCTTCCCTGCGAGCTCTTCGCTCTCGGCATAGCCACGAAGCTCCGCGTGGGCAGCAACTCGACGGCGAAGGCGTCGTCGGACTTCGGCCGCATGGTGACGGCGGCGCCAGAGGCGGTGCTCCACCCGTCGACGCCGGCCGACATCGCCGAGCTCGTCAGGTTCTCGGCGTCGTCGCCGTCGCCGTTCCCCGTGGCGCCGCGCGGGCAGGGCCACTCGGCGCGCGGACAGTCTCTCGCCGGCGGCGGCGTCGTGGTCGACATGCGCGCGCTCGCGTCGCGCTGCGGCCACGTCAACGTGTCGGCTGGCGGCGCCACGGCGTCGCCGTACGTGGACGCTGGCGGCGAGCAGCTTTGGGCGGATGTCCTCCGCGCGACGCTGGAACACGGGCTGGCGCCACGCGTGTGGACGGATTACCTCCACATCACCGTCGCTGGCACGCTCTCCAACGCCGGCATCGGCGGCCAGGCGTTCCGCCATGGCCCCCAGATCAGCAACGTGCTTGAGCTTGATGTCATCACAGGTAATTAACTATACAATTTATCGTTCTGTGAGTTATCATCTAAGAATTAAACAATTGAGGACTAATGAAGACTGTTAGCTATAATAATTAAGTGATTAAGCAGCTAATGAGTACTGTTAACAATGATGATATAGGGAACGGTGACATGGTGACGTGCTCAAGGGACAAGGATGCAGACCTGTTCTTCGCGGTGCTGGGCGGGCTGGGCCAATTTGGGATCATTACCAGGGCCCGGATTGGGCTTGAGCCTGCCCCGAAGCGGGTGCGATGGGTTCGGATTGCTTACTCGGATGTGGCTACCTTCACTAGAGATCAGGAGCTGCTCATATCGAAACAGGCTAGGGAAGCCGGTTTCGATTACGTCGAAGGGCAGGTCCAGCTCAATCGGACCCTTACTGAAGGTCCTGAATCGACACCCTTCTTCTCTAGCACCGATATTGGTAGACTCGCCGGGCTCGCCTCGAAGTATATGACAGGCACAATCTACTTCATTGAAGGTGCAATTTACTACAATGAATCAACTGCCATCTCCGTGGATCAGGTAAGGAATTGTAATCCATTCATGTTATGATAAAAAAAACTATTGTGTTTTACTATCTCAAAGGGAATAATAATATATGTTGTTTTATTAATGAATAATTCTTATCATTTTCTTGCAGAAATTGAGGTCAGTGCTAGATCAATTAAACTTTGAGAAAGACTTTCTGTTCACAAAGGACGTGAGCTATGTGCAATTCCTGGATCGTGTAAGGGAGGAGGAAAGAGTGCTCCGATCCATTGGCTTGTGGGACGTTCCACACCCATGGTTGAACCTTTTCGTGCCCCGATCGCGTATCCTTGACTTCGATGCTGGTGTGCTTAAGGGTGTCTTCGCCGATGCCAACCCTGTTGGTGTCATTCTCATGTACCCCATGAACAGGGACATGTGGGATGACCGTATGACAGCAGTGGCCGGCGATGACGATGTGTTCTATCTGGTGGGGCTACTTCGATCAGCGGTTGTTGCCGATGATGTGGAGCAGCTAGAGAGGGAGAATGAGGCGGTGTTAGCGTTCTGCGTCAATGAGGGCATAGGATGCAAGCAATATTTGCCTCACTATGTTTCACGGGATGAGTGGCAACGCCATTTTGGGGACAAGTGGAGCAGGGTTGCTGAGTTGAAGGCAAAGTATGACCCACATGGGATACTATCGCCAGGGCAGAAGATCTTCTCTTCGCCAGCATCAATGGCTCTAGCAACCATGTAGTAGTGAAACAACAATTCTAAGGTGAGGGGCGTAGTCTAGGTATTTTGGGAATTAGTTTTCTCGTAATGCAGGGTGTAAAGCAAATTATGGAGCTTGTGAGAAGCTGAAGCGCTGATCAGAAGCAAAGAGTTCTAGGATAGGGCCTGCAACTTGATTTTAGAAGATATGTGCAGGAAACTTAACTGTATATCGTTGATTCAAGTAGGACACTGTTATAGTATTTTATAGCAATGTCAATTTTTCGTAGTTTCTTTTTTTTTACCAAGGCATGGAAATACAACACACACATGATTGAATTGTACAAATGAAAAGGAGAGTCGCTTGAAATCATTTGTATAGTTTGATTTATGAGAAATAAAATTCTCTTTTTATCACCTATATTGATTACACCATTTGGTGTTTGGGTGACTTTTCAAATTGCTTTCTTGTACATTAATACAACAATTCGACTACTGAATCAATTAGTAGTATCCGTCTTGATCTTAGTACAACCAATTTCAACTTGAGCCTATAGGCTCAGTATGGCAATGAAAGAAGCATTATATACAATATAGGTGGATGAATTCATAACAACTTTGTGGTTGGTGCTCACACTTTCTAATTATGATGTCCTTTTTTACAACTAACCTAGTCATTCTACAATAGGCTGATGTAAGGCATCCGTATATAAGAATAGATCATAAGAAGAAAGTTGCAATCCTTAAGACTAAAATAGACATATTACGAAATTAAAGAGGCCCGTAAACAACTTGCCCTAAAAATTATTATTTTTAACAACCGATTGGACAGCTAGGCCATAGTGTTGTTGCGCACACACATCACTCGTTGTCTATAAGTTCAATTACACCTTTCAGGAAAAAAAATAAAAAATGGGAAGAGCTAACAAAATTTTCAAAATGTAGAATATTATGGCTAAAAAGAGAACCACACCACTAGGGCGTGTTCGGATGTACAAGAGAAAAACTAGTGCAGCAGAAACATGCAATGTTTTTACCCTCTTTTTTTTCATGCGCATGCTTAACGAACTATTAAACGGTGCATTTTTTTTTGCAAAATTTTTCTATACGAAAGTTGTTTAAAAAATCAAATTAAACCATTTTCATGTTTAAAAATACCTAATAGTCAATTTAATGTTTTTTGTTTTATGTGTGCTACTATTTTATTTCCTCCCTTTGCCAATCCAGGATATTCGAACGACCCCTAGATGTAGCCTAAACTGGGCTAGGCCAATCCACACTTTGCACCAGCCTAGGCTTAGAACCTTTCCTTTCTAATCAACGAGAGGACTATCTAGAGAGGGTCCATACATCCCACATTCTATGAAACCATCTAGGAAGTTTACTTACTCACATAATGATATAGAAAACAACGATTCAGTTAATTATAAAAAGTGATAATATAAAACCTGCGAAGGTTCGACTATAACCGCAAACTTAACCAAATCATCCTACATTTTAAATGCCATACACTTACAACCAAATGTCAGAACTATGAAACACAGGAGCGGCCTAAGAGCATAGGCCACCTAGAGCTCACAACCTTCATCTTCACCCCATTCCTGTAGATCAGTGACTTCCTCGACACTTGACCTCCAGCTTCTCCTTAATCGACTAGAGCCAAAACATTGAAGACCGAGTACACATGAATTTTGCAAAAAAACACTACGGGGAAATCCATATACCATGCATAATATGTTGTCTCCGTTCCACAATATAAGGCATGGTAAACCTTGTCATGGTCTAAAAACTAATCTTTGGCATTTAACTTCTCATGCACTACAATGTTTGTATCAACAACATGATAACCATATGAAAGTAAATTCCAATGCCTATTCAATGATAATATTTTCATCAAATGAAATTTTAATTTTATTTCAAGGGTTGAATATTAAAATATGCGTCAACATATAGTGTGAGATGGGGAATAACAAAGAGAAGAAATGGCTTAACTCTTCGACCTTATCAGTAGTCGATGATACCCATTTTGTAAACGAGGTTACATTTGAAGTATTCATCATTTCATCTCATCTGTTTATCAAGTTTAAATATTTCTTGAAGCGTACTTATGCTGATAAACTAGATTCACCCATAAACGTACCTTGTTTCCCCATGAGTACGACTTATTCAAATACTAAATAACTAGAATGTCTGCCCAATTGTACTCGCACGATATCCACAGTTGCAACGCCAAGAAAAACAAGTATAACATTGCTTCACCAAAAACACTGTTGTGGATACATAGGAAAAATGTTGTACAGCGTTACTCGCAAAGTTTTTCCCAATGGGCAAAACCAACGTCCTTCATGGAAGAATTTTTAGTTCCTAGCAAGCTGCCAGTGAGTCAATTCCCGAGGCGTGGGAATGGCTCAAGTAGTATATCCTAGCTTGTCCACTCCACGGGATGAACAATTGGCTCATCATCCAGAATAGCTAGAACAGGTTGATCCCATCAACCCCTGATTATATTGATGCTGTTGCTGGAGGAGCATTCTTCTTACTAACCATGGTGCTAGCTATGTCATTTATATTTGTACATGGGTTATGCCCTTATTAACTTTAAATAACCCATTTATATTTTACAAGGCGTTATGCCCTTATTAGTTTTGAACAACCCCATTGCATTTAGAAATTCGTGACATGAAATGAAATAATTCACGTAATAATCAATATAAACATTCCGTATTATCAACATGTTCCTTACCAAGGTATTGATTATTATGTGAATTAAAATATGGAATGTATTGAACAGAGTAGATGATGTAATGTATATTGTTTCTTGGTACCAACTCCATGTATTTCTCACAGAACAGAGAGTTCTAAGTGATCACCACGAACCTATGGAGATTGCTTATGTGGTTGACATTTTTACAGATTTGATTTGTTCCAAATTATTTATATGCCTCAACCTTCATACATCCTCTCAAACAACAACCTTGTAGTATTTCATTTTATTACCTTGTTTAGACTAAAGTACATGACCTGCCGAGTTAGCTATTCTCTATCTGCTTCGAATCTTTAGTATAATTTTTTTCTTTGAAAGTTTCAGTTTAAATTTCTGATCTGACTGCACACGAGCTCCAAAATTTAGTCTATATACTACAAACAAAAGGGCAGGTCAAACAGAGAGGCCACCATGAATGTTAACCCATATGACATATAAGAAGTTTAGACTCAGGTTAGTTTACCTGAATATATTATGATTTGTCAGTGAGAGTTGTTGACACAGATTAATTAGTCTTTCTGTAAAGTTACATTAAAATGCACGCCTCAAATTTGAATGACCAATTAGTCTCCTGACACCAGCTGATTATGAGATTATGCTAAAATTTCTCTAGAATTTTCACGCTCTAAAATTGCTTTCAAATTAAGATTGACCAATTGGTTTTATTGAGATATAAAACTATGATCGATATGGCGCTGAGTGAAGGTTGACAAATTTTTGTGTCTTTAGTAAAGAAAAGCACTGAAACTACCAGATTGGTTCAAAAGCTTTAAATTTTAAGACATCGTGTTCATAATATATATATGTCGCAGCTTGCAAGACTGAAATATATATCGGTCCTGCCCTTATCAATCATTAACAATTCTCTGCAAGTCAAAACACCAGAGATGATGAGACTGATCAAGCTTTCTTTTTTCCTTAAGAATGTTTCAGAGTTTCAGAAGTCAATCCATTAATTTCAGAATAGTTGAAAGGAAATCAATGCAATGCTCTGCACTACTTACATTTGTCAACGTTTCCGAGACCAAATGCTACCTATATAAATGTCATGGAGTTTTTGACCG
Organism: Leersia perrieri; assembly: GCA_000325765.3. Taxonomy (NCBI): domain Eukaryota; kingdom Viridiplantae; phylum Streptophyta; class Magnoliopsida; order Poales; family Poaceae; genus Leersia; species Leersia perrieri. The sequence goes on from CM002480.1 coordinate 5,455,256, forward strand.
AACACACACAAGCTAAGATAGCCATCTCTTCTCTGATCATCAGCAAAGTCTGTAAGTTGCACTAGACCACTAGTCAGTTCACTAATCCGATTGCATTCAGGCGACATGGCAAGAAGGTGTTTGATCGCGTTCAGGGCCATGGCGAGCTGCCTGTCCGTCGTCGTCTCCGGCCATCTCCGGCAAATTCCGGTCGGTGGGCTTCCCGGCGAGCTCTTCGCGCTCGGCATCGCCTCGAAGCTCCGCGTGGACCGCAATTCGACGGCGAGGGCGTCGTCGGACTTCGGCCGCATGGTGACGGCGGCGCCGGAGGTTGTGCTCCACCCGTCGACGCTGGCCGACATCGCCGAGCTCGTCCGGTTCTCGGCGACGTCGCCGTCGCCGTTCCCCGTGTCGCCGCGCGGGCAGGGCCACTCGGCGCGCGGCCAGTCGCTCGCCGCCGGCGGCGTCGTGGTCGACATGCGCGCGCTCGCGTCGCGCCGCGGCGGCGGCCGCGTCAACGTGTCAGTTGGTGGCGGCGCGGCGGCGCCGTACGTGGACGCCGGCGGCGAGAAGCTTTGGGCCGACGTGCTCCGCGCGACGCTGGAACACGGGCTGGCGCTCTCCAGATCACCGTCGCCGGCACGCTCTCCAACGCCGGCATCGGCGGCCAGGCGTTCCGGCACGGCCCCCAAATCGCCAACGTGCTCGAGCTTGACGTCATCACAGGTAATTAACTATACAACTCATGACCCCTTTAGTTAACAATTGACTCAATAATTTAGTGATTTATGAAAGCTATTAACAATAGTAATCAAGATATTAAGCGGCTAATGGAAACTGTCAACTAATGATAATGCAGGAAGGGGTGACATGGTGACGTGCTCAAGGGACAAGGACCCGGACCTGTTCTTCGCAGTGCTGGGTGGGCTGGGCCAGTTTGGGATCATTACCCGGGCTCGAATTGGGCTTGAGCCGGCACCGAAGCGGGTGAGGTGGATCCGGCTTGCTTACTCAGACGTGGTCGCCTTCACCAGAGATCAGGAGCTGCTCATATCAAAACAGTCTAGCGAGGCTGGCTTCGACTATGTTGAAGGGCAGGTCCAACTCTATCGTACACTCACCGAGGGTCCTGAATCAACGCCTTTCTTCTCAAGCATCGATATTGGTAGGCTCGCTGGACTTGCCTCGAAGTCTATGACAGGCACGATCTACTTCATTGAAGGCGCAATGTACTACAACGAGTCAACAACTATCTTCATGGATCAGGTAGGGATTGTGACCCGCTCGTAATTAGTAGATATCTCAAAAATAAATAATGGTATTGTGCTTTAAGTATCTCAAAGGGAATAGTGGTTATTTTAGTTTACTAATTAACTTTTTTTGGTATTCTTGCAGAAATTGGGGTTTGTGTTGGAGCAACTAAGCTTTGAGGAAGGCTTTGTGTTCACAAAGGACGTCAGCTATGTGCAATTCCTTGATCGTGTAAGGGAGGAGGAAAGGGTGCTTCGATCGATCGGCTTTTGGGATGTGCCACACCCATGGCTAAACCTTTTTGTGCCTCAATCACGCATCCTTGACTACGATGCCGGCGTGCTTAAGGGTGTCTTTGCTGGTGCCAACCCTGTTGGTGTCATTCTCATGTATCCTATGAACAAGGACAGGTGGGATGACCAAATGACAGCAGTGGCCGGCGACGACGATGTGTTCTACCTGGTGGGGCTGTCCCGATCAGCAGTTGCTGTCGGTGATTTGGAGCGGCTGGAGAGGGAGAATGAGGCAGTACTAGCGTTTTGTGACAAAAAGGGTATTGGGTGCAAGCAATATTTGCCACACTATCAGTCACAAAACGGATGGCAACGTCATTTTGGAGCCAAGTGGAACAGGGTTGCTGAGCTAAAGGCGAAGTATGATCTACATGGAATATTGTCGCCGGGGCAGAGGATTTTCTCGCCGCTGTCGCGAGTGCCGGTGGCGGCTACGTAGCTAGTGAAATGTTAATTCTATTAAGGTGATGATCACTGAGGATGGTAGTTTAGGTGTTTGGGGATTCAATTTTGAGATAAGGAGGGCGAAAAGCAAATTAAGTAGCTTGTGAGAAGCTGAAATGCTGATCATAACCAAAGAACTACAGATATGGGACTGCATTTTGGTTTTAGAAGATACATGTAGGAAAATTAGCTGTATATCGGTGATTCAATTAGAGGCTGTTCTAGGTTGTAGTTAGCCAGTTCTTTTTTAATCTCCTTTTGTTCCGCGAGGAATGTAAATGTAACACACGAGCACACGCACACACACATGAATGAATTGTAGAAAGGAAACAAATTGTTTGGAATCATTTTTTATGGTTTGATTATTGAGAAAAAAAATAATTATTTCTATTATTTTGCTTTGATATGTGTGATGATATGACACCATTTGGTGCTGGGAGCGGCTCTTCAAATTGCTTGCTTGCACTTATTTTGATATAATCATTTTCATATGTTGCGTTACCGATTCAGCTTGAGTCTATAGGTTCTATATGTCAATGAAAGAAGCATTCTATAATATAACAATTTTGTGGTTGGTGCTCACGTTTTCTATTCCGACATCTGTTTTTTAAATTAAACAGCTCATTTCGGAATAGGCTGATGTAAGGCATCCACTAGATATGTATTACAAAGCGGATCATATTCATCAATGACAAAATCCAAAAACCAGAGCAGAAACATCATGAAAGGGGGGCGCGGGACAAATCCTTCCCCAGCCATTATTATTTGCAACGGTTGACCAGACAACAGGGTTGCACACACTTGTAACCCATTGACTATTACACGGGGAGAGCAAAATACGGGAAGAACAGTAATATTGCAGATGGAAGAAACGATGGCTAAAAAGAAAAACATGCCGTCAGTGTGTCGGCATCTGACCACCGGCGAACAAAAAAACTGAAAGATCCTGAGTTCGATCGTGTGGGTTTCGTGAGTATTCTCAGCGCAAGGAGAACACGACAGTTCACCAAGTTCGGGCCTCCCGCAAGATAAAAGCCCAACTCCTACTCAATCTGCTCAAAGAAGAAGTTCGTACAAGCTCTCTTATTCGTTGCTGTTTGTTCTTAGCCGGATTAGGATCCAACCCTTCTACTTGGGGTTGTTTTTCCTCTGGCAACTCATCGATGAATTTTTGTATGACCTGTCATTCAAGAGTCTTCGCGCCGAGCCCACAACGGGGCACAAGGTGTTTTTGTTGCCTCTCACATCTCCTGCTAGGCCACGCCCGTGAGAGATGAGGCCTATGATTTGTAGAAAATGAAATGAGTTGTAGGACGGCATAAACTCAGCTCTATATTTCTAATTTTTTTTTAAGATCGATCCACCCATTCCACTTATATTTTTTATGTAGCTAAAATCGTTTGGTTGGACTCTAGCTCCAAAAGTAGTGTTTTTTAACGTTTGACCATTCTCCTCATTAAAAAATTATGAAATTATTATTTATTTTATTTTTATTTGCTTTATTCTCAAAAGTACTTTAGCTGTGACTTTTTCTTTTGGGAGAATTGCAAATATACCGCTACTTTCAACCCCTAATACAGAATAGCCATTAAAAACACGAACTGCAAAATTGCCACTGATTTTGGCCTGGCTCGTTTTCGTTTGCCACTACTGTTTCGTTCCATGCAAATAAAAGGATGGAAATAATCCATAAAGAGAAAAAAATATTATAAAACTGTTTTGCCCTTATCAACTTATCAAGTGATGAGCGACAGATGGGGCCTCCCCGGGACAACGACAAGCCACGGCGGCCAACCGGCGGTGAGCTGCTCCGCCGCGGCGGGCGTA